>JAUMHP010000065.1:15344410-15380203 GCA_032361065.1 Enteromius trimaculatus
ATATATATATATATATATATATATATATATATATATATGTTTTTATTAAAATATATTTTCATAATGTTGTTTTTTTGTCTCAACGTTTAATAAAGTCCATATAAATTTAATTTCACAGACCGAAGAGGAGCCAGTTGTTGAAGAGGTATGTTTTATTAAATTACTATTCTTTTAAAAATCTCTTTGCTTCAGGTCCAAACTGCATTTTTAAAAAGAATTGTCAAGCAGTCATTGGCCAAAAATAGACAATTTGCCCCCCATTAAGGGACCAGATGTGTTTACATATGCACATGTTCAGCTTCCTGTTATGTTCCCCCGGGGGACTGAAATCCATAAAGTTTGAAAATATATCTGAAAGGGACTAATTACAATTCACTGCTTCCCCACATGTGCACACAGATGCCAGTTGTGTCAGACACAAAAGCAAAACTCTTGTTGTGGCTGTGCAGTAATGTGGGTCATGCGCTCCCATTTGATCCATTTAAAGTTAAACTTGTACATATTTTCCTCACATAAAAGAGGAAAGCTGCTTTTAAAACTGGGGTTGGTTAGGCAGGCCATACCCATAACACTTTTCTGTCTCATAATTCAGGAGCTGGAAGTGGGAGCCAACCCAGTCCAGGTGGAGACCGGAGAGTTTGATGAGGCCATTGAAGTCGTGGAGGATGTTATTGCTGAGAGTGAGTTTAATGCCTTTTCCACACCTCCAACAATTTGCCATTGTTTTGAGGCTGTGTTCCAGAGTTACAGATTTATTTCCTCTCGAGAGATTTATCTGCTGTCTGCATCACGTCTTCTCTCCCTGTACATGAGTGAAGTTGTGATAATGTGTGTAGATTACATTGTAGAAGTACACAAGACTGTGGGTAATAACAGGCTGCAAATAAGTCAAAAGTAGACAGCTGTTATTATGTGTTCAGACAGACTATGGTTAAACAGGACTAAGCTGATTCCAATGCCAGTCTTTCAGCCACATGCCCACCACAAAATATCAAGGAAGGGGAAAGAAACGTAAATACACTGGTGAAGGACATTTTTGAATACAGCCTCTAAAAGGAAAAATATAATATAAATTATATGATATATTACTGATAAAATAAATTAGAAATAAAGTATATATATATATATATATACAAATGGCAATCAATCAATAAATAAGTAAATAATTTTTGTCTTTAATGATTTTTCCTTATAGACCCCTGCCTAAACCATCATTGCAAGAAGGGTAAAGTGTGTGAGGTCGATGACAGCAACCAGCCCATGTGTGTGTGTCAAGACCCTCTGACCTGCGCCGCCCCGGTCGGAGATTTCGAGCATGTGCGTGTTTCCTTCTTTTCACATCGGTCTTGTGTCTTCACACGCAGTGAAAGCAATGCCTTGGAGTACACGCGCGCCATTTGAGCAGCTTGATTGAAATGTTGTTTTATGCATTGGGCAAATAATGTCAGCAAACATTAGCATGACACCGTAGGGAAATCAAAACTGTCAAGCTGACAACTGTGACATTTATGGCTGCTCATATTGATGGCTTTTATTTCGCAGGTCTGTGGCACTGACAACAAGACCTACGAGTCCTCCTGCCACTTCTTTGCCACCAAATGCGCCCTGGAGGGTACCAAGAAGGGCCACAAGCTGCACATGGACTACATCGGACCCTGCAAATGTGAGCACGTAACAGCGAAGTAAAACAAGGCAGACTCTGAAAGTAAAAATTAGACCACTCACAAACTAGTGAAGTGGAATTGAGTGCTTTGGAGTGATTGATGGCTTGTAGCTTTCAGGCGTCCCTGTTGCCCCCTTCAAACACTGAGCACAGGACGAGTCTGAGCTTGCCAGTGCTGCTCCATAAAGCAGACCCAATCCCTCTAAATCTTCCTCATCCACCACCGCTGTACACCTGATGAGACGGGACTGAAGGGCTCAAATGGAGCTCCCGCTGTGGTGTACTCTCATCGCTAAGCAGGGTGTCTCAGTCAGAGACTCAGTAAATGTGTTTCTGGCATAAACGAATTAGATCCTAACAGCTACTACTCTAATATTAACCAGAGGGCTCTAATTTGGTCCCTTTTAGAGTATAATGCTACAATATGTGCCATAGGCATGCCGTTTCTGTTTATAATTTACTTCCAATCGATTGATTTAATGTTTGATTTCCCCCCCCTCCCCGTTAAGACATCGCCCCCTGCTTGGACAACGAGCTTAACGAGTTTCCCCTGCGCATGAGGGACTGGCTGAAGAACGTGCTGGTGACCCTGTACGAGCGCGACGAAGACAATAACCTGCTCACCGAGAAGCAGAAACTCAGGGTCAGTGCTCTTTATAGACTGGAAAACATGTGCCAGCACACCACAGTAGAAAAAACCATGCTATCGTTTATTTAAAATACATTAATAATACTCCATATATCACTTAAAAGACTTATACTTCTAAATACATTTTATTTGTAGTATTTCTTTATTGCATAATGCACATATCTTAATAGTATGCCGGAAATGTGTTTTAAAATCACTATTAATAAGGATAGTATGATCTCTGTATACAAATCTCTAAATGCAGGATGTTTAAAGTGTACCTGAAGTCCATTTGCTATAGATCCACTTCAGCACGATCAAATATACTTCAGTATATCTTGAGTTGGACTTCAGCACTACTTCTGCACAATTAAAGTGCATTAAGCACAAAACTGGATGTTAAATTTGAGCAGACTTGAAACAAAGCATAGATTTTATTAAGCACATAAATATTTAACTGTATTTGTTTACTTAGCACAAAATACATGTATTTCCAACACAGTCTCACAACCAATTCGTACCTATTTTATGAGTTGGCAAATTTGTGCCAATTCGTGCTTGTATTTCAAATACATTCTAGTATTTTTATTTTTGACTGTGCTTATTGAGAAAATGTACCTATATTTCAATCTACCTAGATGTTCACAAACCTCTAAAGACATATACGAACAATTTAGAGATAGAGAGGAACACTAGAGGCAGTACTAATGGCAAAATGTGAATCTTTTTACACAAATTAAATCACAGGTGCAGATTATAATTGTTTTTATTTGTAAATAAATAAATAAGTCTTAATGTTTTCATCACATAACCAGATCCGTATGGCTTGTCTAAAATAGTAAACTTGCTTAGTAGCTCACCCGGTACAGTCCCCCAAGACATGTAAAAGCAAGATAAAATTGTATGGTTGCTTTAGTTGGAGCATTTAAAACTTTGTCGGTTAGGTCTTGTGTAGGTGGTATGTTATTTTCTAGCATGATAGAGAAGTAACCTTTAGCATTAACTTGCCAGACAGCCAGTTAGTTTCTAAACAGCTGTGATGTTTACAGTATCCACCTAAGAAACTTAGGCACATTTCAATTTAAAAAGTATTGCGAAACATAATGTAACTTTGAAGAAATGCCGTTCAACAGCAGCCTTATCTTACTGAAGGAGAAAGAAAAAGAGTGCATGTAGAATTGAACACATAGTCAATTCCAGATGGCAAAATGTCTGAATTGCCTGCAAACCTTTCGCTGTGTTTGTAGGTGAAGAAGATTTATGAGAATGAGAAGAGGCTGCAGGCTGGTGAGCATTCTCTGGACCTTCTGGCCCTGGACTTCGAAAAGAACTACAACATGTACATCTTCCCTGTTCACTGGCAGTTTGGCCAGCTTGACCAGCACCCTATTGATGGGTATGTTTAACTCAATTTCAGAAAAATCTGTTTAGAAATGACCTTGATGGTTCGGTTAAGCGTTACAGTAACAGAGCCATTTCAAAAAAGCTATTGATCTAAATGTGCATGTGTTTTTGTGATGCATCAGCTTCCTGTCCCACACTGAGCTGGCTCCTCTGCGTGCTCCTCTCATCCCAATGGAGCACTGCACCACCAGCTTCTTTGAGCAGTGTGATGCTGACCAAGACAAGTACATCGCTCTCGAGGAGTGGGCCAACTGCTTTGGAATCAAAGAGCGTGAGTGTCTGACCATGCCGTTTACGTTTTTGCTACGTTTGGTTAATTTTATTTGCTAACTTTATCTGTTTTCTGCTTTCAGAGGACATCGACAAGGACCTTGTCATCTAAGCACATCTACCATTGATGCTTCTTAGTTACTATCAGGGCGAGGTGCTAACCCTTAAGTTAAAATCAAAGTAAAGGTGCTAATTGCGATTTCTAACAACCTGCATATACCACTAAACATTCATAATGTTTAAAAAAAAAAAAGTGCACAATCCACACAGTAACTATCACAATGAGTGATTGAACACTGCCCGATTTAAGCGGCTCTTGGACAGGCTGTATTAAAGAGAGAGTTAAATATGATGATGTTTATGTACGTTGCAACACTTTTTTTGTTCTGGAAGTGGATCCACAAATGTTTTTTTTACACTCAGAATCAGGGCTTGAATTGTAAGTTTGCAGTTCTAACGGTGGAAATGTACAAAAAACAAAATAAAGTTTCCGAATAAATGTTCTTTCTGCTTGCTTTATAAACTTTTAGTTTTGTTTGTTGCACTCTTTGGTGGTGGGTTTATTGTTTTTGATGTGTTTATTGAATCTGATAACGTCTTTTAATTCGAGCCCTCAATATCTGCAGGCTGATGTTTTTATTTGCATATTGTTTCCTGTCAGAAATCAGGGCCAAATGTTGAGTGTTTTCAAAGATGAATAATAAAAGGAAATATTATTTGAATTCAAGAGGACCGAATCTCGCAGGAAGAGATTTTTTCCACCCTCTAACATGTTCACATACATTTGCAGTACTTGCCACAATGTGAGCGTCATGAATCTCTTTACATTAATAAAAGCTACTACTGAAATTTCCAAACTCAATCTTTGCATGCATTTCTCCATTTATCTCGATCTGTTCCCCCCGGGGATATAATTGTATCACCCATTAATGTTTGCTATGGGCAAAAGGAAAAACATTGTCAAGCGTGATGTTAGTAGCTTATTTGTTTCATTCAGGCACCCAGGATCATTTCAGCATTGAAGTAAATATGAATATGACTACATAAACATTGTAAATGAGCAAGGAACACAATGCTGCATGGTCAATAGGGCTAAAAATCTGGAGCACATATGTTAGTAGTTTCCTCGAGGGTGGAGTAGATGTTTACACAATTTCCTTCTTGCCTTTGCATTTAAAATATATATTTTAGGACCCTGTATTTAAAGGATTATTTTTAAGTCTACAGGCCAGTGTGGCTAGCTCAGTGTTTAACTGCTGCTTGAACTGAACAGTTACAGTCAATGCTAAAAATGACAAGAAAGTCCCGTAACAAGCATGTATTTGTAATAATTATTAATAATTTAGAACGAGAATATTTTCTTCAACCGTTTAAATTATTCCACGTCCTACAAGAGGACAATTCGAAGAGTTTCAGATTTTGTTTTTATGCTCTTTATTCATATGCCATGTACGCATTTCTGAACTCTAAGCTACTAACTCAGGCTCTATAGTTCACACTGAAGCAGATTTTCATTTCAATTACGTTGCATGTGCTGCATTGCATGGGAAAAATATAGTGTATGGTCTCAGTGGGAATAGGCAGTCATGGGAAAGCAGAGCTAGAGAGAGCAGGATTTACCCAGTCACCAGGCTTACCCTTCCAGCCAGACACTCGCGTCAGGAATCTCAAACAATGGCAGAGCTCCAGCCAGAACACTGTGCTGCAGTCCAGCCCACTTCTGCACAAGGGAGGGGAAAACACTCTTCTCCGCTGCTTCTTAACCCTAAAAACAGATCACAAAAAATGTAACTTTACTAACACAAGCCCTGAAAACCCAACAGGAAACACCCAACATAAATCAACTACTAGCCTACTTCAGCTGATTTTCTCCTTATTTGATCAAAATGGTGACATACGTTATCACTCACTACCAGTGTCACTTATAACAGAGTGATTTCTTCATGTCTTAGAGTTGATTTTTGTGTTTTCATCTAAAAACGTTTGATATTATAGCTACACATTCAACATCATTCTCCTGAGTACAGATTTAAATACAGAAAACTGGAGTAAAAGGTTAAAATAATATATACTGAATGTTAGATATCAGAAAAACAAAAAGCAGAGAAATGTATTTTTGATGTTCGTTTTAAATATCAGAGCATTTCCCGTCTTATTTTATGCCATTTTTGTGCTTAGACTAATACTAGGCTACATAAAATGTATATAGTCTATACATGACATAAACTTGAAACATAAGCATGCATTTTAAAGAAATACTACTGACAGAAGCAATTGTATTTAATAGATATGAAATAAGATTTCACAGATGTGTGCACACTTTTTGTCAACACATCAGATATTAATAAAAAATAAATAAACTTTCCACTTAGATTTGCTGATGTTTATAAATATTCGATTTTTTTATATTAGATAGAGCTGATGCATATTAAGTGACAGGAAGAAGCATTCCAACATATTGATGTATAGGCTACTGCAAAACATATTGAATGAATTATTATAAAATTATTATAAAATAATTCTTTTTAGTTTGCAAACCCTCTTTTTCCATCCCAGCTGATTTGAATAATAAACACTTGTCTGATAGATTAGCTGAACTCGCTCTCCCACTGCCTGCAGTCCAGTCTGTTAAATCTTATTTATTCTCCAGATCCAATAGAGTTCCCGAACAGGTGAGGGTCGTGTCTCTAACCATTTTAAAATGGAAAATGTTTACTTAACTTCAACTAATGAGAGCTTTTGATAATCTGGTGGGATTTGATAGTCATGGATTGTTGGCAGATATTCATTTAAAAATGCAAACCGATGTATCGTTTCCAAACGCAAATTGTGATCTGTGGGAAGCGTGTCGCCCCCTAATGGACATTGTATAATTTCAAGATATTCATATTTACAAATCATAATTTCTAATAGAAAGTCTAGTGCAGTTCTGCGGAATTAGTTGTGTACACAATATAAAAATGCCTGCTTCAGATTTTACCCACAATATCACCTGTTAACCAAAAAGGTTAGCCAAATCAAAAGAAGCTTCCCAATAAAAGATAGGAACACTCACCAAAATAAATAAATTAATTAAATTAAACAACAAAAATAAATACATAAACACGAATTATGTTTACATGGAGGGCTACTAATATTTTAGGAAATGTAAACCAACATTATTTTCAGGAAATTAATTAACCCAACCATTATTAGCTACTATTTAGACATCCTGAAAAATAAAAAAAAATAAGAAAATCAGATATCCTCTACAGATATAAATTTTACGCTACGCTATTACACATTTGCTACTATACTTCTCATTGCAGTAAAACAACGTTATACTGTGATATAGTTAACTGATATTTAAAAGTCATATAGCATATTTATCAATTAGCACAAATTAAAATCAGTAAAGCATTTTTTTAACCATAATGCATTATCAGCCCTGGCTTTATAGTGCTATATTTAGATTTAAATTATTTTGAAATTGCGGTGATTAGATCGCTTTGAAATGTATTATTATTGTTGTTGTTTAATATTTTAATAACAAGAAAGAGGTGTCCTAAATGTTCAAACAAAAGAATATAAATGATCACATTTACATTGCAAAAGTCTTCAAACTGCCTTGCTTTAAGTTTTTTGTTTTTATAATTTTGAAGTGAAAAGGCTGGACATTTTCCACACAGACATTGTCAAGAATCACTTTATTCTTTCTTTATTTTAATGTTCTCTCAAATGACTTAAAATGATAGTTTAATGTTTGCAGTATGCAGTATCTAATGAGCACAGATATCACCTGGCAACTTGTTAGATTCGCAAACAAAAAACGCTGAAAGAAAAAACACGAGCAGCTGCTGCGCAACTGTTTTATTCACCACATTGTTCACGTCCGTGTAGGCCTAGCAACCTTGGTTTTTCTGATCCATCCTTTTCTCGATTTTGATAGGTTCCGAACAATCGGCATAGTTGACGTTAATTGGTTTATTTGGTGGGCTTTGCGAGAGAACGAATGCTGATAGGATGCGCGAATCCCCTGCGTCGATTTGATTGGCTGTCGAGTTCTGCGAGCAGGCGGATCGTTGATTAAGCAGGGGCTAATGTGAACCCGGCAATTCGCCACACGCTGCTGCCAGTATCTGAGCTGAAAGCTACCGGCGCAGGAGGTGCTTAAAAAAAAAATCACTTCAAATTCTATCCAAACATATATTACTGATTCCCTCCTGGTAAGTGTATTTTTGAATCCAATTTGTTGTATTAAAAAATATTGATAGCGTTTTATCAGAATTTTTTGTGTTCTAGTGCGGTTAGCTTGTGCGCAGCTAATAGCCATGTGCTTTATGTGACGAATATGCTTTATATAAATGTACGATTTCGCCGGTTTTTATAATAAATCCTTTCGGATGGTAATTGTATGCGTTAATCGCGGACTGAGGCGGTAAAGCCCACCTTTAGGCGGTTGGGTGGGTTTTTTGTCGCTCGACGCTCTGAGGATTAGCTTTAGCTGCGTTTCCCTCACCAGCAGCCGACATTTCCGTTAAAAGAGATCCGCATTTACCGAGCTATTACATTACATTATGCGTCTCTTACATCGTATTTCCAAGCACGATCACTTAAACTCGTTTCCTTGGTAATTTACTGTTAATATCTATAATTTCGTCTAAGCCTATGAGACAATGTGTTGGCACGTGTCTGATTGTTTAATGATGATTGCAGAAAATCAAGTGTTTGACCTGAAATCGCGAACGTATAGCCTAAATATCTGCTTTTTAATACCCTCATGTCTTAGCGTGATCACAAAGGAGTCGGACTCTAGGTAGTAACGCGGCGTGTGGTGTCGGGGCCTACTTGAGTCCATTTCACAATGCATCCATCTGATCAAGACGCGGTTTTCCATTGGCAGTGTCCCTCCCTACACGAGGAGCAGCTAAACCAGCCCATCTACGAGAATCTTAATGCTGTTCTTATTGGGTGTGACTTCTCTCGTGGTCTTATTATCGACATTAAACGGCCTCGTTGCGTCTCGATCTTGATGGGCTTAACAAAGGGATTTGTTTCGGTTTCACTTGAACGATCTGTGCTGTGCTGATCTCGCCATAACCTAGTTTATCTGTATAGCAGGTGAATTTTAACACAAGAATGGCTCAACCATAAATGTTAATTTTAATACCAATCATGGTGAAGCCCATATGACGACTTGATGGGCACAAAAGGAGGTTCCTGACAGTTCTTTTGTGTTCCTCGGGAGCAGGTCACATGGGTTTGGTGGGGGGTGAAAGATGATTTCTTCTTTAGATGTGATTTTTAATGAGTAATTTTGTTTCAGCTGAAACCAGTTGACCAAAGAAATGGTGATGGAGAAGCCAAGTGCCCAGCTTGTCGGGCGAGAGTTTGTCCGACAGTACTACACCCTGCTCAACCAGGCTCCTGACTATCTGCACAGGTCAGAATTTGCTGCTTATGTATTCAGATTTCCTTTGTGAGGTTTACAGAAAGTGAGATTAGATATCCACTTTTAAAATGTTTTGGGAGTACATATTGCAGTTCAGATGAGCGTTTCTTTTGTATTTCAGGTTTTACGGCAAGAACTCGTCTTATGTACATGGTGGTCTGGACAATAATGGCAAACCAGCTGAAGCAGTCTATGGGCAGTCTGTGAGTTTTAACACAAGTGTTGTGAGTTTTTAATTCTGTTTAGGATTCTGTTTAGTAGCTCAATATTTATTTTTTTCCCTTTCTGAACAGGAAATCCATAAAAAGGTGATGGCTCTGAGCTTCCGTGACTGTCACACTAAGATCAGGCATGTGGATGCTCATGCCACCCTGAACGAGGGAGTGGTGGTGCAAGTGTTGGGGGAGCTGTCCAATAACATGCAGCCCATGAGGAAGTTCATGCAGACGTTTGTTCTGGCTCCTGAGGTATGAAAATTAAGTGTTATCAGATCAAAATGTTAACATGACCTTGAGTGCGTTAAACAGGGTCTGAGCATACGCCAATGCAGGTGTGAATAATTTTTAATGTGATGTTGCATGGAGCGTAACCTGATTTCCAAAGACCTGCAAAGTGGAAGTAAACGAGTTAATGGGCATTGTGTAGTAATGCAAACAAGACTCACAGAATTTTGACGTCGCAGTCAACTGAAGTATAGTGCCGTATTTCAGAGAGAAATTTAATAGTGAATGAGGGCGTGGGATAAAAAAACCTAGACACTCCTTCATTGCCTAGACTTAGTTAAGGATGTCCTACACAAGCTTCCGGGGGGGGGGGGGACATCTGTCTTTGCAATTTTGTTAACACAGATGAATTGTTCACCACAAGAGCAGTAATGGCCGCTAACATAGTAAATGGGATCAATTGTGCCTTCATATGGACTTTAAGAAATCATTGGCTAGATATTGATCCTGAGGAGAGTAAAGCTTACTTGAAAACTGTAGTGTACCGTTTGTACAATCAGGATTTCCACATTGAGTTTTCTCCATTCATTGACTAAATTGAGCTTGTTCATATTGATCTGGATGACTTATTAGCATCGGTCTGAATTAAAATAAGTGCCTGTTCAGTATTTTCACATGACAAAAAAAAGGGTCATTGACATTCAGTAGCTGAAAGGTGTGGTAACATTGGACCTAAAATGTCTCTAACTCTCCTTCAAATAATTTCAAAACCTGTATGAGTTTCTTTATTCTGCAGAACACAAAGCAGGATATTTTGAAAGTTTGTTACCAGGCTGTTTTGGATCATCAATAGGGCCTTTCGCACAGGGGGAACCACTTCATAGTGCCCAAACTAATCGTGGATCTATCCACTTTTTGGCGTGTTCTTGCACTGCAGGAACAAGAAACCATTTTAGTTCCAGGATCTCCATTTGGAGGAACTAAATTAGCTCCTACTTCAGAGTAGAATCTAAAATAAAATGCTAGGAACTTTCGGCGACGCAGGTGTATGCCCTCACCCGGCATGATTTAAAGCTCAGTGTAAACGCATGCTGTGTAGACTTGTATCTATTAATTTTTTATAAACCGAATATACCTTAAGGCCTTGTCTATGGTGGTGTTCTTGGTTTCCCTTGTTGAACGCAGTGCAAATGACATCACTGTCGGTGGGAACGAAGCCCTGGGAAATGGACCCTTTTCACATTTCCGGGTTTCTCCACAGTGGAAGACGTCATAGTTGGGTTAAATTGAAAAGCAGTGAACCACAAATATATTTTTTGTTCCCGTTTGCTCAAATAGTGAAAGGGAAAAACTCCACGATAGTGTTTTCATGACTTCCAATAAAAATGAAAAAAAATGGAGAGGCTGAGAACGGCAGTCAAAACGATGTGAAATTTACTGCCTCTTTCATAGACGATGCATTAGAAACACCCTCGCATTAGCGTAAACTATCTTTTTGTAATTTGATGCAAAGGTAATAAAAAAAAAAAAATATGCACATTTATAACGCCTTTTTTTTTTTTTTTTTTTTTTTAATGCTAATTTAAAAAACAAACCATTTATGATACTGATGACCACTAAATGCGAAAGTGTTCAAAATATCTTCCCGTTTGTTGGCAGAACAAAAATTCATACAGATTTAGAACGATGTAAATGGTGAGTAAATGACAGAATCTTAATTTTTGGATGAACTATTCCTTTTAGCCTTTAAGTTTGTTTTAATATCACATTTCCTGTTTTTTTTGTGTTATGGAAGCATCATCTTGTTCTGACTTTTAATATTTGATTAGTACAAGTAGCTGATAAAATGCAGTACTTTGAGACACATTTGGCCTTATGGCACCAAAAAAATTCCTTTCACGTGATGTACTGTTACTCTATATAATTTTATTTTTATTTTTTACATTGTTGCAATCTTTTAGGGATCAGTTGCAAACAAGTTCTACGTACACAATGATATCTTCCGGTACCAGGATGAGGTGTTTGGGGACTCCGATTCAGAACCTCCTGAGGGTGAGCAGCTGATGTTATTTGTGTATTTCAGAGATCTTCAGCATAATGTCTCCAAATGGTTCTTGCTGTAAGCAGATGACTTAATTTACTTCCTGTTGTTCACAGAGTCTGAGGAGGATGTGGAGGAGCTGGAGCGGGTGCACTCACCTGAAGCGGTCCAGGAGGAGTCTGCTGGGTACTACGAACAGCCACCTTGGTAACAAGCGTTTGTTTTGTGGCTCATTTAATCTAGTTGGTAGTCACGGAGTAAAATATGCAGGTGTGTTGTAGGTCAAAGCATACATGCTTAATTTATGATGTGACTACTGCCTGGGGTCTGTTAGAAATCAATATCTCTATTCGGTACAATTCCCTAAAAGAGGGGTGATGTTTTGCCAATTCATATAAGTTTGTACATTAACAGCGTGGAGCCTGAGGGGCCACAAGAAGAGGTGTCTGTAACCCCAGAGCCCCAGCCTGAGCCAGAAGCAGAGGTGGAGCCCGAGCCAGCAGCTGTGGAGCTGAAATCAGAGCCTGTCAGCGAGCCCGAGGTTCACATTGAGGAAAAGATCCAGAGACCTCCCCCTTCGCCCACACCTGCTGACACAGCACCCACCATGCCAGAGGACAACCGGGTAAGACCACCCTCATTCATCAATGTCTGTTGTTTCTCCTTGTCAACAGACCTGTGTTCGTGAAGATGTGCAGTCATCACAAACCGGATATGTGAGATCACCTGTGAAGTCGATATTTTTTTTTTTTTTTTTTTTTTATAGCCGTCATCTTGGGCTTCAGTCACTAGTAAGAATCTCCCACCTGGAGGAGTGGTCCCCGCCACAGGAGTCCCTCCACATGTTGTCAGAGTCCCATCTGCACAGGTAGATGTTCACTCTCAAGGAATATTGTATTAGGGCTATCCTGGTTGCTTTTGCATTGTGCGCTGCCCTGCTTTTAATACAAGGAGATAAGAGTAATTGTCCACTTAAAAGTGTTTTATATTGTTTGGGTTTTATTTTTTTACTTATTCAACTCATGTGACCCTCTTTTAATACTGCAATACCTTCAGTCATCAACGAATAGCGAAAATCGATGAGATCAGTATCAGATCCCAGATTTCCGCTACATTACTGCTTTTCTGTAAACCAATTATTGCGGTTACACTTGAAATAACTTGCAGTAGATTATAATTTAACAACTACAGCTGGTTGTAGATGTATGTAAAGTCTATATGTAAGACTATACTTGCACTAGGTGATTTAACTGTTACTGTGATCCATAGCCGCGTGTGGAGGTGAAAGCAGAAACACAGACCACAGCACAGAGACCCCAGAGAGACCAGAGACCGCGTGACCAAAGACCAGGACCCTCTCCAGCCAACAGAACAGCAAGGCCAGGAGGTGTGCAAAAGTGTAATCCATCTAATACGAGTGCATGTGAACATGGATTGCAGATGATAAAATCAGCTAATCAAGCCTTTCATAAAATGTAAAAGTGCATCAATCAAAATCTTACTGGCTCTGGCAAAACTGCTCAAGGCAAGCTAAGAATTGTAATGAACCTCATGTCTGCATATAAATAGCATCTGTAAAGTTAAATTTAAAAGCACACATCATGGCTGGTCCACTAGCAACCTGAAAGGGCATGCATCATATGCAGATGGCAGCGTCATTTATCTAATGTGTAATCTCTGGTTAGCACTGAGGGAGGGTGAGAGCGGGGAGTCAGAGGTGCGGCGAACGGTCCGGTATCCCGACAGCCACCAACTCTTCGTTGGAAACGTACCTCATGATGTGGATAGGAACGAGCTCAAGGAGTTCTTTGAACGTACGTGGTGAGAGCATTATTTTAAAATGTAGATCAGCTCCTGCATTGACTCAACTGGTCGTTTCTCTCATTCAGAATACGGCACTGTCCTTGAGCTGAGAATCAACAGTGGCGGAAAGCTGCCTAACTTTGGGTTCGTGGTGTTTGATGATGCTGAGCCTGTGCAGAAGATCCTCAGCAGTCGGGTAGGTGTGGCTTTCAGATGTTGTGCGGTGCACTGGATGTTTTGGCTAATGTGGGATCATCAGAATGACCTTTTCTTTATGCTGTAGCCCATTAAACTGCGAGGAGACGTTCGGCTGAACGTAGAGGAGAAGAAGACCCGCTCGGCTCGTGAAGGTGACAGGCGGGACATCCGCCCCAGAGGTCCTGGGGGACCA
Organism: Enteromius trimaculatus; assembly: GCA_032361065.1. Classification (NCBI taxonomy): domain Eukaryota; kingdom Metazoa; phylum Chordata; class Actinopteri; order Cypriniformes; family Cyprinidae; genus Enteromius; species Enteromius trimaculatus. The sequence continues at coordinate 15,358,485 of JAUMHP010000065.1, forward strand.
CGTGACCGGGTAGGAGGGTCAAGGGGACCACCCACCCGTGGAGGCATGGCTCAGAAACCCAGTTTTGGAGCTGGTCGAGGCACGGGACCCAGCGAAGGCCGCTACGCAGGACCACGTCAGTGAGGCAGTTCCCACGTCATTCACTGCTGATGCTAGTCACCCTGGATATAACACAGATGGCTTCCCTGTTCCCTGTCTCCATCCCTCACTCCAGGACCCAGGAGTGCGATTGTTCTTCTTTATCTGGACTCTTCCTTTTATTTCTGAGATTGAACTTGAATTTGTTGTAGAAAAAAAAAACTACTTGAATTGGGGAAAGGAGAAACCTAGCATTTGGTTTTAGCGTTCTCTCCCTGTTTCTTAAAGGAACGTGTTTTTACTGCTTGGGCAATCCTGTGTATTGCTAGCACCCGCTTTCAGGTCAAGTGCAAGTATGGTTTTATTTGGATTTGTTGCCAAGTCAAATCATGGTTGTGTGTGAGTGACTATCTAGCATGTAAAGAATCCTGTTTGCCTTCTACTGTTGCACTTCATCAAGAATGACAACATATTTTAAAAACTCCACTGTTGAGAGAACAAAATAAACTCTATGTACTATTTTGAAGCATGGGTGTGTCTTGTCTGGGGGAAGAAATATGGACAGGGTTTCCTATAGCTGATGGAAATGTAAGAATTGGGCTTCCAAGGCTTGGAGCTACAAATTGTGTTCTTGTAGCTTAAAGACGATGGAAGGTGCTTTTGATCATTTTAATTGATTTCTGTAAATTATGAAAATGAGAAACAGATTTACAATTTTATTAGAGAACTGCACATAAATGTGCCAAAATCAAAAATGCAGATGGTGATTGACTTTTCTCTTTTTTTTTTTTTTTTTTTTTTTTCTCTCCCTGCAATCTTGAAGCAAGACTGCAGATATTAAAATGAAAAGGCAAACATGAAAACAAATCTTTTTTTTTTTTTTTTTTTTTAACACTTTATTAATGCTCAGCATTAAAATAGACAACTCGATGTAAAGGTTCGTTTTCAAAATCAGCCTGTATTGAAAATTGTGTTAATCAGGGTTGTTGTTTTTTTTTCTTTTCCCAAGTGAAGTAGTTAACATTGCATTTTTAATCCTAACATGTGTTTGTGTAGTTTTCTTCTATAATTGTTCATCTGTTTTATTTTTTTTTTTGCAACATAAAGGTGTTCAATAATGGATAATTCAATTTAAACAATACTGGACAAGAACGTTTAAATGGTTATTTCAGAATTTGAAATGGGGAAGAAATGCAGAACATTTTGCAGAATTAAGTGTTTTTTTTAAGAGCAATTAAAGTATGTTTTCTCCCGTCCCTTCATATCCAGAATATTTCTTTGATCCAAATTACTCATTGTAAGCAGCAGAAACATGGAAATTACAGGTGCTTTTAATATTTCAGTATTAAATTTTACACATTAAGAAATAAATAATTAAATACTGAAATCAAGCGACCCATGTGGTTTCATTGAATGTCACAGAATCCTTGCACTCATTGGCTTGTGCTTCTGAAGACTTGCTAAGATCATATGTAGCTTGGGAGAATCAATAACCTGTACAGACCTGGGTAGATTTTACAAATTGCATTCTGATTACAGATTAAATGATGAAATTAAAAACTGTTTAGTATGGAAACATACGGGTAGTGTAATTCACTTTGAAACATGCAAAATGCTAAATTGTCCCATATAAATTCTTGAAGGAAAGAATGTAAGTTGTATAATTGAATTTTCTTTTTCATTTTGCACCTAACCAAACACACGCACCAAACTAAACCATATATTCCTTTTACATTGACGTTACATTAAGGGTTTCCCAAACTGGGCTTAATATAAGTGGGTTTGTAAGACAAAAATCTAATAATTACCTTCCTACCTAATAATTAATAACACTTGAACACACAAAACAACTAAATAGGCTATTTGATTTCAACTGCATGTCAGTGTTAACATTAAATCTGAACTGTAAACTAAAAAACAGCGTGGCAAACAGAAACATTTGGAAACCTCTTGTTTAACATGAACAAACATTAACATGAAAGTGTTTCAGAGCTATACATCACCAGTGTTTAGTAATTTGCATAATTATTTGTTTCATACATGGTCTCGAGAGGTTAAGTATTAGGGACAATAAATAAAAATGAGGATTATTTTACCGCCACTCTGAAAAAAAACTGAAATCATGTAATCCATAGACTGGGTATTTTGAAATGTAATATACACAAGTATCCAGATTACACATGTAATTGGTTACTACCCAGCTCAAGTTTGGATTTAACTTACATAAAAATATAAAAACCTACTGATCATTGATTGTGTGTGTGTGTGTAAGTGTGTGAGAATATATGCAAATCTAATTTCTAAAGGCTCCTCATAGCATCGGCTCAATCTTTCTTCCATTACTGGCGGGTAGTGCTGGTCATAACAGAAAAATCCATTTTGCACCTATAGACATCCATCACCCAGCCACCAAAATGATGAGATTTTGCAATATTGTGCTGCCACTCTCAACAAATATCAATATGTTATATTGCCCCAGCAGTGTTCTTTACAGATACCTTATCCTGAGGCACACGCCGGCCAATCATATTGCTATTTCCTCAGTGCGATTGCATTACTGAGATTACTGGGCCTAATTATGAATTCACGTGCTTGCATCAGACTAAAACTCACAGACGTAGCACCTTGTAAACTGGATTAACAGAGAGGATGATTAGCTGTGTCCGTGATGTAGGGTGTGTTGTCCAGCAGGTGGCCCAGCATTAGCATTCACGAGAGGGAAAGCACAGCTTCTCTCCGCCACTTTAAAACCCTACACCCCCCATGACCCACATGAGCTCAAGATGTCCTCATACAGCTGGCCAAACCCACCAAACATACGGCCCCCCAGCTGGACCCTCACAGAGCCTTGGGCTCTGCAACACAACACACACCGGCACAGCTATTCTTTGGGTTCGTTCACCCTCGTGTTGTTCCAAATAGCTTGACTTAAAATGATATTTTGAAGAATTGTATTGGTTGCTTTAGTCCTTTAGTTCTCATTGTAATTAGAAAAAGAAGTTCGTAATGATATCTATACACAAGTCTTCGGAAACGTACGTGTGAGGAAAAGACAGAAATTAGCAAATCATTCATTTGTAGCCCATTCCCAGCCCTTACGGGTGTTTGTGCATTCCGCTGTTTAAATTAATTGCTCAATTCATTTCAAAAATGAAAATCTGCTGAAAATGTACTCACCTTCAGGGCATCCAAGATGATCCAAGCTGTAGATTTCCTCATCAAAACAGATTTGGAGAAGTTTAGCATTACATCATGGGGTTTAAATGTTAGCGCGGGCAACACTCACCATAATTTAAGCATGCTATTTGTATAAAAATAATAATAATAAAAAATTCCTAACTCTGAAAAACATTTTCCAACATAAAAAGAAAATTCTATACTTAATTAAACAGCCCAGTTCGCATTGAACTATTTCTACTATTTAACTATTTGAACTATTAATTATTTATTTGCATGAATGTAAAACAATCATTCAAAATTTACATAACCTCAAAGCAACAATTTCAGATTAGGATTTAGGATTGAATGTATGATGTTTGTGTGCTGTACGGCTTCTGCCTACATAAAATGGATTAGAAAACGATAGATATTACAAAAATAAATAAAAATATAAAAATAAACGGAAGTATTACAAAATAGGACATTAAAAAATGTAAAATTCAATGGTATGTAGAAAGTAATTCAACAGCGACACCAGCTGGTAAAGTTAAAAATAACAGCAGACAAATTTTATATTTTAAATATTTTTGTATAGTTACTGTCTTTTCATATTATTTTGGAATTAATGCAAAATAAAATACATACGAACACTGATGAGATTTATTATATTAGCTCCCAGGGACGGCACCGGAAGTGGCACCGCGAGCTGCCACTGCCAGCATTCGCGCCTGCTCTCGCTCTCTCCACGCGACTGCACATGTGAATTATGTTTTAAAAACGGTTTCCCAAAAGCATTGTATGCTTAAGTACATCGTACATTCATGGAAACCAATCGAGCTACGTTCAACTTAGGCTTACGATGTTTTTGGGAAACGCAGCCCAGGTAAATACACAGTTGTCAAAATGTGTTCCGGTAAACACAGTTCGTTACGTTACACGGGCTATAAAGTAAATGTAAGCGATTGAAAAACAAAAACTATGCCTAACGTAGATAAATAATTATTTTATTTTGGTTTATGAAGTGACTATCGAGTGATATTATACAGTTTAATAGGTTTTTACATTTTTGTAGTAATTCTGTATCTGAATATTAGCCTACTGTATAAGCCTACCTGAATAACTTATTCACCATTCATTTTATTTGTATCTTATTATTGTATATATTTGTGCTATTGCTTGTAATTAATATATTTGTTTTTATTTTATAACTGGAGTGTTTCCTTGTTTTTTTTTTAAAATACATTCATTTTCATTTTGAAATCGCACAACAAAATTGAGCCCAGAGCACACTTACATTTTTTTTAAAAGTATCTTTCTAATAATATAAATACGAATCAACACAATTCTAAATTGCAATTCACAGATATTACTGATGGACTGGACTGGAGTGGTGTGGATTATTGCGACTTTTTGTATGAGCTTATTATGAGTTAATTCTTTAAAATTAATCAACCATTTAATTCAAAAGATGAACAAATGTAACAAAAAGTATCGTATTTGATATTTTTAAGAACTGAATTTATTATATTTGCATGGAAAAGAGTGACCAGCACATTCTTCATTATGTATCAGTTTGTGTTCCACAAAATAAATTCAATGCAAATTTGGATCAACATGATGGGGAGTAAACAACGGCAGATTTTATTCTGTTTTTGCGTGAACTAACCCCCTTCAAAACATTTTACCTCCAGAGTTTTTATTTTATTGCAAAGTTTTTTAATAAAACAGAATACTCAAAATTCCCAGCTCACACTGAAAATATTCATTTCTCATATATTGAGGGGGAAAAGCATTCTGTCAAAGCCTTCATGTTTCGCTGGCTTCAGGCCCCACGGCGGTTTTCAGTGTCAGCTGTAATGTAATTCCAGTCCCACTGTAAAGCGTGAGCTGGGCGGTCAGGAGGGCCGGGTGGTCTGGAGATGGGGGAGGAGGCTCCTCAAAACTACTCAAGCGAGGGGAAAAATTGACTGAGCCTTTGTGGTTCATAATCCACTTGCATAATTTAAAAGCCTAAGCGAGGATGGCCATAAGGCCGAGTATGGATGTATTCAAATGCAGCCATACGGGGCCTTTGGGAAATTTGTGCAAAGTGTACTTTCCAGTGCCTGAATCTGCTTAATTGAGTTTCCTCTAAAAATTGGTTGGGGTATATAAAGCTCCAAAAAAAACAAATGCTTAAAAATAAAAACATTAAAACAATTTCAACATTCAACATGACTTTGACTTTTACAGATTGAAAGAGGGAAAACTGTATACAAGAGTTCTTCCTGCTCAACTTTAGTGATTGGTTACCTTGTATCCCCTCTGATATCATTTTGTGTGTGTACATATATATATATATATATATATATATATAGTGTGGTTAATTAATTATGATTATGATAAATATGATAAATGCATCCAAAGGTTATTTGTTTACATATGTGTAGTGTAAAGTTATTACATAAAAAAAAAACATTGTGAAGAATTTCGTCATTGCTGTCATTTTTTAAATATATCTTATAATATATTTTATAAATATAAAAAGATATCTATATTCATCACAGAAGAGCTGTATTCAGGTCATTGGCGTGGAATAAATGATATTCAAGAAACACACGCACACACACACGCCATTTACCCACAGGTCATGGTGATTCACACAAACATCACAATCCTCACAGACCCTTCAGATGTTTTAGTTCAGAAAACCTTTAATAGTAGAATTAGATTTAGCATTATGACATATTTCAATAAATATTGTGTTATATACAGATATAGCAGAAATGGTACATTCCTCTTTTCTTCAAATTGCTCACATTTCTGTACAAGCCAAAAATATCTGCCATTTAATTTTCTATTCATGCAAAATTCCATGTTTTAGTATTGGAACATAAAAATAAGAATTTGCGGCTCTTTTCACTGCTTGGAAGTGCACTCGGATTATGGCGAGAAGAGATGAAGAGATGCACTTTGTGCCAATACACAATAGAAGCAAATAAACCCCAAAATTAAGGCCATACCAACTTGTGCAGAAATCAAAATTTACCCACAGTTTTGCGTACAAGTTACATATGATCGCCATGTCCATCCAGATCCAACATTTCCCGGGCAGTCGCTATAAAATCATGAATCAAAATAACAAAGGAGCAAGTGAATGCTTTAAAATAAAAGAAAAAAACATGCCTCAAATCAAGTTAAGGTAAGACATTAAATTGATAGTTTCATGATTATTAAGCCAAAGAGGAAATCGTATTTGCATATAGCACATATTTCACATCACATTGTCCTTGTGTTTTCCCGAGCCAGGATTATTATTTGTGTTTATATTGCGTTCAGCATGTGGGGTGTGTGAGGGCCCGGGGCGTCACTGCTGTCATGTACACACGGGACAGTCCAGCGGCGTCGTGAGTAGCCTTAAGCAGGGCTCGTTAATAAAGAAATCGGTCGTTAACAGCAACATGAAGCTCAACAGATTTCTACAAATGTTCTCTAAATGTGTTTTCGACTACATATTTGAGTGAAGAATGAGCACATCAAGTGTATAAAGCAACTTTATCACTTTCCACACCGTACACTGTGATGTATATTATACATCGTGTGCCTCTATCAGTCTCACAGATGAAGTGTAACCCGCTGGAAGAACGACTAGTTCGGTGACTATTTGAAACAACAGTGATTAATATTGTTTGCAATGTTACAGATCCGCTCGTGAACACTCCTTTCAGCACAATTCATCACGTGTGAACATTCAAATGATGTGTGAAATGCGTTCCTGCTACATTGTGCTGCCCGTGGAGGTAAGCGTGTGGGTAGCGTTTCACATTACCGTGTTGTTCCTCCTCGAATTTCTGTAGAATTCAGCTTCTGCTTAATGTATCGTAGAGCGAGGTCTAATAGGTTGTGTCTTCGCTGGCGAGGTGTAAACCACTTCTTTTTTTTTCCCCATCGCAAGCCAATTCATTTGAGGGAGAAGATCAAAAATAGCCCTTCAAATTTACCATGGTGCCTGGTCGTTTAAATTATTAAATGAATAAATAATTATTTAAAAAAAATAGATTTTCGAAATGTAAAAATGAACAAATAAACCATTATTAAATAAATAAATAAAATGTGGCATTAATTAACTACAGTATTAGCTTCAAGCTTCACTCTTAATCAAAACGATACATACACGTCAAAACATTATGATATCATTATTTAGACCAAAATGGAAGTTTGTATTTCTTGGTAATATTTCACCGTTGCAAAATGTCTAACTAGCTGCAGTGTATAAAGACATCCGCTTGTAGGTTGTGAAAAACAGAATACATTACAAATGTTACAGGCCTTACAAAATTGGTCAATGTCACAACAAACAGGATGAAATGAAGACGGAAAAGAAATATTAAAACCTGAAAGGCAATGACAACCGAGTAACAAAACTGCTCTTTGGTTTTAAACAAACAAAGTGTAACGCACACACACACACGCACGCACGCACACAAAGTATGTTACGCATGGCAAAATCTTGCATATCCTGCACAGAGCATCTATCACACAGCCTGACACATGCTCACTTTATATAATGGTGTTTCTCTTCAGTTCGGCAGTCAAACAAAACAAGTGAAAAATGACATCTATATCATCTGCGCCACACAAAAAAGAAACCCCAGCCATGCATAGACAGCAGATGAGCATGACTGGAAGAGAAAATTCTACATGTATGAAATAGCATGTTTTGGGGGGCCTTCAGAACAAAACGCCCATATTCAACATGATGAACACTGAAAATAATTGCATATCCGATTATTGCATAGAGAAGCCAGATGAAGATGCATCCTAAATATCATAAACTAAACCTTTGTGCATTGTTTATTCTGTTGCACAATGCGGTGTTTATACATATAGACTGAAAAACCACTGTAATATACATTTGGTTGGAAATATAGATCTATTATCATGGCACTGGCTGTGCGGCTAAACCACGTTTAGAAAAATAACACTGTATGAGTTATGAAAGATCCCTTTGCTTTTCTTTCTGCCCGTCTCTGACATTCTCAAAGGATGAAAATGCCAAAACCCAAAAAGTGTATTTTATTTGACGTGTAAATGCTTAATAATAATAATTGTTAGTTTTATTTTAGCGTTAATTAATTTAGCTTATACATCCAAAGATGAACACGTGACTAAATAAAAGAAATCGTAGACTACATTTTTATGGTCAACCTAAAGGATGATGTTTGGCACATGAGCAGAACATAACCTGATGTTTCAAACAAAACGAAAGCTGAAAATGAGCACAGATAGAGGAACGCATTGATCGTAGCTTGAATAAATATATATATTTTTTCACTGGCACTCATCAAGATCCATTAATAATCGATATCAGAATGAAACACTGTGAGACCCCAAGATACGTGTACCAAAGCAAATCTCGGTCTCTGGGACCTGCAACATTTTCATTGTGTATTCATGGAAGCCCCAAACTGCCTCGAGACGCCCAGAAATGTTTCATTTTCAATGACTGAAGTATTATCATTTAAATATACGATATATTACAGCAGTAGTGTTTTTCCGTATTCTCGCAATGCAGTACGTCTTCAAGTTGCAAAAAAAGTTTTTACAAGTTTTCCTCTTGGATTCCCAGTCGTCAGTTCAGAAGTTCTTAAGTTGAATATTTACTTTTAGTCATTTTCATTTTTTTAGTAAATATATTGCCACATTCATATATCATGCATTTTACTGCATTGCTATTGCACAGGTCCGGGTTATTCAGGAGGACAGGAGAGAAAGAGACCAAAAAGGGAATAAATACCTCTGCCGGGGACTCGTCATCACCTTAAGCGAGTGAGAGCGCTGCAGTGAGAGGAAGGCGGGCACGGTGGGACGTGGGGGTGGGGGGCTTGGAGGCGGCGGGATTCGCATTTCTTTACTGCTTGTGAATATCCTCGCTGCGGATGATCTTGTAAATGATCCAGTAGAAAATGTTAAAAATAAGGAAGACCAGCGGAAAGGCCACACGCGACACCGTGTCGATCCGTTTGGCGCGGCTGATGAAGAGCTTGCGCATCTCCTCCACGCTCTTCTCAGGGGGGTTGGCGGAGGTGGGTGCGTTGTTGTTGTTGCCCTTGATGGCCATGCCATCTTTGGCCTGGAGGCACGCCGGACCCATGCCGTAGGCAGCGAAGCTGAACCGGCCGTCTCCCGCCTCGTCCTCCTGTCGATCAATCGAGACAACCACAAGTCAAACACTAACCCGTAAAGAATTAATTCAACCCAAAATGAAAATCCTGTCATTAATCACTCACCCTCGTGTCGTTCCAAGCCCATAAGACCTTTGATCTTCAGAACACAAATTAATATAGTTTTGATGATATCAGAGAGCCATCTGACCCTCCATAGACAGCAACACAACTGAAATGATCCCAGATCCAGAAACGTAGTAAAAACATTGGTAAAACAGTCAAGGTGACATAAGAATACATTTATTTGCACAAAAAAACCCCAAAACAACAATTTACTCATCCATTCTTCTCCCTGATTTCTAAGCGAACTTAATACGTCAAACACGTTCTTAAGAAATCTCCAAAAACTTTTGTACATCCAATTGTTTACTGCTTTTTAGGATCTGGGATCATTTCGTTTGTCTTGCTCTCTATGGAGGGTCTGATGGCTCTCTGATTTCATCAAAAATATCTTAATTTGTGTTCAGAAGATGAACAAAGGTGTTATGGGTTTGGAACGACACGACGGTGAGTAATTGATGACAGATCATTTATTTTGTGGCGAACAATAACACTGTATGACAGATGGATCGCTTTTTTATGTTGTTTGTCCTTTTTATAAAACATATTCACAAACTAGCTTACTATATCATCACCTATCTGCTATTCTGGTTCACAAAGGTGTAAATGAGTGTTTTGTAATTTAAAAACCGTTCTAAACTATCTTGATCGTGATCTGTAATGTGAGATGTTTGCTCACGCTGGAGTCCTTTCAGTTGTATTGCAGCCTCTCCAAAACTGCCTGCCCTCCAAAACACTCCCCCAAACCTTGAAGTATGCACATTAATTGAGCAGGTATAAAATTGGGCGAAAAAGGGCTGATTGTTTTACGCTAATAACAAATCCATAGTGCAATCCACAATGTATATGACAGGGATTACATGAATTATGAATTCCACTCACTTAACTTTAGCATGCTGCGAAGTCGAAAAATACATACAGTGGTTTTAAAGGCATACTATTCACCCTCATGTCATCCCAAATGTAATTGGCTGTCTTTCCTCAGATAAACACAAATGGATGAAACACTCAATTTTGAAGCCTCAAGGCTCTAAATGTAATAGTACCCCTCAGGTTGATTCGAGTCAACATTTAAACCCTGTTCAGAGCTCTAGTGCCAGCACAGAGGCCTGGAAGTTTCTCACAGGTCTGAAGTGTTCTCGTGTGTTTATTTGTGATTGGCTCTAAACTCTGCAGGACAGTGGCCCTTCATTTAATTCAACTGTCACACATGTGTTCATTCGTTTACACTCACCAAAAACATCTGGGGCCTCATTTATAAAACATGCGTACACTCGTATTTGATAGGTTCATAGATTTCACATCTGAATAAGAGATCGCAACATCAAATTTAGGATGGTTTCTGCGCAACATTTTATAAACTTTGTGAAAACGTGAAACGTGGACACAATCACATTGTTTATAGCTAAACAGTTTCAAATATTGTTATTTTCTCGCAAAAATATCACTGCTTTCACATGGAATACCGTCATAATCATTTTGTGTGGTCTTTCACTACAAAAAAAAAATGCTTTTCTAGCTTAGATTTGTTTTCAGCCAAAACATCTAGAAATTCTTAAATAAAAAAGTCGAAATGAATGAGCTAAATAATCTGCCAATGGGGAGGCTAAATAGCATTATTTCAAACACAAAACAAGATTATTTTGCTTGTTTCGAGCTTGTTTTCTTTTAAAAACAAGACTATATGTTTTTACTTGACTAGAAAATCTTTCTTGATTTAAGAATTTGTTGATATTTTGGCTCAAAACAAGACGGATGGAAAAGCCTTTTTTGCAGTGCAGCATTTGTGTCCATCTGAAGAAACTCATATTCATCTGAGATGGCACGAGAGTACTCCTTATCCCTTTAAAACCTCCGGTCCTCTTTGGTGGATTACATGTTTTTATGAGTATTAACTATTGACATATGTCAGCTAGATGGCACAGGGTGTATTCAGTGTATTCAGTTAATGGACTGACCTTGCCCTGCTCTCCACCTCCACACTCTCTTATTTGAGATTCAGCAGATGGACTCGATCGTACACGTTAATGAAAACAGAACCGAAATAACCACCCCGGTTAATTACATTTCAGCGCGCGTAGATATTTCACTGTGATTGCGCCCGTTTAAACACAAAGCGCGGATGCGAAATAGGATCATTACATCCGTAATGCATGTTTTCAATTTGCAGGTGCAAACATCTAGCGCTGGGAGCTATCCCGCCTGCTTTTACTGAAAGATCAGCCATTTTCTAGGCAGGACTCCATTTTTAGTCACTTTGCCCTCCTTCTGTCCTTGTCTTTCAGCCATCCCATTTATAACTGTTAATGTGTGCCGGGGTAAACGGAAGATCACACCAGGATGTGTGTGCGCGTGTGTGTTTGTGAGGGGGTGATGTTATTCCACTGTCCCTTTGTTTTTGTATACGGCGCTATCTTTGATGCCGGGGTGCTACAACCTTTCCTTGTCCTTCAGTTGCACTGGCTCACCATTTGTAAGTATTACGGATGCTCGGCTTTATTTCTGCTGCCATATGATTAATGTGGTGGCTCCGAGACGTGACGTGGAGCTGTAAAGAGGAGCCGGGCTGCAGCACCGCTGCGTCCTGCGTCACTTTCCCTCCCGGCCCGGCCCCTGCCAGATTCATTACCCTCCCTTCCTAATTAAAACTCCGCCATTACTGCATTAGGCGTGCCAGCCGCGTTCCCAGTCCGACTGTTAGAGGGGAGAGAAAAAACAATAAGCAGAACGCTCGCCCGCATCCTCCAGGCTTACAGCGGAGTGTGATATTACGGGCCGTGCGTCAGAATGCAGCTCACGCCGGCATTTGCAAATCAGGGGTGTGGCTATATACACGACCTCTCGGCTCCTTCATCAATCAAAGCCCGTAGATGTGACTGATGTTTTGATGTCTTTCATTGGGATGTTGTGATAAACCACAGAAAACGAAATAGCTGTAAGGTATGCCTTTATCGTATATATATATATATATTTAAAATATTCAGCATCAGATATCCTGGACAGTGATTATTTTATATAAAGCATACATTAAAGTGAAAGTCACCTCCGAGAGCGCGATGATGCACTGCATTTATCTATGTAGGACATTGCAATGCATTGCATTTACATATGTCTGTTGTTTTATCACCTATGGGCGAGTTGGAATGAATATTTTATGAGCTGCGTGTGAAACAGATCCAGGCATTATGCTGATGTGCCCAATGGCTATGAGGCTTGAACGAATATATGTTTACAAAAATGTGATTTTTCTCCAATAAACATCTGCGCCCTCATAAATGCTGGGAATTTAAATGAGAAGCCGACAAATAGAATTTGCTCGGTGCGTATCACGCAAGCATATTATGCCTTTCAGGTTTCTTTAATGGCCAGAATCATTTTCAAGCCTGTTTCGGAGCAGTCGCTGACATTAGCGGCATGCGTCCAAGCGCATCTGAAAATCTCGATTCGCGTTGCCCTGTGTACTGACCTCCAGAGTATAATGAGAACTGCTGGCTCAAGAGCGACATTTAAGGCCGAGCATTGATTCTAAAAATGCTTACTAAATGAACGCTTCCCTTTTGTATTAATAGAGCTATGTATTTAGCCTCATTACAAAGCATTTGCCCCGTCCCAACAAATAAAAAATGCTTGCCCGTGCAAAAGTTAGCAGAAATGACCCCAAAAATCCTAAATTAATAGATATTTTTGAATAGGTATTTGGTCAAATGCCTGAAAAAACACAAGCTCAATATATTTTAATGTTTAATCCTACAACAGAAAATACATTAATTTGCGTGTCTTGAATAAAATGGTTGTAAGCAGTTGGCTAAATGGGACTGCAGAGGTTGTAAGAGACTTTAAACGTCATTGTTAGGTTCTTCTGAGTGGTTGCTTTCTGACAAATCACAAGATATCGCTATTTTTGTCTCTATAAATGATTCAGGTCTCTTCTTCAGTGTAACTATAGGATTCTTTTCCAACCCATTTTAGAAAAGTAATCCTCTCCTGAACAGCCCACATGATTTGAGATGTCACTCATGTCTGCAGCACAATCGTTGCAGGACATGCTACGCTGAATTTTAATACAGTTGCAAGGCCAAACATCAGTATTACTATACATAAACATGAAATATTGATTAATTATATTTATTATTGTGTTTGTAGACTGTGGAGAGAAAGAACAGAAGCACAGCTACGGTGTTGGATAGTAACTGATTTGGGAATGAAAGCACCTCTCAGTCAAATATACCATGTTTTTTAATGGTCACACTGACATGCAGGTACAAAACTAATATTTTTACAATGTAAAAATAACATTTAATTTTACATTTGAATTAATTGAAAGCTCTTCATCTCATAAAACCCCTGCAGTCCTTTCATTTACCTCAGTTTGGGAAACCCTGGAGTAATGCAATGTTACAAACTATGTAAAAAGTAATCTAAAGTAGTCATTACACAAGTAGAGTTCATGACCTAGAATTATTAATCTAAATTGTATGTAATTATTAATCAGCAACAGATTTGAATTTATAAGTACAGTAATCTATCCAGCACTGTTAGCTAACAGGTACGAGCAATCACTTATACCTAATACTGTTCGGGAGGCGGACACACTCGGTAACACACTAAAACACATTTATAAATCAAAACCGTTAAAGGATTGTTAGGCTGCATTAATTACATCAGCCGCAGAAGGCAGAACATTTCCCATAATATTCAATGTACTTTTTATGTTGCATCATGAAAAGATTGGCATCTGCGCTAATATTAGTCTCTCTCTTTCTTATTTTGTTTCTCAATCCGTATCCAGATCAGATGTTGTATCAGCACAAAGAGAGGATGTCTATAGCCCTGATCATCAACGGAGAACAGAACACCTAGATGAGCCTTAAAGACAGACCACGGGAATCAGACACACACACAATAGGTCCTTTACACAATCTAACATAGCTGCATTTAAAATTGAACTGGAAATTAAGTGCCGATTTCGTCTGACCAGAGGAGAACTGGCCCCCCAACTGAACCTGTTTTTTTTTTTTCTTGATTATTTCACAGAAAGGGTTTTGGCTCCTTCCTGCTGTCGCCTCTGGCTTACTTAGTTGGGGACACTTAATTTCTAGGGATTATCGCCAATTGTTGATTACAAAGATCCCATTGAAACTAAGCTGATCTAGACAACAACGTTTTTGCTTTCAATAATAAAGATAAAGTGTTTAATCTTGTCATTATACATTACTTACACTCTATTCTACAATTTGATACTGTTCAGTGCTTCGACTACATGAATATATCAATAAAGGTTATTGATTGATTGACTTATACAACATAGCCCTGATCAACAAGCATTCTTTAAAAAAGCCCAACTTTTGAATTTTCTGACTGACCAATAGGAATCAAGCAGTCCAGAGAATGGCGTAATAAGCAACATCAAAAGACTGCAGTACTTTGCAGCACAGTACAATCCAGTGCCAAGTCTACTCAACACCTCTGGCTCTATTAAACACTCCAGCACACTGAGATGCACTATAATTCAGGCTGCACCAAACCCAATAACACAAGACAAATCAGCCTCACTCCGCACCTTTAACATTCCGACTCAAGATGGCCAGCCAGACGAGTGACAGATAAGCTCATTCTTATTTGCATAGACAATCTCCTCTCGTATGAACAGCAGCTGTAGCGCTCAGAGTTCCCTAAGAGTGATCCACCCTGCATCACAATCAGCCCTAACGAGGTGATTACTCTCCATCAATAGGCTGCTCACTAATACGCTCTTGTCATTGTTAGGCAAAGCAAAGACATCTGCAGTCCAGAGGTCGCATTGCTTCGCCCAGTTATTAACACAGCTCTGCCAGGCCATGCAGTCCGGTACAGTCTGCTGTGCGCTGTTAAACCCACGCCGTGAAGCAATAAACTGGACAGGTTCCAGCAAATACTCAAACTATTAGTCAAACGGAATAAGAATGAGAGTTAAATTAAAGTCTGTTTATGCAAATAAACGTGTTCCTGAGCAATACATTTTTACGATTAAACACTGGGAAGTGAGCTTGCTTTTTCATTTGAACTTTAAAGGTTCATATGCAATAATAAGAAAGTACATTTGCATTTTAAGTTCATTTTTGGCTTTGTTCATTGACTGATGCATTTTGCACACAAAACTGAGACATTAGTTAAATTTGTTGTAGCACACAACTCCTATTTCTGTCATTTCTTAATGTGCTACTATGATATTATTCCTGATCTAGCATCATTCGCTCTGATTGGCTGAGGTAAAACCTGATTAGCTGACTTCTGGGCATAAGAGCACCCAGGGTTTATTTTCCAGTCACACTAATGCTCCGTATACATCTCTTACATACAGCAGGTGAAAACGAGTAGGTGAAAAAAGTAATTAATTTCAAATTCACATAAAACATTAGGCTAAAACTATCAAAATTTAGTCTTAGTCTAGTCTTAAAGTGCACATCCAATAAAGTGTACCAGTGTCTTTCCACTTTTTCAGTGTTTAGAAAATTTCTTTCACATTGATTTTTAAATAAGGCCGTGAATAAACAAACTTGTTACTAAGTACAATCATTTGATTTGATGAGCATTTTAAAATCAGACAAAA
The DNA here is from genome assembly GCA_032361065.1 of Enteromius trimaculatus. Taxonomy (NCBI): domain Eukaryota; kingdom Metazoa; phylum Chordata; class Actinopteri; order Cypriniformes; family Cyprinidae; genus Enteromius; species Enteromius trimaculatus. Next base: position 15,374,577 of record JAUMHP010000065.1, read on the forward strand.
AGACAATGAGGGAATGAGGAAAAATTAGATGATTTTAATATGTTGGTTATGTATAAAGAAACAACATATTTTACATTTATTGCACAATATGCATGTACACAAATATTTTTTTAAAGCCAAAAGTGGGAAGATGCTTGTTTTTTGCTAATCTCCAATTAGTGAAATTACCATTTTTTACCAGAAATTCCATGGTCCAATGTTATTATTTAAAAAAACATGTTGAAATAATTAAGGCTGATGGCTTCAACAAAAGCATAAGCCATTGATTACCAACCTCATAGCTCACAATAGACCTGTCTTTAATGGTTTACAAGTTACAGTTAAAATCAATTCCCTTATTGAGAAAATGAATGGGATTTTTTTTTTTCCATCTGGAACCCAACTATTGCACTCTATGGCCACTTTACTATCCCATGGGGCCTTGGAAGAGGATTTGTAAAAGTCAGTGAATGTGGTACATCCGGATACACACGCTCATACTATATAGAACACATTTTTGGTTGCAAATGTTATTTAATCGACAGTGATTTTGGATCCAGTCTAAGGGTTTAAGGCACTTAGACCTTCCAGGACCCTATGTTTTGTTTTTATATCAGTTTCAACTTTTGTATATAAATTAATGAAAAGTAAATTTGCAAAACTGCATTTAGGTTGTCGAGATTAGGTAATAATAACTTAAACCCAGCGTTTAAAGTGTTTTTTTTTTTTTTTAGCAAATAAACTCGTCAAATATTCAGGTATGTTCTGCTCTAGCTTCTTCAGCGCCTTCACTGCCCAGCACACATCTCTGTGCTGTCCAGCAGGGGGAATCCTCTTTCTGCACCGGACGCCCGGCACACGCAGGAGGAGGAGGAGGAAGAGGAGGTCGATAAGCTCCTGTGGTAATACCGGGGAGTTGTTTTATTGTGTAGTGCAGGGAGGTGACAGCTCCGGGCTGCAGTGCAGAGAGCAGGCACTGACTGATAGCCCCAGTGAGGCAGAATGAAGGGCTGAACCCCAGCCGTGGATCACTGTGGCCGGGGAGTTTCATTAACCAGGGGGTGATAATGATAATGCAGCAAACCTACTGCTGCGCTGTGCCTGCTCCAATGAAAACACCACATAATACACAGTAATATTTAAGCATGCAGTCATGGTAATGCCAGCTTTGTGAAAGCTTTCTGAAAGCATTCCCTTTAGCGACTAAACAAAGCAATGACGCCAAGCACAAAAATGGAGAAATTGCCAGCATTTTTGTTTTCAAAATCTTGAAATGGAGAAAAAATATATAACAATGAAACAGCTGCAACATACACTGTATACAAAACAACGTATATTTGTAATAAGGAAGGATGCATTAAATTAATAATAATAATACAAAATAAAATAGACTTAATAAATCAGTAAATGCTGTTCTCTCTGTACTTCCCCCCCCCTAGAAATATTTCTTAAAAAATAGTTTCCACAAAAATATGAAGCAGCAACTGTTAAAAATCAGAAATGTCTCTTAAACAGCAAATCATTATATTACAATGATTTCTTACATTTTATTAAAATGTGCAACTTTTATTTTGAATAGTAATACTAAAACCATTAAAAAGCCTTTTATTACTAGTGTATGTGGTTTAGAAATATATATTTTGTTCGAACAAACAGCTATTTTACAATTATCTCAAAAGTCAAAAATGATTTTTGTCCCCAGCATGATGTAGTCATCTATCGGCAGTGGCTATCTGCACCACTAGCCGCTTGGGTTGGGAATCTGTAGCATTAATTCCGAACAGTTGGATTTGCAGTTTGCACCATTCGCCCTTGGCGTCTGAATGGTGGAGGGAGTGCTATCAGCGAGGCCTGTGTAGACTGTCTCTGTGGATTTACCTGTATGGGGCTAAGAGAACCAGAGACTAATCTCACTGCACCTATTACAAGCAGCCCAGAGGCAAACTAAGGATTACAACGGTGGGATTCGGGATTTATTCTGAGCTTTCTCAGCCACTTGAAAGATTTTACCATGCCAACTCACATTACTCAATGAATGGAAGGAGCATTGATGTTTCAACTTCAACTTGCATTCTTGGTTTCAGTCTTAGCAGGCTAAAGTCAAGAGAGAAGATCAAACCAGGACCTCCAAATATGATGATACCCTTATGGAACAGTGCTTTATGAAAACATAATGGCTATACGCTACCATTTAAAATTTAGGGTCAGTAAGGTTTCGTTTTATATAAATGAAAACAAGGATGCAGAAACCGATCAAGTGACAACAAGTAAATGCATTTATAATATTACAAAATTCCTGAATGAAAAAAAAAAAGATTTTAGCATTAATAAGAAGAAGAAATGTTTCTTGAGCAGCAAATCAGCATATCAGAATGATAGATTTGCATCAAGAAAAAAATACATTTAAATATTTAATATTCAAAAATCTTTATACTTTAAACAGTAATAATATTTTACAATATTCCTGTGTTTTATTACTTCCTTGTTGGAAAATAGAGGCACTAATCAATCATTTTGACATCAAACTTATTATCATTATTTTTACATTTTAAAAAATACCAACACAGAAAACAATTAAAAAATGTAAGAATATTTTACAATATTACCATGTTTATTGTATTTTTTCTTATACTCAAAACGTATAAGTGTTAATATATACCCCCCCCCCCCACCAGTTAACCATTAAAAAAAAAAAGTTTCTCTAAAATTAAATAATACTTTTCATTAAGGCACATTATTTAACAAAAGTGTTATAATAATGTCTTTTTTTCTAGACCTCTTGAGGACACTAGTTTGGCTAGTATACTCGTAACTCTAGGCTGTCATTATTTTCATTCGGAATAATGCAATGTTTAAGGCCAAATTTTGAAAGTCCTGAATATGGCACTACGCTATTTTTCGTCAGGCTCTTCGATGCCTTGATGAAATATTTACTGTACTCATGGTTGCAGCTTCGAATACAACCATGAGAACGCTGAAGGTTTTGAATCCCCAACACAGTGAATATTCCTCACAGTGGGTCGGGGCTTACAGATGAAGTGTGTTTGGACCGTAGGGCTTACCTTGAGATGCCTTCTCCTCCTCTGGAAGCGCAGAAGCTCCTTGTGTTGGCGTGCGATGAAGTTGACGGCCGCATACTCCAGCAGAGCAGAGAAGACAAAGAGTAGGCACACTGCCATCCAAATGTCAATGGCTTTCACATACGAGACCTGCAGCGAGACGAAACCAACAGGATTGGCAACGAGAAACGAAGAACAACTCTGAGTCACCGCCTGGCTGAAAGTTCACTCACTGAGTCACTCGCTTAGCTCAAAACTTTCCGGTTGACAAAGTCGTAAAATATGCCCATTATAAGGAAGAATACCTTTCATCTGAAATCCAGAGAGCTAAAATGACTATTCTACCCAGTCTGAGATAGGGGATCAAAGTGTTAATGAATAAAATATGTCAATTTTAAGAATTTAAGCTCAGCAGCACAGCACCCGAGTCTTTATGCAGGTTTTTTTTTTTTTTTTCCCAGAGTGTGATCGGTGTCAGAAAGAAAGTGGCCTGATTGAAGTGTGCGCCGAGAGCTGCTGCTTTGGCCTGGAAGAGAGCTCGGCTGCCGGCCCAAACGCTTGGCTGAGACTCACTTTATTTGACAAGCCAGTGACCAAAGTGGTTGTGGAGTTTAGGTGGCATTACAGAGCGCACGGTTCACAAAGCATTGTTGAAATGACGGGGGTGCGCTGGGCTGAGACAGCGCTGATGAAATACTCCACTCTGATCTTCACCGCTAATCTCAGATGCACTTGCTGAAACCTTTCTTCTGCCTTAATTGAAACCTTCGGAATAATTTCCATCAATAACACCTACTATCAAAACCTAATAGCATTTTGAGTCGTAGCCAATACACAAAGCCGTCTAGATAAATGTAGCTGGATATGGGTTAAGTGTTGACATTAAAACACTCTGACATCATCATTTTACTGCAGGGGTGGGCAATCTGCCCAAAATATTATCTTATAACACAACATCCATCTGAATCACGATCTTCCCACCATATTTTAGGAGTATCCAGATTGGAACAAGTTTAAAGCGAGTTAAAATATAACTCTGATTTGATTCCTCTGAAAGAAGAAGTCCTAAGCACTCTTAAATGGGATTAAATTAAGGGGTAATTTTCAATTTTGGGAGAACTATCCTGTTAAATGTTTGGGATTTTTAAAAGGCACAATAGCCGCTTTCACATTTATAGCTTTGTGTACTTGCTGCATGAAAGCATAGGTTGCATTGGTCTGAACTAAAACAGGCGACAGGCTTACTGAAAACACAAATTCATTCTCTGCCGCAAAGTGGAGCTTTTTGAGGAGCATTTCCCAGGTAAAGGCTGTACACAAATCGGTGCTGCGCTTAGCAATGCTGCTTTACCAGGCATTGTATTTTGGCCAGTACTAGTCATTTTTATAGGCAGTCATCGCTGTATTTTTAACACTATCGAAGGATATAAAAGATCATGTTCTCCACAAGTTGCTTGAAAGGTACATCTGTCAGATTACCCACCTCTATTGCGACAAGAAGCATGTTTGACTCAAAAAATAGCTGCTGAATACCAATTTCATTTGAGATTTTATGTAAGGCATGACAACCTATTTGAACCTGAACAGTGTGTGCCAAATCACGATGCTTGTAAATGATGATCAACATGTCAAACTACAGCACTCTCCTGTCTCATCATAACGCAGGATGTAGGATCTGAAAATCCTTGTGCACAATGCTCTACAGCAGGCTGAAGAAGTGCATCTGAGGTCACAAAAAGAAATGATGGACACAATGTCTATTCTGTTAGAAAGTAATTAATTGTCAACAGCCACGCCACTCACAGAACCCTTTCAGAATTACATTTTGAAATAAGTTGTGTATAAATAAACAAATGGCCAGTAAATAGCAGGTCATTGAAAAATCATCAGCACAAACAGCTATCAGTGCAAAGCATTAATGAATGAACAATCAGCTGTAGAGCCATATGCTGGCCATCCCAGTGCCACAGGCTAAATAGGTACAAAATGGACTTGATTATTCTTCATGAATGGCAAGGATTTTGTTATTTTTCAGAAGCATGTCTTTGACCCTTGTAAAAAACCTTGTAAGAAAAATATGTTTATAATATTTAATCTCCCACAGCCAAGTTTACCTCAACGTTACAATTTGGCATCAACGTCATGATATAAAACATAACATAAGGAAATATGTAATTGTGGGAAAAAATATGATTAATGGAATTATATATATATTAGGGGTGTAACGATATGTGTAATCGTATTGAACCGTTCGGTACGAGGCTTTCGGTTCGGTACGCATACGAACCGAACGATTCAGAAAAAAAAAGAGAGTAAACTGTGTAAAATATAATGTTTACAATGCTACGCTCAACAAGGCAGCGCAAACGAAGGGACAGGGAACCCAATGTCTGCTCCTCCCACCCTCTCCTCCCACAGACGAGAACCAGAAACACACACAATACAAACGATCCCCGCGGCATTCAGGTAACGTTAGGCATTTCCCTTTGCCCTTTCAAGCCAGCATCCAGCGGTTTAACCAGAGCTGCATCTTTCTGCTCTAACACACTAAAATAATGTTTGTATTGGCGTTAACGATACTTTAGCATT
>JAUMHP010000065.1:15381090-15419988 GCA_032361065.1 Enteromius trimaculatus
ATATATTTATATTTTGTTTTTAACTAAAATCCACAAAAAACATTGTTGAGATGATCACGAAAGAGACCCAACAGACCTTAGGAAGAGAAGCTCTAGATCCTGAGCTCTGGGTGGTCATGGTCAGCACAGTAGTGATGCCCAAGCCTACACGGGCCGGGGCAGCATCCATGTTGATCCAGAATGACACCCAAGACAAAATCACGATCAGGAGACTGGGAATGTACATCTGGATCAGGTAATAGCCCATCTGTCTCTCCAGGTGGAATCGAGCCTCTATGCAGGTGAACTTCCCTGAAACACAAAGAGCACACAGATTTCTTTGTAAACCCATGTTTCAGTTGATTCTCTAGTGATTTGTCACTGCAGGTTTAAAACAAGGATTTAAATAGGGCTGGGAAGCAAGAACTGATTTGATTCAGAAATGATACTCACATAGCAGAATCAAATTACGTTCGATTCTATTAACTGTTTCTAAAAAACTAAAATAAAGATACTGATTTGAGCTAATCACAGAGTAGTACAGTCCGATTACAGAAGAGATGACTTTTACTGAGTCATTTTAGAGAATTGAATGCATACTTTGCAACAAGAACAGTCTGATTCCTAAACAAATGACTTACAGCTTACAGACCCAGTGTAGTTATTGACCTTTTCTCCCACATGAGAGCAAGTAGTTATGTGCTTGTCAATAGTACTTCATAAAAATAAATTAAATGTTTTTACATTTTGGATTAGTATTGCTTGTTTAGAATTGATGCCACATTGCCACCCCAATCAATCAATGAATCAATCAATATCTGAAAAAGTAATTAAAAGCTCTGTAAACACATTTTGGAGAATTTGTTTGAAATATATATATTATATATTATATAATATATATTAAATCAGTATATAGACTATTTAAAGACATTTTAAAAGAACTGTTAAAAATGTATTTACAATGTATTTTACAATTATCTAATCATACAGCAATAGAACTGAAATTTACGAATGCAAAATATGATTATTAAAACCCAATTAAAACCCAATTTTGATTTAGGAAAAACATTTTTTTTTTAATTTCATTCAAAGAACTGCTAACCAAGAATTGGAACCAGTACTGTCAAATCTCATTACTAATCCACCTCTGAGTCATCATATGAAGATATGATATTTTAGTGAATTTCTCTCTGAGATGCCAGATTTTAGTCTGGAAGTCCTGTAAAGAGCACATTCAGAGATACCAAATGATTGGATATTTGACCATGACTTGACCATGACACGGTCTTCAAAAATGGCTGACATTAATTTAGTGACACCCATGGAAATATGATCATATTTTGTAAAAAAAAAAAAAAAAAAAAAAGATTTAAACCTAAATCTCTTAATTGTGCGTAATAAATCAACATCTCAGGAAAGTGTTATGGGGTTTCAGATCGAAATATGTCTTTTCTACATAATTAGAAAAAATCTTTTATGACCATTTTTACACACATTTTTCACAAAGAAATCATTCTGTTAGAACATAACATAACTTGAAATAGATTTCTTACATTTTTTTGTACATTATTTTTAAGGCTTCATTTTTTACAAATTAAAAAAAAAAAAAAACTCTTAACTCTCTCTTAAGAGGTTAAAGTCCCAATCTATTAAGGGTCCAGAACTGCTATAAGAACAGGAACTGCAACCCGAATTGTCAAATCCCTTTCTTAGTTTCGAAGGCCCATGAAGCTTCCATGTTCCCACACTATAACTAGACAGCTGAGCTGAAAATGTCAGGGCCAAGGTTCATTTAACTTCCAGCATTTACTCAGCTGAACTGGGACTGTCGAGCTATTGCAGTTGTTATTGAGCTGATGCAGCATAAACCTCTAGATTATTCCCTTACCCATGGGAATATTATTTATTGACCGCATTGTTGCATTTATGAATATAAATAAAGACAAAGAAAAATGCTAGTATAAAACGCAAACAGAGGTATTGACTCAAACAGAAGCCGAAACACGGAGAGCAAACACTTTCCTTGGACTGCGATCTTTGTTGATCGTAAACAGCCAAGTGAGAAACAGGAGAGATGCAACTGACCAGCTCCAAAATTAAAAGCACATCAGTATCTATTTCTCCCAAGGGACTTGGAGGATGCAATCGGATGAGGAAGACAAATTGAGAGGAGGCTGGACTGCGGAGCTTAGGCCTGCTCTGCAAATCAAAATAGATTGCCACTAATAAATCTGAGAAAAACGACACTTTAATTTCCGGTTAATGCTTGACTGGGGAGCAGCAGAGCGCATGTACAGCACAGGCCGACTGTCCAGAGCCCGATACAGAGAGAGAGAGAGAGACAGTGAGGGATGATCAGAGCATCAGGGCATCTTCAGGGTCTTCTGTCCACTTTGAAGAGCACAAACACCAAGGTGATTAGGTGAAGTGCAAAGCAAGCAAACCAAAAGAATATGACCTGTTCCTGCATATGAGATGCTCCTCAGACAGAAGAGAAAATTGTGCAAATATTGAGCCTTTTTAAAGTAATGAGTTCTGACTATATTAGTTTTGGATTACCGCATGGTCACATATGCAAATACAGACAAGAGGGAAGTTATATATATATATAGCTGAATAACACTTTAACACAAAATGAAAGTGACGAGTCTGTATGACTTTCATTTTATAGTGATATTTTACAATAAGGTCCTATTATTTTAACATCAATAAACGCATCAACTCACATTTCTTACTGTATTTATTAGTCTTGGTTAATGTTAGGTAATTAAAATACAATGCTGGTTCATGTTAGCTCAGGTTCATTCAATAATATTAACAGATACGTTTGATTTTAATAATGTATTAGTAATGATACAATCAACAGCTAAAGGTAATACATGGTTTAGATAGTTCATGTTAACTAATCCATTTGAATCCTCCATGTGAAGTGTTAACATTTTATAATAGTCTCAATTTAACTTATTTTTACATTAGTAAGTCTATCAAACCATATTTGACATTTTTTCTACGCATATTTTAAAAGAAACAAAACAAAAAGGATGAAAAAATAAACAAACAGGGAGATGTCTCAGGTCATCTGTAACTGCTTCAAATATTGTTTTGTTTTTGAGTCAGTTAAAGTCATTCATTTATAAATATTGAAATATAAACATAGCATCAATGCTATGAATTTTTGGGATATTACTATTTTTGTTATTTTGTACATAGTCAATTGGAATGGTGAAATTATAATCAGCGTTTTACTAAAGTCAACATTAATCTAATAATGCTTAATGTAGATGTAAAACAATACAGTAACCTTTTTAGCCCATTTATTATGATTTCAGATAAATGTGACCTACTTGAAAAAACAGCTTAATGTTACAGTAAAATTAAAGAAAGTATATCTAATAAAACCTTATAGTTGAACAAAGCCAAAACCCAAACTCTTATTATCTCAATGCTAATAACTCAAGAAAAGAGGCAGGCAATCTGCTCTGACTGTCCCTGCTGTTTTGGCTTGCTTCTATTTTCGATCTGAACTAGTCTGGCCTTCAGCAATTTTCCAGTTTATCTGGAGTGTAACAAATCCTGACTGTCAACGCTGGCTGAACAGATGGTATTTAACCCAATCGAAAGTTCACAATGAAGATTCAAAGCAGAGCTGCGGTCCGCAACCTTTCATTGAACCCGTTTGGGTACCAAGTGCTTCGTAACAATACATCCAACAACAGCGATTAGCATTTGTGTCCGGCCACATGCAGATGAAGGGCTCTCACCTGTGTTGTAGTGTTTGGTGCAGTAGCGCAGATCCTTCTCTTCCTTCAGTATAAACTGAGGTAAAGTCAGTCCGTCTGCTACCTGCACAGCTCCCTTCTCGTCCCACTCGAATATAAGATCATTCATTGTGTAGCCAACTAGCGGAAGAACAACAATAGATAAGCCTTGTCCGTGACAGAGAAAACAAGACATTCATTATTTGTGCAGGTCTGAAAATGGTTTCAAAATTGCCGTCTATTACTGATTACAGATTACGTGATTGGTTAGTAGTTAAATAATCTGGGTTACTCATTGTGACTGCTTTTTAGATTACTTATTTAACTTGTTATAAATGTACCCCTAAGCCTACCAAATTAATATATAAAAAACAAACAAAGTGAAAGACAATATATATATATATATATATATTTGTTATAAAATAGAGCTGTCAAACGATGAATCGCAATTAACTGCATATAAAACAAAAGTTTTTGTTTACATAATATATGTATGTGTACTGTGTTTATTTATGATGTATATATACCTAAATACACACATACGGTACATTTAAGGGTAATAAATACATTTAATATATAAACATACATTTTTTCTCAAATACATAATATAAATATATATACTGTGTGTATTTGAATGTAGACAATTGTTTTTTATTTTGGATTAGGTTAATCAAGATTAATCATTTGACAGCACTAGTGTAAACATCATAAAATGCAACAAACATTAGTAAGCTGATAAAAAAAGCTAATAAAACAAACAAACAAACAAAAAAATATATATATATATTATTTTTGTTTTGTACAATAAATAATAATAAATGTACAATAAAAATCATTTTGAACATTTGGACATTAAAAATGTTAATATTTGAATTGTTTACCTGCATGTCAGTGTGACCATTAACCGATATCAGAGAACTGTAATCATGCAAATGTGATAAACTGTTTAAATATATAAGTTCCTCGTGGATATTTCTAGTACATATTTTTTAAGGGGGTTTGACTAACAAAAATATTTGGGAATCCCTGTATTGTATGAAGAAACTTGAAAGCATTACAAGTATTCCTAGTTCTACACATAGATCTAACCACAACTTGCATAATTATTTGTTTCATACATGGTGCAATTGCTTAAAATGTGCTTCTTAGTCTCCAATTCAAAAGTATTTTTACATTTGTAAATATAGACAAAACAAAATGACAGAAGCATTGGTTAAAAACCGAAAAAAACAAGAATTAGGTAGAATCTATAAATTAGTAATCATTTATCATCATTGTGTGCATCCCATAAAGTATCTGGAATTTGATTATGAGCTTTTTAAAATGTACTATACTCTATTTATAAGTAGTTGATTTTTGGAATCCGATTACCTAATCAATCAATTACTACCCAGCACTAATGAAAAATCAATAAATCAAACTCACAGACCACAATCGAAGCTAGTGCGTTTGCCTGCTTGACATGTAGAAAATTGTAATGGGAGAAATTTGTTCAAATATTACATAACCCCCTCCATCCCCCATTCAGAAACTCTCTCCCCCTCAACAAAAAAACCCTGCCACATCCGTCACGTCACTCCTGGTAATCATCGTTTTCAAAAAGCTTCAATCAAAGAAAGTTTTCCATGCAGAAACACACTATAATTTGGCAAATCTGAGAATCAGTAGTAAATAACAGAGAAGTGTAATGGCAGGAAGGGCCGGCGCTGGCTGTGCTCGAATCGTCTCTCTGCTGACTGCTGAATCTACTTGAAGGTGGCCTTAAATCACTACGCTCTTCATTTGCTGGTGCCAGCCAGTACAACATCCATCTCTGCACCGCTGAATAAATCCTCTCCATCTGGCTGAAAGGATCAGGGCATACTTACAGCTCTCCAGCTGCATTATACAGGTCTGCACATCCATAGGGAAATTCTTCAGGTCCATGGGGCAGGCCAGAACCAGTGTTATTCTGAGAACAACAACAGCCACCATCAGCAACAAACTCCACAACAGATCAAATTAAACAGCCCTTACCTTCCTCCGCATTCACTGGTCTAACCATGCAAATTTAAAAGAGACCTCACCCAATCAATTTGTTTCTATTATTATATAACATTAGCACATTAACCTTAACTTTGTTTTTTAATTTTTAGTAATTGCATTTGTAATTGTATTAATATTAGTGCAGTCAAACAATAAATTGTGATTAATTGCATCCAAAATAAATGTTTTTGTTTACATTATGTATGTTATGTGTACTGTGGAGTATGTATATTGAAAATATTTGCACATGTAAATATATACATGCATGTGTGTCTATTTATATAAACATAATACATATACACAGTACACAGTACACACACACACACACACACACATTATGTAAACAAAACTTTTATTTGGATGTGATTAATTATGATTATTAGTTTGACAGGGCTAATTAATATTATTAATAATTTGTTTTAGTGCATTTAATATTTAACTCTTTTCTTAAACACTTGCCAGCCACCAAAAGCATTTTATTTTTTTCATTTTCACAAACTTTTAATAGCTCCTAGTATATTTGTTGTACTGTATTAATATCTAATATCTAATAACATGTAACATTACATACATACATACCTAGTACATATATATATATATATTATTGGTGGCCCGTTATCGGCAGGAGCGGAAGTAAATAGAATAATATAGACAGTCGCATAACAAAGTATGCTGGCAAAGACATAAATCAAAGCACATGGTACACAGTGTTCGGAGAAGAACGCTGGAAAATACGACAGGAATAAGATGCTTGTCTATAGCCTACCGCAGTACAAGCCACGGTTCAGCTGCTCGTGACAAACACTGCCAGTATGAAAGCACAATCAGCGCGCTGCTCCTGCTCTGCATACGCGCTTTTCAATGGTTATAACATTTGGCTGTTTTAATTTATATGCCGTTTAAGGCTTGATGATCATGCTACTTATCATATGCATCTTATTACATGAGACGTTTGGCGTCACTGGAAGTATGGGCGGGCCCAGGCTAGGACAGAATACCTTTTACCGCTACATCTGGTTAGGGTGATTTTCGATTTCATCTTTACTTCAAACAACGCTAAACATTTTTAACGCTTTTAGTTTTGATTAACAATATCAACACTGCACCGATAATTACAATTCAGTCATCTGCTGTTTTTCTCTGATAATTTCCACCTCTGCCGCAGCTCTCAAATCAAATATGGTGCAAGCCGTTTTGGTTTTATGAGACACCTGGTTATGAGACACTGGAGAACCAATAATGTTTGATGTTATTGATGTCCAACCTGGAACAGAGATGCCAAATTTGATTTGAGAGCTGCAGAGGAAGAGAGGATTATTAGTGAGTAACATAAGGATCATTCTGTTCTTCACTTCGGATGGCTAAAAATACAGTGCTGAAGTTAGACGGACCATTTCTGTGGTGCCTTTTGTCAGCTTGTGGTTATTATCGTGGAAAAAACAGCATACAGGACTGGACCAACACAAAGACATGCAACTAATGAGAGATTTTTCATACTTAGGTGGCTATACCTTTAAGAAACTGTATTAAATCTATGATTTTTAACTCAAATTCAAAAGCTAGGTAAAAAAAAACAAACTCTGATTTGAAACTCACTCAAGGCTGTAATCGTGTCACTATCACAGGATAGTGGTTATTTACCTGCAATGTTCAATTTAACTGTGTTTAGAGGGAGTTAAAACCAAACCGATCTGAAAGGTTCATTTGATAGTGTCAAGTTAAGAGATGAGGCTTCCCAATCCACACGGCTGTTCACTACATCCCCAGTCCTCTTTAATGATACAACGATAAGGCATCATGTGAATTTAGCGTTTAGAAGGATATTCATATCTTTTAGGCTTCAAGCCATTTCATTTTTTTTAATAATACAAGAATATACTTCACAATTAAGCAAAGATGTTGTGTAGATTTCTAAATGATTCAAAAACATACAAAATTTCGTGGTTAGTGACCAAGCCTGGTCCCACTTTATATTTAGTGGCCTTAACTGCTATATACTGTATCCTACAATGTATCATATTGTATTGCAAAAACTTGCAAAACACTCGTTTCTCATTGGTTCCCACTTTTTTGTTCCAATGTACTTCTTGTGTTCATATTGTATTGCAAAACACTTTTGCTGCTATTAAGGTGGGATACGGGTGAGGTTAGGGACAGGTGTGGTGGTATGGGTAGGTTTAAGGGTGGGTCAAGGTGTAAGGGGTGGGTCAACAGTTAATTCTAAACGTAATTATAGAATTTAATTACACTTGTACCTACATTCAGGTATTTTTAATGTACAATGTAAAAACATGTAAGTACACAATAAGTGCATTGTACTAAATTCTAAAATGTAAATACATAGTAGTTAAGGCCACTTAATGTAAAGTGGGACCAGAAGTCTCTTATGCTCACCAAGACTGTAAAAAGAGACAAATTGTGAAATATTATTACAATTTCGAATAACTGTTTTCGTTTGAATATATGATCCTTTTAAATCATTTTAATATTCCAAATAGCTGATAAAAAAGCATTTCTAAACCTGTTCAATTAATTAATGCATTCTTGCTAAAAGGTAACCGTTTCTTTTAAAGCAGTAGCACATAATGCAATGTACTTGATAGCAGTCTTTTACATTAAAAGAAACATGCAAATTGTTACAGTTGTACTACAATATTTGTTAGCCTTTGAATCTTGCCTTTTGTTGATTTTAATAATTATTTATTTTATTATTTTTATTTATTTATTGTCCGCTGAAAATTCTAGAATGCGTGTTTAATGGCAGGCTCCCCTGCGACAACTTACACCATATAGTCTGACAACATGACCCTCTACTAAGCCATGTTATCCAAAAGGTCAACGTGTGTTTAATGAACTGTATGTCATTTTTTCAAAGGGCACACAGAAATAAACCCACCCTGAGAAATACAGACAGCAGTAAACACTGCTGTGACAACAAGCCCCGGTCTCCCTTACAAGAGTCCCGAACACTTTAATTTAATGCATTATTGACAGAATTAGATTACATATTGTCCTCTCACCTTATACTGTACAAAACATTCCCGTTTTTGGAGATCCTCAAAAGCTTGTTGTCAGTAGTAACCTCGTGGAAATTGGCTCCCTTCTCGTTGGCAAAGAACAGATCGGGTTTCCAAATGGAGTCCAACATAGAGGGATCAAGGTCAAGGGAGTCATCGGGGTACTCGCTGTAGGCCAGCCGAGGGTCATTCCACTGCTGTCTCAGGAAAATGTTCACTCTGTAATCCTGTTGGGTGCACAAAGACAGCCATGACAACAGATCAGAGGTGAGGAAGCGAGACCGGCACATTTTATCAGCTTTGTTTGTGACTAATCTCAGTCCAGGTAAATTCGGTGTCGTCTCAGTATATATTTTGCCTGAGATAATTGTTATCCATGTAGGCAGACTGGTGATATGTCTAGCAGACACCGTTAAGAAGTGGCATTTGGCCCCAACACACCGCCATAATTGTCAATTCTTCTCCAAAACAGGCATGCGGTTATATCATTTCAGGGAGACCATTAAACTGTCTGGGCACTAATGCACCTTGGGATGATCGGCACGGCACAGAATATAGTGGATGACCTTTGCAATGGCAATCGGCTTCAACATGCAAGGACATTTCAGGGCAATTATCCTAATGTAAGGTGACCGGTTCATCCCAAGGATCGCAAAATATTTTGATGGAGGAGAATCATCTGTCTCAGGTTATTAGATTTGCCTCTCGGAGAGCGCAGCCACCATAGCACGGGGAAAAGAACAAGTTCCATCGATTTTACTTTGTCAATATTTCTCCTTTATGATAAACAGCCCGCGGACGCAAAATGAACCCTGCAAAAACAACAGAGCGATACTTCATTACGGGTAGCATTATCTCAGGTGGAATGTAAACACATCTGTTTTCCTCAGCAAACACGAATGACAAGTATTTAACGCTACCAACACATGTGACCCTGTACCACAAAACCAGTCATAAGTGTCAATTTTTAATAAATAAGCTTTCCATTGATGTATGGTTTGGTAAGATAGGACACTATTTGGCTGTGATACAACTATTTGAATATCGGGAATCTGAGGGTGCGAAAAACTCAATATATTGAAAAAAACGGCCTTTAAAGTTCAAATTTCTTAAAAGTTTCTCAAAGTTCTTAGCAATGCATATTACCAATGCAAAATATAGTTTACAGTATTAAATGTACAAATGCACAAAATATTAACCCATACAATGTATTTTTGCCCATTGCTAGAAATATACCCCAGCGACTGGTTTTGTGGTCTAGGGTCACATATGAATATAGTAAAATGAGTAAAACCTCTTGCTCTACTGCGGTTAACTGACATCCTTTACTACAACCAAACAGTCAAACGCTCCCCTTCAGACGTACAGCTAGTTTCCGACAGAATGATTTTGCAAACAAGCAAGGAGTGGGCGCACATTCATCAGCTTTTTTTCCTGATTTGATTTCTCTAGGCTAAGGAGAGTGATTTATGGCAACAACCCACTCATAATGCGATTCAAGCCCAAGGCCAGATCCTATCCTGACGGTGACATATTAGAAAAAGTTTGCACGACTCTCAACTCTGCTAACAAATGACGGACGTTGAAATTTACGCGTACGAGCTTCCTGAAGAAAACGAAAGAGCCGGAGGGCTAATTAAATAGTCACTCGGATCTCCCATGGGCCCCCGTGCCTTACAAAAAGGGTAAACAATTAGGACAGTGAAAGGCCGGGGGGGAACGGCGGTCTTGGTAGTGGCCGGAGTCGCTCGGATCATTACTGGATGAAACATTGTTCTCGTCTGTCCTATAAGCACTAAAGATTTATCGATATGGCTGGCGTTACCTGCTCCTGCCCCGCCACCCCGCCGCCGCTTGCTCAGTGTGAACACAAGCATGAGCAACTCAGATCAATTCCGCTGGTTATGGAGGAACGAAAGAGTGGAAAGCGCTGCATTTGTTCTGCTTGAGGGGCTTCTGCAAGCTGCTGAAGTTTCGGAGCTGTTCAGCTGGTGTCAAACTGGAAATCTTGGCATTACTTATTTTTGTGCTCATAAAGGCTCAAGAAAAAGTATGACCTTCACCAGATCACGTTTAGGGGGGCGAACTAGAAATGCATGGATATTTAAAGGACTTTTAAAATAACATGGCCCGAGAGGTATTTATGGACATGTAATCAATATATAATCAATGGGTTCACATTTTCAACTGTCTTTGCCCAAGAATGATATTTTTACTAGCCTCCAAACCATCAGAGGCTAATGGTCTGTTTATTAGAAGCTTGTGCAGCTGTTTTGTCGTCTGCTGCTTGAAATGCTCAAGCTCTTTTTATCAGTCAGAATGGTTCATCACTTTGAAAGTCCTTCCTCTTTGTCTTTATCATTCTAGTCACCTTAAAAAGAACCTATATTAAATTTATATTAAACACATTTAATTTATACTAAGCAAGTTTTAAATCCATTGATAAATTAATTGACATATCACTTAAGACTTACTGATATGAAATCATAATGACATTTTCTTTGGAGTATTTCACTGCACAATGCACGTTCCTTAATATCTAAATGTTTGTTTTGTTTTTTATAATGTCACTATTGATTAGTCTTAAAAAGCAAGATATTTAAAGTGTATTTGCAATATTTACACTTTAGCACAATGGTATATACTTCAATATCTTATTTGGATCCCGGCACTACTTTGAAGCACAAAGAGCACATGATTTAGCAGACTTTAAGTATACCAGTTCGTTACAGCAAAAGAACAATTGCAGAGGATTTCTATTAAGCACATAACTATGTAAATGGATTTAGCATACTTAGCATGGAATTTATGTCAAATGTACTTATTTTTCACCAGGGAAGTCATGGGATTGATGGGATTTAATTGGGATTTAATTGAATTGATAATTCAATTAAAATCTGGATTGAAAATATTAAAGCTATGAATAATTCTTGAAATAAACAGAAAAGATGTTTTACAAAATAAAGAGGCATATTATAATGGCATGTACATTTTTCAGTTCAACTTTGTATTGACAAAAAATGTATACTAGAAGAATATCTCCTATCAATTTACAGCCCTTTTATCACAATAAAAAATAGGGTTATGTATCATGTGCATCACATTAAACTGTATACTCACCATTGTCGTTTCAGCAATGGATCCAAAACTGTTAATAAAAATGTTGCATGTTACGTTCACAGGTGGACCTGTGGGAAAAGAAAAAAAGAAAAACAACAAAAAACGGCAACAAGTTAACGGATACTGATAAAATTAAGCAAGTTTCCCTTTAAATTTTAATCATACCAAACATGATCTTTATTAAGAAACAACTACCAATACTAACCAAAACTTACCTGCTGACTGCTAAATAAACACTTCGTCGTTGACATAAAGCATGTGAATCAGATTTTAAGATATATATAATCTTACAAAACAAAACGTAACGTAAAGCGTATTATTACAGGAGTCTTCTGTAAAGACAAGGACCAGTAGTTTTATTATCAGGACAGAACGAACCCTCAAAGGCAAGCCGTTTCTGTTGTAGCAACATCACACGTAAATCTCTTTTGCTTCTGAACAGAAACCATACTTCTGCTTGTAAAAGAACCAAGCGATCCATCACATATGGCTCTGTAAACACAGAAAGGGGGATATTCTGAGTGACACGGCGCTCATGGCCTCGTAAAGACCCTGTCAGGCTTCTCCGGACTTCTGATTTAGTTAGATACAGAGCTGCAGAACAGCATTGAGAAGCCCCGAACCCCGTTTCTCTGCCTGCTGACGAGCCACACGCAGCATCCTAAGGTGCTGAACGAGTAGATTACTGCAAAGAAACATATTGCAATCCGCGAAGTCTGGCAAAAATGTATTAGTCATTCTATAAAGGCTGCAATTTCAAAACTATTACCTGGAAAGAAATCCACCTTACATGTACAATTTGGCAAAGTGTTACTGCGTATAGTGTTTTTTTTTTTAATTGAGGAACAGTTCTCAGTCAGGGTCATGGTATATTTACTTTTGGAATGAAAGTGAATGAAAATGAGGCTGTACAGTGCATTCAAGGGATTTTATGGATGCTTAAAGATTGTTGTTAATGAAACATTGTTCTGAAAAACTAGTTGTGAAAACTACATGGTCTAAGACAGTGCGTAATCCAACCCCTCAATTTGGCGCATAGCCTGACTAAGAGCCTGACTTATACCTCCTATTCGAAAATTAGCCATGGTTTTATTATAGTCAATGTGTAGCAAGCATGTTTTTTTGGCAGAGTATCATTTGTATGGCCATAGTTTTACTACATATACCATGTTTAATGTTTAAAACGGCTCTGTTTCAAAACCTAGAACAGCTTCATCGCCTACTAATCTTCTAAGGGAGCATCCTATCCATAATAAACCAATTTGTAACAATCCTGGTACCATATAAGTATCATTCCTTAAAAAGTCTCAACTCGTAATCGAGTCCGCTTAGCTAACAACACAATCCTCTAACAAACTAATAGAATTCCAGTAAAATTAAAGGTTTTATCAAATATAATATGCCATTTGATAAAATTTTTTTAGTATATAGCATTATTTATTAATAATTTTGGTCAGCCATCTTGGATTTACTTTTTCACTCATTGTCGTGTATTAACAATGGTCACACGTGATGCTAACGGTAGGCCATTTTGGAGACACTGCAATAGCAAGCGATCTTTGACCCTCCCAGCACATCACTCTCCAAAGACACGCCTCCTCCAAAATTACACACGAGAGCCAAGGCTAACTGCGTGAACTGGGTGCACAGGAGTATGCAAACACACACACTGACAGGCAATTAGATCAGTCTTCAGGGAGAGATATGATTGGACAAAGATTTTACAGTCCTTCCACAGACGATAAATATGTATAAATAAATAAATAACGACCACTTAACTTAGTGATTGCTATCAAGATGTGAAGAGACGTTTACACATACTGTCTATACTTCTTAAAGGGAAAGTTCAGCTAAAAATAAACATTTTGTCCTTAATTCCTTGACCTCTGTTGTTTCAAACCTGTAAGACCTTCAGTCATCTTCAGGACACGAATAAAGCTATTTTTTATTACATCTGAGAACTTTTAGCATAGGGCTGCACAATAAGTCGAAATGGTGATTAAACAGAACCTGTGATTGTCGTGCATATTTTTCAGCGAAGCACGGCTCTGTGATCAGTAGTAAATATACTAATCTGAATTTAACAGCTTTCATTAATTCAACATGACTAATAAACACACAACTATGGGAATATCAAAATAATCAGAGGTGGATAGTAACGAGTTACATTTACTTCGTTACATTTACTTGAGTACATTTTTTTAACAGTTAATTGGTTTGCGAATCATTTTGAACGATTCATTCAGTTCCCTGCCGCACTCGCTGATTCGTCTGAAGCGGTTCTCACTCAGTGTTGTAACAGTTTAAAGTTTAAAGACATCAGGATCGTTGAAGACGGGGCTTTGGATCTTTAGTCAAATCAGCAAATCTATTGTTTTCTAACTACGAAGGTCTTTGACGATACCACTATGACATTACCACTATGTTTGTTGTGCATGTACCTTATAAATAGTGGTGGGCCGTTATCGGCGGTAACGTGTTGAGTAAACGTGAGGCTCTTTATCGCACGATAAAAAAAATATTGGCGTTAATCGATTCACAAAGTTTCACCATGACATATTAGCGCGGATGTATACCTAGCCGAATTGCACAGTAGCCCTATTGAGAGTTTTTTAAACTACGTGCAAGCTTTGATTGTTCTCATTTCTCATTTCTGACGGGACTAACACCTCCGTGTTTATTACAGAGGTGAGAGGGTGTGTTTTGTACATCTGGGCGTCACAGAGATCACACGCTCTGTATGCGGGCATTGCTATAGTCATTACAAATGTGCATTAATTTAGTAATGTTCAGACATTCAGTAGCATTATTGTGATGAGTTTTCACTCTTCTCCGAGTCAGAGGTTAATTAATAATATAGCCTACTTAAAATATAATTTAAGTATATATAATTTAGCAGATCAGAATTTTCATCAGCTGTTACTCCATTTTTCAAACACATAACATCCTTCAGAATTCATTGCAGTGTTTTGCTGCCTAATATTTTGGGACCCTGTGACATTTTGTTCTGGATACTTTTATAAATAAAAGGCTAAACAAGCATTGACAGTAAATCAACATATTGGAAAGATATCTGAAGGATTATGTGACACTGAAGACTGAGGTAAAGGCTGATCAAAAATTCTGATTTGCATCACTGAAATAAATGACATTTAAAAAAATAAACTAAATTAGCATCTATGTGTGTGTGTGTGCGTGTGTGTGTGTGTTCGGGCTGTACAATTAATCAATTCTCTACTTTGTTTTTTTATCCGATACTTTTTTACTCTTACTCAAGTAACTATTCTGACTATTACTTTTACTTGAGTAAATACTTCTGTAAGTACTTTTACTTTCACTTGAGTACACTTTTTCGGCACTCTACCCACCTCTGAAAATAATATTCAACCGTAATTTTACAAAGCTATGAGAAAACTTTCTGTGTGCAAAGAAAACAAAAATAATGACTTTATGATTTTCCACAATGGTGGCGCACTGCTACAGACGGAATGAGGAGAAGAATTGTTGAATTAAGTTGGGGTTTTTTTTTCTACGTTTTGTAAAATTACGATGCTGTCTACGTTTCTGGACCTGGGAACATTACAGTTGCTGTCTATGGGATGGCCAGAGAGCTTTTGGAATTGATCAAAAATATCTTAATTAGTGTTACGAAGATGAACAAAGTTCTTACAGATTTGGAATGACACGAGGGTAAGAAATTAATGACAGAATTGTCATTTCTGGGTGAACGAACCTTTTAAAAACATTTTTTGTTTTCCCCTAAAGAACGTTTCAGTAACAGCCTTTTTGTAATTGTAACGAACCCGGAAAATGTTCTTTGGATGTTAAAAGTTCTTCACGGGACCACAGATTCCAATAAATAACCCTAATTTTTAAGAAAGCGCCTACTCAACCAGCCTTCGCAAGCGACTAACTAGGTTTGGAACTGGCTCAAATTGTAGCACATTATCGGGAAGTTCCTGTTCGAGCCTCTATGCAGTGTCAGGCCCCATAGTTTCTTGCTCTTGGCTTATTTCTTCCTCTGGGTATTACACCGGCTGTAATCATTTGTCTGTTCTTGGCTTTCCTTGCCGTATGTGACGCAGCGCAGAGGAAATCTAATGTCCTCACCCCCACTGCAGTTCATTTGTGAGCCCAGCCTCCAATAAGGAGAGAAGAGAGAGAAAGACAGAGCTCATTAACTGTCAGGAAAGGGTGAGTCATCGCCAAGAATGATTTGCTTTGCCATGTTTTTGCCAAACAATCTTCGCCCGCTCTCCTAAGAGCAGCTCACTGCAGAGGGAAGCTACCGCCTGCGAAGGGACGTTCGGTTTATTTATACATTTTTTCCCTCAGCTGTCTTTCCCAGCGAATCAGACCTTAATTTCTGAGCCGTGCCTCCACCCTCATCTGGTAGAGGTGACGGTAGTTTAGAAGCCTCACACGTTTCACTGCGCTTCTCTTTATTACACAGACACAAACAGGACACGCGAGGCGCAAAGATCAGCCTCGCAAAGATCAGACTACTCTTTTCGGTACTGTATTGACGTCGAACAATTAAGTATTTACGAAGAAAAGAGACATTCGGAAAGTAATTACTGTGATGAATTTCGTGCATAAACAGAACAATCATTAATCAAAAGTCCCTTGGGTAAGTATAACCTCTTTAGAGCACTCATAAATTACACCGAACACACAAAAAATACCGTGAGCCGAGAGACCAATTACTTCTTCATAAACCAACAACCACAACTCACTTTTACAGTTACCAGTTTATAGTCATTCATTAACAAGGTCCATGTCGGAACTGATCAATAGCAGAGTCCATCTCTTTACCTAGCAGCGACTGGAGAACGATACGGCCTCGAAAGCCATTAGTCTGTTTTACGCCGGTCAGCTGGTGGGGAAATGGCGTACGAGATGTTGTACCCGGAGGACACTCTCGATGCGGGAGCAAAACAGATTTATTACAAACAACGGGCACTTAAGATGCCTCCCAGGTAAGTGGACCACCACAAATGAAAGTGTCTGATATAAATAAAGAAAGCTTAATGATATTGCTCATGTTAAAAATCGAGCTGCTCTCAGCAGATATACAATGGCACCGAGGCATTAAATATTTATATGGCTTCAGCAGTACCTATAAGGTCTTGGCAAGGCAGCTTGCGATCGGAGTGAGATCTACTGGTAACAAAGGGACAGCAAAGTGCCCTACCGGCTTTTCCATGTTAGCACACCATTTTCATCACACCTCACTGAATCAACGCCGGGGCAAATGTCAAGGGCTTCCTCTTACTCCTCACTGGCTGACATACGGGCTGATGCTGAGTAAATCTATTGGCATGGGGCAATTTTCAATTTGCGCTGCTCTAGTTACACTGACGTGTTAAAATAAAAAGGTGTTAAGCTTCAGTGGAGGAGCTGAGCTTCTTTAGAAAGAGTGAAATGGGGGAAAACAAATACATCATGTAGCTACGTAATCCAAAATCCATTTCTGTTGAGATTTTGTTGTTTGTTGTGACGATGGTATTACACTCCAAGTGTAAAGAGATTTACCTACAACAAAAACAACACACACAAAACATTTACAGTATATAGAATATAATAGAGTATATTTATAGTAGCACAAAAAAGAATAAATAACAACAAAATTGATAGAATTAATAGAATACTACAAGAACATAGAATACAGTTTACTACAAAAATGACTAAATATAGTACCGTATACTACAATGAAGAACAATACTAAATAATAAAAAATGCAATACTATATTAGAATACTACAAAACAAAAATAATATTATAACAAAATTAAAAACTACAATATAGAGCAAAACTGTACAGCACAGAATGCTGCAAAATAAAGAAATAGTAGTATACTAAACTACTACTGAAAAAAACTATAGCAAAAAAATCCAATTGAATACAGAAAAGTAAAAATATAATAATAATAATAATAATTTACAACAATAAACAATATAATAATATACTGGACTGCTATTAAAAATGAATAGTTAAAAAAAAACACAGAATTGAATGCTAAAAAAATAATATAGGCATAGACAACATAGTACAAAATATTAGAAAACACATTTCAGAATACTACAAAAAAGAAAATATACATAGAATATCAAAAACGTAACACTACACCAGACTACCATTAAAACTAAAACAACTATATGGTGTGGGATATTACAAAATCAAAACGCTACTTTAGAATGACATAAAAACAGAACATAATATAGAAAAGCAGAATACTACAAAGACATTATAGCACTAAAATTGTAATATAACACTAGTAAAGAATAATGCAAAAACAGAATGCTATAGTAGAAAATTACAAAAAAAAAACATAATACTGTTTAATACACTACAATTAAAAGCAGAATTATGGTACAGAAAAGCAAAAAGAATACTGAAACAGAATATGGTATACAATAGTACACACAAAAACTAGACTACTAGTAAAAGAGAATATAATATAAATTAGAACAACAAACATGAAAACACTGTTTCAGAAAACAACAACCAAACAAAATATTCCATGCTTAAAAAAAAAAAGATTCTGTGAAATGTGCTAGCAAAGCACTGCGACAAAACCTGAAATGAACAAAACAACAATTAATAGCCTGGCTAATGAAAATACAGAGCAGCTATGCGGATCCCGGCCTGAAACATCGTTCTATATTCGTTCTGTGTGTTTTCTACTTAAAGCAACCCATTTCAGCAACACCAAATCCAGATTGAGCAGGAGTCACAGCCATCCATCACTCCAGGTTCGGTTCAGCTAGAGGCGACCCTAACCATTAAGGGGATTGTATTAAAATTCATAAGAGCTGGACAGCGGCGGCTCAGACAGGAAGAGATGCCCGTGCAGTGACAGCTAGTTTCAGAGAGAGTGTCTGAGTTAGCATTGTCACATGCCTATAAGTAATGACACACTGCTAAATTACCGGGATCTCTTCCTGCCCCTGAGGCTAGCAGCACTGATAGGGGAAACATGACAGCCTTGGAGGAGGGAGGCTGGAGAGAGACATAAATCAATAGGAGGGCTGAGGCTCCGAGTCCAGAATGGAGAATGAGTCGACTACAGTTTGATTACACTGGATTACCTGCTAGCTGTGGCCGCAGAAGTCGTCAGATAAAATGGTCAATATCGCAGTAAAATTGATTCACACTGAGGTTAACTGATGGTTCTAACGATATGAGAGACTGTGTCAATTGTTTCATTATACAGAGCAGCTATGCATATGAAATAATAAGATTAGAGATAACATGAAAATTCGATTAACGGAGCGAGTCCCTATTACACTGACCAGAATCTCGGCTGGGCTGAACTTCTTCACGATCCAATTCAGATTTCATTATACCCTTATATTGAAATGCTATCGGGGCTGTTTACATATTTTTAGATAAGTAGTCTGTATAGATTAATAACTAAATCATAATACAGTCCTGCCAATAACTAGCCAGAAGTAGTGAAAATACAAATTTGAGCATATTTGTTAAATAGCATGTTCAATATAGCGTAATTTTCCCCTTAACAAGCAGTATTGGTTTAACACTAAATACATATTTAAGCATTTTTTTTATTCAGCACATATATATTGTTTGTAGTTTGATACAGATTAATGCTGTCACACTAATCACTAATACTGCTCTTTTAACTCTTTTTGTTTGTGTCATCTTCCAAAACGAAAAGCTGATTATCTTATTAAAATGGTCTTGTTACTAGCTAAAAATAGCTGCATGGTTATGGAAAAAAACATAGACAACATGAGCAACGGAAACTAAACGTTGCAAAGTCATTTTTCTTTGTGACTTCAGCTTTCAATTGGCTGTGCAAATGACTTCGAAGTAAAACGTGTGCAATAAAAAACAAACCCAAACAGAAAGCATTGCATCCCAACAAATTAAAAAATCATATTCAAAGACGTTTACAACCCGCTGCTTCAAGCAGCAAACTTGCCTGATTATGTTTAAGGTGCATACAAAAAAACATGGCTAATAACTAACATTAATGCACTGCACTGTATGCATACAATACACATTAAACACTGCAGACATTTTTTACAGCGCACCGATAGCTAATCTCGGCTGAGATGAACGATGATTAAACATTGTGTGATAAACGCAACATAATACTGTAATAATATGATTTGTGGATACTCCTGGTATGATCGTTCATTTGAGAACACAGGAGGGCCATGACAAATATCCAGAAGACTTCACATTAGTCTACATAAAGGGAGGGAGCTGTGTATATAATGCCTTTAATAAAGCTAAATAACAGGGCTGTAATAAGAATCCAGCAGCAGTGTGCGGCCCACAGGACTAAAACTGCATCTGTGCAGCCTTCATACTCACAAAAACAACATTACATGCAGTATGGGAACGACTGTGCATCAGAATCAAATGTGATATTATTTAAACGCAATCTCTGAAAGCATGGCTTGTTATCTAAAGCAACACAATTTGATTAGCTTAGATGTGGCAACCGTTTTTTTTTTTTGTTCAGGCAGGTGTAGAAATTCATTTGCTCTCCCAACTTAATTATAATTTAAGCCAAGATCAGAGGAAAAAATCAATGGTGCACAGATAAAAAGCGTGCCCGGCTACGCAAAGAGATACACTGGCACTAAATAGTGGCGGTCAACGAGCTCCTAAGCTAAACCAACAACTGGAGGCTACATCCGAAATTAAATAAATACTCATTTCCACAACAAAAGCAAAAAGGAAGCTAATTAATAATTAAATGCATGCTATTTTGCAAATGTCCCGCCTGAAGCCCAATTACTCTGATCCTCCCACCGGTAAATAAAGGTCAAGCAATGATATCCAATTACACCACAAGTAAAGTAAACTAAAACCACTACGCCCATATAAATATTTGGGGTTATCAGTTCTAAAAAGACCAGATGCATGACTGAGGTCATTTGCATTAGTTAGGTTACTCTCAGTTATTAACAAAACACACAGACAGATCTTTAACTCATTATATCATATAGCCGTTACTCAGAAGAGAAATCGCCCAGATTGCATGAATCAATAAGCTTGCATAACCCCCGGATAAAGAAAAAGAAAGTACCTTTCTTGTGAGTACCATCCGATTTGGAGCCTTGTGGGTCTAATGAAAAAAAGATCAGGATTAATAACATGATATTCTAACAGCAAGATGTTTAGCTTTCTTTTTTTTTTTCTTTGCGGAATCAACAACAGAAAAAAAAATATATAAGCAGCATGGCTCACTTATTCTACTTTACACTTGCCAACACTTTGTGCGTTGAAGTGTGTGGCAGGGAATATTGGGTGCTAAGGGCATACTAAGGGCAAGAGCGGGTAAGGAGGGATGCACTTATTCGTCCAAAACTTCAGAGCGGGCAGGACAAGAGGCAAAGCACTGAAATGAAAGAAAAGGATGGGGGTTGCAATGCATATCTGGTCACGGGAGGCAAAATGCACTAATGGATGCAATACACTAGAGAGAGGGAAAATGCAAAGACTACATGTCAAACTGGCTTCACTTTGAGTTTTGCACAAACTGTAAATGTTTTTTTTTTTTTTTTGGCATTTTGTAGACCGAATTGATTTGCCTGGCATTGGGTTGCAGGATTGTGCAATACAAAAGGAATGGGAACTTACTGTGGGAACCACAAAAACAGCTCCCGCTTTTACAAAAAGAACCAATTTGGGGCATTTTCCCTGAATGTTGAATCTAGAAAACACACGGCAGGTCACGGTGCACTATATTCCAGTCAGTCTTCTCTTGTGATGTTCATCAGAACCATACAGGAGCTACAACAACTCTCTTGTGCAGTTCTGTATGGTAACCACAAGTTTAAAGATGCTCCTTATAAAACACTACCATGCACGTTTGTGACCACAGATATCGTGTACAGTAATGCATTTCGGGCTATTCCGAAGAGGGAACAGCAACGCGGGTGGGCGTCATCTGTGCGTTGCCCTAAACAGAAATCACTCATCCAATGGATCCTAATTAACACGCACACATGAGAGCAGACGAGTGATTTAAGGACTTCAAAATCAGCCTGTTCTTCTTGAGCCCAACTGCATGTTCACCAATAACGCAGACGCCGGCATAATCCAGGACTTCCCAAGAGACGTATCCTTTGTGAAAAAACCTACATTAACCATTCAATTCCCGGTCCCCATGACCCGCTATTGATTATCCCATCTAAAGCTCTTAGATAAATGACATTAGCGGCAAATATTTTAGAGGAGCACACTTCTGTCGGTGCATTTCCATCACCAATCATACAGGGCTAATATTGAGAGAGCTCAGAGAGGAAAAAGGCACTTTAAATGGCTTCAAAAAAACCCACACAGTTTATACTTTATTGAAATCCAATCTAAAAATGAAACAAATTGATTAAGTGCACTGATATATAACTAAATATTACCAATTATCAATTGCACCCTCTCGCGCTGTAAAAACTGCATATAAAAATAGACTATTGGAATATGTTTAACAAGAAAATACAATTTCTCACTTTTAGTTGAAAACACATCTGGAAATGAAACAAATCAATTCGGTGCACTCATAACTAAATGTTAAGAACTATCTAAAGCCAATCTCGACTGAATCCTGTAAATATTGTATATAAAACAAGGATTATTGGAGTATGTTTTATGAGAAAGTACTACTTCACTTTTCTGTGCACGCTTTTAATTTGAAATGAAAGCACACATAACTAAATACTAAGCTTATCTCAATTGAATCCTGTACGAACTGTTGTTAAAAAGACGTTTTGTATGAAAATACTAGATTTTCACGTTTAAATTACTTGCCACTTGCTGCTTCTTTGTAACTATTTGTAAAATATATCAGCAATTTATGAGTGAAAATTGTTTCGAGGGATCCCCCCCCCCCAGTGTGCAGACAGTGATAAATCGCTCCGGAGTCGCACCCTCAAGTTCAAATGCGAATAACAGAAGTTTTCAAATTAAATTTCCATGGATGATCGTCTCTGCGGCCCTGTGAGAATTGGAACAATTTGTAGGCGATGAGCTAAAACGTGTATGAAAAATTAAAATCACATCTAACCTTGCTCCGTCTCGGTGTCATTTGATTGTTTCTGTTGTGATGTTTCTCGAGGCTCACGTCGATGCCTTCTCTCTCTACCCATGAGATAAAAACGCAATTATCTAGCGCGGTCCTGAGATGCTTCGTTACCCCCATGGTGGAAACACAGTTCATAGCATCTCTAAAAGCTTACAAAAAATCGTTTATAGCGGCCTCTTAAAGCAGATTGTGGCAGGAGCATACATTCAAGACGGCAGATATGTTATCCAGACACGGCACGAGAAACACTCTTGATCAGGATTTCAGTCATCTGTCATCATTTAAACCCAGTGAAAAGCATCAGTAGGTTCACCATTGCCGTTTGTATGTGAACGCTGCACCCCGACTCATTAGAGAATTCCCATTAATCCTATTAAAGTCCCATTAAGCATGTGCTGATAGCACCGAATTAACATCAAGCTCCACCAGCTAATAAGGCTTTGCTTCTGCACTTTACATGAATGAGGAGGAGATGCAAAGAGGTAACAGAGACATACAGGACATCCAAAAAGAAAAGAAAAAAGCAATCAGTAAATATACCACAGCAGATTGTATATTTACGAATGTACACTTGTCTCATCGAACCCATTCAGAAGCAAAGTGACACAGTAATCAGAAAGCATTACGCTGATCATGACTATAATGCGTGGTGGCAGCTCATTGGAAACAGGGCGGGAGGGAGTCGAGAAACCGCGAGCAGCCGATGATTGTGCGATTTGGGCTGAATCTGTAGCACCTCGTGGCTGTCGGCCTCTCTGTGACTGATGAGAAGGGACAAGGTTAACGTGGGTACGGGAGACGCAGCTGCGCTCCGAACCATTCATCACCAGCGGACGCAGATTACAGCTCAGGCTAGCGGCCTGTCTCTGGACGAACAGTCGCGCTCCTCTCAGGTTCACACGTCCCCAATTTGTTTAACGCAGCACTTTGATCTGTCAGCGAGCGCTACCGAACGGTCTGTTCGAGGGAAGATGATTTTAAAAACTAAAATGTGTAATGTCTGTGGTACCAAACATAATTTAAAGAAATAAATCCGCTTTCAAACAGGTTTCCCGCCATCAGTCAAACACCAATTCACAGTGCTAGGCTGAGCTGGACAGGATGCGTATGAGATATACGTGGGTTAAAGATATCAAGATAAAAAGAGATTTTATGTAAATAGAAAGCACATTAAGTGTTAGTAAAGTGTCTACTAGATACGTTTTTGAAGAATAATATGTCGAATTGTCATTCAGTGTAGCACAATATTTATTTAAAAATTCAAACATGCTTATTCTGACTTGTACATATTGAAATATATAAAATAATAAAGGAGCATATAAAATTTTACTGTGTTTTAATTTAGTAAAATCTTACTGACAAACCTAGGATAGTGGCACATTTTAAATTTTAAATTACAACTAATTAGTATTTGAAATTCATCTTTTAATAGGTCATAAATGTTTTTTTTTTTTGTTTTTTTTTTTGCATACAACAATATTGTGCAACGATAATTTAAATCAGTATTACACTTATTGTATTAATGCTTAAAGCCTTTGTCTTTGACCGTATCCACACAGTATGGATATTTTAAGGGGGAATGCATATGAAACTGGCTTACGTGAAAGTGTGGTAATACTTCAACTGGTTAACTTTAGTTAATGCATTAGGTATAATAAAATAACAATAGCAACCAAAAAAATACGTAATTTAAATATTCACTACCATTTCAAAGTTTGGATTCAGTTAGATTTATTATTATAGAGCTAGTATTAATTAGTACTTATGGTCAAATGAATGCTTCTATTTAACAAGGGCACGGTAAATTTATAAGAAGTGACAGTAAATCCATTTTACAAATAAATATTTTTCCAGACAATTTCCATCCAGTGTTAAGAAGCATAATTTCAACATATCACAAATAATTAGAAATGTTAGAATGATTTCTGAAGGATCATGGGACACTGAAGTAAGGACATTACAGGAATAAATTACATTTTATATTATAATATATTTAAATATAAAACGTTTTAACTAATATAATTAGAATCATATTTTACAATATGGCATTTTGTTTTTTAGGCATTCTTGTTGAGAACAAGACAAACCACTTTTATCATTTTTTATGTGTCAATATACTGTACTAAAATCATTACTAATTCATATTTATCCAAATTAATGTTCATGTATACAACAGAAATCAACATAAACTCAACATAAATTCATTGTTAGTTCATGATAACTAATGCCTTAACTAATAATAATGAATTAAACTGGTAACACTTAACAACAAGGTGCTATTTGTTAACAGTAGTAAATACATATAGCTAACAATAAATAATTTCCCTTTTCAGCATTTATTAATTCTTGTTAATGTTAGTTCATGTCAATGCAGTTATAAATGTTAGTTCATGGTGCATTAACGCAAACTGTGAAAACGTTTGATTTTAATAATGTATTAGTAAAGGCTAAAATGAACAAACTAACATTAATAAATGCTGTATTTCATTCTTAGTTCATTTTAGCGACGGTATAAACTAATTCTCACATCTTTTTGTAAAGTGTTACCATTAAACCTTTTTCTGAAGGCACATTTTAGCCTTAAAATACAATCTTGCGTAATTCACTGACTGAAAAGACACATGTGAAAAAACTCCTGGTTCCTGCTGCATGGGGTGCCCCAAATATGCCAGGCTATGAGCTTTCCATTTCAAATGGTCCCAACTAAATCAGTCGGAAGGATTTCCCACAGTGAGCCCCAGTCATGATCAGTGTAATTTCTTCTCATGCCAGCACATTCGTTGCTTCAGGCAATTCCTATCTTTTTCCCTCCCTTTTTTCACTGTACGACCAAATTAGCAGGAGAGGCCGAGTAATGAGAGGAGGTGAACTCTTCCTCACCACCACGAGCTGAAGAAAATGTCTTCTCACATCACATGCTGTTTATGCAGGAGCGTCAACCCTTTAAATGTTCTCTCTCTGCTTTTTCTTCCCAAATTTATGGAGAGATGCTGTCAGGCCGCTAGCTGCGTGATTTTTAGGGATGCGGTCTATAGCAGGGAGCAGGGAAAGCTGGCAGAGGATGCATGAGCTTCCGGCTCAGAGTGCAGTTACACGCTTGACCTGACAGCCGTGACGAACCTTTGTATTTCATAATGTCTGGTCTGGTCATGTGACCACAGTGCCCTCACGAAACAAACTGAATGAATTACATAACGAGCTGACGAAAGAGGGCCAGTGTTTTATTCAGACAGTGGTTACTTGTTGTCATATATATATATATATATATATATAGATATGTATATATATACATGTTAATACAAGAATTAGTGATTTTGGTTTCTCCCAACTAGTGATTAAAACATAAAGGCAATGCGGAGTTTGTTGAAATATCTGCTACTTCAGGGTAAATTTAAGTGAGAAAACAATCAGCCAACTCCGCAATATGACGCCGTTCACCATAAACAAGTTTGCAGCAAAACTCAGCAAAATGTAGGATGTCAGAATTCATTCACCATATCACAGCACAGACTGTCAACAGAAAAAAAGAAATAAATAAAAGAAATAAATCCGCTGCCACGAGCAAGGTTAAGATGCAAGGCCTCAAAATCAGACAGGGGCCCTCTGCCATTTAAGCGTTCAAGCAGTCTGAACAAAGTCTCAGGATCCATTACTGTAATAGTTCTTTCATTCAGTAATGCTTTTACCTACCTATAGTTTCAAAGGAAGAGTGAGACTGTACATACACAAACTGATTCGTCTGCATTACGTTCAACGTATCTTGGTCAGAGGGAACACTTTATAATAATTTTTCATGAATCGAACTTTATATAAAGCTTCACAAAACAGTGGTTCGTATTTCAGTGCGCAATACTGACTTGTCAAGCATTATAAAATATAATATTACGTTGCTCGCTGAATTTATTATAAAGTGTTACTGGTGAACACATGCAAAAAATATCAAACTTTAATGCATGTGCTTCTAATAAATAATACTAATTCAAACATACAACAATAATTATATTAAAAGGAATATATACAATAAACACAAAGATATCACATTAGCAGGGAACATATGAAAAAAGAGAAAAACACTACCATTTAATCTTGTAAGGCATTTATATGTACATATATTATTAAAACATAAAGACATTTACATTATAATTGATATATATATATATTAAAATAAATGGTTTTTTTTTCAATTTTTACTGGTATGACTTTGAAAAAAAAGTGTATTTCCAAGAATAGCTAAGAAACAGGCAGACTGTAATTTGCAATGACTGACATTAATATATTGCTGAATATAAGGAAACCTCTGACATGTATCTTGCAGTGGCTATTTCTAACATTTCCAGCACACGTCACACACTAAACTAATATATAGGATACCGAGTACCACCATAGACATTCAGTCAGGATAATGATTCAAGATCATGGACCTTAAACAGGAATGTAGCCAGCTTGGGAACAGGTTTCTTAATACAACGACTATACAACTTACCCTTAATAAATCAAGAAAACGAACACATATTATTATTGTTATTATTATGCACTGAGGTTCTAGCAGGTTCTTTGATCACTATAACCTTTGGAGTGAGAGTTTTGCATTGCATATGGTAATATTTCACATGTTTCTATTTACTGACAGGTCGTTAATCATCTATATGTATTTATAAACTGCTTGGCTACATTCCTGTGATATCCAGCAGTGTCTTGGTGGATGCACGTACCTTTAAAATTAGGTCTGATTCTTGCATCATAACCGGACACCTTTCCCATAAGCTTGTCCAGGAATTCTGACGGAGGCATTGGGGAGGCAGCTTTCCGAGCCGCTGCTTGTTGGGACGCTGCCAAGCTGTGGATCGGGACAAAGGCGGGTGCGTTAAAGAACAGAGGAGGACAAGGCGTTATTCATTATGAGATTTTTCTTTTTAATTATTACATTCACTGCCCCGAGGCAAACGGGTATCTCTGACTCATTTCAAGCTGACGTTACATTATATGCTCATCATCATACAGTACCTTAACAGTTCGCTGCTGGTGGAACGACCTGCCCAACTCAATCCAAGCAGCCGAGTCTTTAGCCATCTTCCAGAAACAGCTAAAGACACATTATCACCTTGGAATTATAAGGTTCTGCCTGACATTGGTGTCAGATATTAACATATTCTTACTCGGTGACATTTTGGGCCGGTTTCCCGGTTAGGAATTAGATTAAGCCAGGACTAGACCTTTGCTACTTTAGTACATTTAAGAATTTTTAGAAACATGTCTTTCAAACATTACATTATCTGTGAGCATTTTAAGACAAAACAATGACAATAATGTATTTTAAGATATCTCAGTGCAAGCCTTTTCCAGTTTAGACACACTTAACATTGATTTTAATCTAGGGCTAGTCTTAAACCCTGTTCGGGAAACTGCCCCATAATGTACTAGAATTTGGGATTTTCTATTTAGGAAACAAAAATGTTCTATTCAAAAAGTATATGGAATCCAAAACCTTTGAAGCTCTAGCTCTCAAAATTGCTCAGAATGCAGAACCTTGTAATTCTAAGGCGGACACATCAACACATGACCCTCTAACACATGCACTCTCTATTCTATTCCTATATTCTTCCTCTTTATAAAAAAAAAGTTATTTATCTGTATATTATAAAATTATACTCATACTCTCACTCTCAATTCAATTCTATCTACTTTTTCTTAGATAGACACTTGCCCTCTACTCTATTTCGATTCGATCTGCTTTTTTGTTGTTTTTATTCTACATTCAAAAAACGTGACCCGCTTGCACTTTCTGTTTTACTTCTGTTCTGTCTTTTTGTTTTACGTTATTCTCACTGACCATGCATAAACCTTATAATCTTGTTTGCATATTATTGTAGCGTAGTTTGCGCTGATTACAGTGTTATTATACTTCTGCCATGTTGTAAGAAATTGAAAAAAGCACAAATGCCAGGGTACTGTATGTCAAAACGTCCCACTAGCTCTATTAGGTCTACTTTTCATTCACTAAATCTTAGTACATGTACTGCATTATACTAACCGGGACTTATATGTCATTGTTATTTTGATGCTTCTATTGTCCCCATTTGTAAGTCGTTTTGGATAAATGCATCTGCTACTCATTTAAATGTAAATGACACGTAAATATATGCGGTCATATTCAATTCTAAACAGGGATTTAAAAATTAGCTTTGGATTTAAAGTTTATTAACTCTAGTGCAGAGAAGAAGCCATGAAAGAGCTACGCCAACATGGAAATTAATTGAGACCTCATCATACACCAGTATCTGAATCCTCATTAGCATTGGAAGCCGTTAGAACTTAATAAGTGATAAAAGGGTGCACGTCTGTTGCTTTGACACCTCAGTGTTACCTGAGTTCACACTAAATGTCAGGTCACTAAGCGGCCTGCGGATCACATGATAGCGCATCCCACAGGCTTTTTAACCTATGAGCACTTTAAGTGCTGATTAGTTGCATTTTTAAGTGCTTCCACAGGACTCTTTATTCTGCCCTACATGATGGACTTTAATATGTATCGACTTGTTCAGGTCCTCCCACACACGGCTGAAGACTTGCAGGAACAATGGACATTTTCTGTAACATACAGCATCAGTGCGTCTGACAAAAATGGAGGATAATAATCATAAAATAGCCTGTGGTATATTGATTTCATCTAAGTCCTTGAGACATGGTCCTCTTCTTGCCAATTTCATGGGTCTTTCTTTGTGGGGAATTGGTCTATTTTCTTAACCAGCCACTGAATCCCGTCTAACTGTTTTGGCAGCATATCCATTATTCTTTCATAGCCATTGACTTTCTGCGTCACCAGCTATCCTTTGTTTTCGAAGTAACCAATAGTCAGGCTTTTTCTGTTCTTGCACGTCATTATTCTTTCTGCTCATTAACATTTACTGCTGTCGGGTAACTATTAAATCGGAGAAGTGTTTGGCATTTAAATGCGGATTTGCCGTAGAAAAAACTTCTCTGGAAGTGCTGCTTCATATCTCTCTTTTAGAGGTACAAATGTGTGATTTGTCCTAAAAACGCCTAAACTATATCCACGTTAATCAAACTCTTTCATTTGAACACATGCTGTCTATTTTTTATGTTGTTTATATAAAAGGGACAATAAAGCAGTGCCATTTTAGTATCATTGACTATTACTATAACAGATTTGATTATTTTTTTAAATAGATTTTCTAAATACATTTTTTGCATTCAGGTAAATTTGAGATAAACGTTCAGTAATGTTTTGTGTTTTTGCTGTTTGTATTAGGTTGTGTGTTTAAAATGTCTATTTAGTTATTAATTTTTTGTTATTTTAGAACAGTTAGTAGAGAAAATGAGAAATGTTGCCTTGTCAACTAACTGCTTAATTTGTTTTATTTCTTTTATTTCAAGTAATGATTTTTTATGGTTTTAGTTACCTATAATAACCTGGCAATAAAAATCCAACAGCTCAACTCTGTTGATACAGCTGTAGAAAATACACATGTAAAAAGTTTTTACATTATAACAATGTTAATTATTTTTCATTTACCAAAAAAATCCTAGAAAAAAATCTATATCATACTTTCCACAAAAAAGCAAGCAAGCAAGCAAGCAGCAGAACTTTTTTCAATGTTTATAAAATCAGCATATTAGAATTATTTCTGAAGGACCATGTGACACTGAATACTGGAGTAAAGGCTTTGTATGACATGCTAAAAATATGTTGCAAAATACATTCTAATAGAAACATTATTTTACTATATAACTATATCATTTAACAGTATTTCTGTTTTTATAATCCAAAGCTATTTTACCCAAAACAGCAGACCCAATTTAATTTTTGAGCTACAGTCAAATGTTTACATATGTACAGTATAATATAAATAAAACGTTTGAATTCGCTCATTGTGAGAAATCATTCGTTTGTGTTTACTGTAAAATGTTGCAATGCAAACATAATAAGATTAGTCACAGTGTGCCAGATTATCGGGTCTCTTCCAGAGCCATTCTCTGTCACTATACACTCTTTACATGAACGCGTCTATTGGAAAAATCTTTGTGACACTGTGAAATCTGAGGATGCAGTCTCTATTAGTTTTGCTTCCCTGCATACCAATCTCATCGCAACCATAGCTGACAAAGGACGGAGCAAGCTGGATACGTAATGTGGGTTTTAGACTGCGTCTTTAGTAATTAATGGTTTCACTAATCAAGGCTGCACTGAACAAATGAACCTTGATCGATGCTGGTCATGGCAGTGGAGAGGGCCCTGATCCTTCTGCTGATGCAGCAGGAACCAAAGCAGAGCATCCTGCCAGAAAATATATGCAAACAACCCAAAGACCTGCATACTTTAATGTGAGAATCCAATCATTAGCCCTAAGTGTAGCTCATTATGTTCTTAGGACCACTGATGAACACAATCCCTATTGATCTTGTAACACTCAAGAAATCAAAGGCCTTTCTGGCACCAAAATGCTATTTCTTCAAGCCGCAGTGTGAATTGAAGGACGGAAGAGAACATACAGTATCAGCCCAAAAGTACTGATCTTTAAATATTTTGCACATATACAACAGTCATATACAACAAAAATGAAAGGTGGTGGATCCAAAACCAAAATGAGTATGGCTAGTGATGGGTCAAGGCTATTTGTGGCACGATTTTGTCTTAGGTTAGCAATGATGCATTAGGAGGAGTAAAAATAATGTTTAAGGATGTTGAGCTAGCCGTAAAGCAGAGGCCAAAATTGAGAGCACATATGCATCTGCTTGTTTCAAGGCTGTCACTACCTGTGCATGTATAATTACCAGAGAGACCGAAACTAAACTCTGATACTAATCTCTATTAGCAGATTTTAACCCTTGAGGCGAATGCAAATTTGAATCGCTGGGCTTTTAGCAGCGACTAAACAGAAGCAGAATATGCAGTAATGTCCCAAAACAACGCAACTACTCTTTCAAAGTGAGTCAACTGGGTCTTCAAGCAAACTAGAGGAGACGACCTTGTAAAAATTAATAAATAAAAAAAAGAAACATCACAGGGAACAGAGCGTCATTGGCACCGCACTACAAAGACAAGTCCTCACTTGAGTTCATTTTATATTTCTTCTGACTCAGCTTGAACATAACCCATTTTGAAAACATAAGTATATTTTTAAGATTTCTTTGATTAAATATATTATAATACAGAGTGTTTTGTATTATTAGGACGTTTTCCTCAAAAAAAAAAACGTATTTCTTGTAACATCTTAAGTAGCTATTTTGTAATATGTTGGGAAAAATAGAGGATTATTTAATCATACTAAATTATATTTTTGTCTCAAACCAATTAAAATAGGTGTTACAATAAGAAGAACATTGTTCACAGTGCAATTAAACTACATGCACACCGCTGCCTCTGCTGTTAATTGGATAAGCCATTCATTTCCTTACCTGCCTATTTTAGCGTGATAGTGTGATGACATAACATCCTGTCTGCTTTATGCATGCGTTGCATTTTAATAGCTATGCCTCAGTGACATGCACACGGCAGCCTCTCACGTGACAACTGCTTCATGGAAAATGTGCAGGCTAATAAGGAAATCAATTAGAGAGATGCAATTCATAGAGCAAATTATGTTTGTGTACAATTTGTATTCGTCAGTGGCATTAGCATTGACAGAGTGATCAATGTCTAGTAATAAGTCTGCATGTGAAATGAGGTCGGGGTGTAGGCTGAGACGGGGAAAGAGATATCAATTAAGAGCTCTGCAAAGTTCAGCAGCAAGAGCTGAGCCTGCAATATTCTGATTCTAGTTCATTAACTAAACTCTGGCCATAGAATGCAAAAGAATTACTGCAAACCACCGGCTAGATAAGGTGAATGATTTTGTGATACTGTTATTGTTATAAAGGATTCATACATTTGAGATAGCCAGCATTATAATAGAATAATCCACAAGTGGACCGTTAACCTAGAGGACGAAATTGCATCTATCAAATTAAGTATTCCTTTTTTAATTAAACTCCTATAAGGAATAAATCTGCATACACATGTTGTAGGATTTTGGAGGCCTGGACTATCATGTTATTCAACTGTACTCATTTAATGCATTGTTTCAAATAAATTAATATGACTGAAATTGACTAGAAATGGATATAGAATATATGATGCGTGGATAATAGACAAAGAAATTCATATTATGTGTAAATAAATAAATATTATTTCATTAATAAACATAACGACTACAAATATTTTATGAATCACAACACATTCGCCATAATAGAGTGGGAATTATTAAAGGTTCGAAATTCTGGCCTGCAAATTAGGTCTTGACCCCCCCAAAAAAAAATAGTTACTGTTTTAACATAATTATATATGTTGGCATCGTTTTCAAATAATATTTAATCAACAACAAAAGTTAGCAACTCGCGCTAAACGTATCGATGCTCAAAATCGCCGTTATGACGTAACCATAGCAACAGTTTCCCGGTTGTTCTCTACCACCAACACAACGTAAATATCGTCTTAATTTATTACTTTTTACACATTATTATAACTGTACACATCAAACACATTAAACAAATAATGCAAGTGTTTTGTTTAGTCGTTGAGACAGCTGACTACCGCTACCTGCGATACAGCGCTAGCAAAAAAAAAAACATGGGCAGCGCGAGGCGAATCTCAACCGATTATGATCAGAACACTGTTTACATAAATAAATAATAAATATATTTTTATCTGTAAAAAAAAATAAATCTTTACACAATTCTGCTGAAACAAACTTTCATTCATTATTCATTATACTGTTTATGTGCCTGTTGATAACTTTCTATTCGCCAAACCGCCGCTAGTGTTCGCTGTTTCGCCTGTTTTAAAGGGAATCCTTGCCATTTCTGACTCGGATAGCTGAATGACACGGAATTATGACTTTGTTTTTAATTGGCAGACACGAGATTACAGTAAATGCATTATCAGGCCAGCGACTCAATCAGCACGACTTCTTAAAAAGAGCGTACCTATTTTCCTGAATACAACATTCTCAGCAAAAGTAGAGAAACCACCTATTTGCACAGGAAACAAGAGAACAAATAGCACGCTGTAAAAAAAGAAACACTCTTGCAGCGCGATACGTACCTGAAAAATACAATAGTTTCCCACAAATAAATCCCGAGTGCGAACATTGTGTCAGGTTGGAGATGAGTGGATGTAGTTAGCTACAGCTCAGTGCACCCTACAATTCCTTCTTCTGTCACTTCTGAGGTGATCAATTCGTCCTTTGCTTGTTTCAGATTCCCAAAAAGGCCAAACAAATCTCAAGAGCATGCAGACGAGCCGGTCATTTTCCCGACAGAGGCTGTAGGTGAAGCGGAGCTCCTGTTTCACGCGGGATGCGGAATTGCAGGTGGGAGAAACAGCGCTGTGAAAAAAAAAAACTCGATGAGATAAATTCAGATGTTCATTCCGGACGATCCATAGCAGCATTAGACGCACGAATATTCAAAGGCGCTCCATCGCAAACATTTAAAACAGCCGAAACTATGCACTATATCTCCTCAGAGCGCCGGAATGTCTCCAGAGTCATTGGGAAAATGTACATACGCGTCTGCTCTTTTCCTCCACGCTCCTTTTCACACGCATCCCAATGATGAAATGTGCCGCTTTCGAGCCCCGCGTTAGTTTTAGCTACCTCTGGCTGAGGTAGTCTGATTTAGTACGTACTTGTTTCCCAGGGGTGAATTGTTAGTGCTGCATGAAGCTACTTCCATTGTCTGGTCCAGTTAGGAGACGCTGCTCATTTTGGGTTTCAACGTTTTGTCTCGAATCCTCGTCAGAAAAGCCCAAACGCTGATATTTCGGCACACAGAGCCTGTTCCATCGCTCATAAGCCCCTCAGCCGCGCAGTATTTCTTGCTGCAGTCATTTACTAAACTCAAAAAGCCCCTCACACACTCTCAACACACGCCCACATGCTGCTGTCATTGGTCTGAATGGCACTCCAGACAAATGCCTCTTCCTCGGATTGGAGATGGCCACTGCCATATGTTGGACTTCGAGGGCTACGCTGTTTTGGGGCAGTATGTATTTACGTATTGTAGTTTTCAGAAACATACTACAAAAAAGCATTGGATGGA
The DNA here is from genome assembly GCA_032361065.1 of Enteromius trimaculatus. Classification (NCBI taxonomy): domain Eukaryota; kingdom Metazoa; phylum Chordata; class Actinopteri; order Cypriniformes; family Cyprinidae; genus Enteromius; species Enteromius trimaculatus. Next base: position 15,416,150 of record JAUMHP010000065.1, read on the forward strand.
TAAAAGCTGCAGTGCCTATAGCTCTTTTCGCGCCCCTGAGGCATGTCTGACCAACCAATTATTTTTATTAGATTGAAGAGATTCCTCACGGTTCCTTTTTTGTTTATTTTTAGCTCAACGCTTACATCTTGGCAACAAGAGTATAATCAACAACTAATTTGTAACAATTTTTATTTGTTCAGCTTTTGTATAGCTGGTCTGCAATGTACAAAGTACAATGAAATCATCCATATCCTTTTGTGCTTTTCAGAAAAATGTAAACATTATAACAATTATAAACACGTGCAATAACTTGCTCTGAACAAACCTGTTAACTCAGTAAAATCCAAAAATCTGTATAATGATATCCCAGCTAACATTGCGTACTGATGGAAGGTTCCAGCAATGTTCTTCCTAGAACACAAAATTCTAAGAACATTGATATGGAACATTTCAAAATATGACTAGGTTCTAAATTCCGAAACAGGATTACAGGTTAGTGTAATGTTCCTTTTTTCTAATAGAACACTTTATGGTTAGATTATGTTCTGAATAATGGCATATATCATGTTAAGAGAGAGAGCGAGAGAACATAGATTGCATATTTATGATTACAATGAATTATAGCTTGACAAACAAAACGCACAAAAACATGCTTCGGAACTATTATCTAGAAGACAGGATTCACAACAAATCTCATTTCAAAGTGCTATAAACTAGACATTCAAAATAACTGAAGTCAAAATAACTAAATCACGAACCCTTCGCTAGAGAAAACACACAGTCGTGCAATTGGACTTATGAGTCAAAATTGTAGTTATTGAGTTATATCCCATGTGACAACTAGCCCCAGCCTCCCCTGAACACACATCAGGAGTGAAGTTCACTGCAGCTCAATGTCACTTCACTGCAGGCATAATAACAAGCATGATGTTTGCCAGCGCAAAGCTGCTGTAAAAACAAACGTGACGTAATCATAAACATGTGTTTCGAATAAACACTGTCACAGTCACTGTCATTGTCTTTCGACTAATGAATACGATACCTGAGAAAAGGCATCTGAATATATATATATATATATATATATATATACATATATCTGTTATATATCGTATCTAAAAGCACATAAGCATTAACTGGATCAGTTTGGATCTGTGATCAATTACAGACTTGTATGTGTTTTGAAGTGTGACTCATATATGCTCCGTATATCTCTGTCAAACTCTAACACCTTGACAGCTTTAATATTTCACAATGAATAAAGCGTCAAGATATTCGGTTAAATTTTGTTATCCGTGACAACACAAACAGAACAGAAAGAAGTGATTAAAGACATCAACAACTCAGCGGCTGAGACTGGAGGTAGATTTGCCCGTTCTGCATTGTTCCCACTGCCATTGTTGTAAGTGGGCCAAAACACAGACAGAATTGAATAATGTCAGTTCAAGCTGCTTTGAATATACTGTATTAAAACCTTTGAATAGGAGGTTAAGATTAAAAAGTTATTTACTGTGTAAAATTGCTAACGCAAGCATTACATGCTGAACAAGCTGACAGAATGACAGAGTTAATCCAAAGAAACACAGCTTTAAATGTTTATTTCCATTCACATGCAGCAACAGAGAGCTAGATCATTTTATTATCTATGATAAAATAACAGATTCTTGCACTTTTGTCCTATTCTGACATTGAAATAAATGCAAAAAAATACTCTTTTCTACTATTACTGAATAATTAGTCAGGCTGCAATATTGTTAAGGCATTTCCATAAGCCCAAAAGAAATCATAAAAACACATTAGCCGGAGGCCAGTGACTAAATGTCTAAAATATACTGTATCTAAGCGCTGAATTAACATATCTAATTGTTATTTAATGAGAAAATGCTAAATTAATCGAGTCATATGATCAGTGTGGTGAATGTCGATTTTCAATGGTGCTATGCAAACACCGTCCCTTATTGTTCAGGCACAGAAAGCTTTTACTTTCATCTCACATCTTCATCAGTGGGAGGTGAATGAGCTGACTGAATCATCTAGATTAGTATTTCCCAATCCACGGGCCACGGAGTGCCCCAGCGCACACTGTATTTCTTTTGAATGTCTCTTATGGTATGCATACAGTATGAGATTACATTAGAAATGAACTGTCAATAGCGTTAACTGTATCACTAGTGATCTTTAGCCTGTATCATTTTTAGAAACACAAACCACATGTATGCATATATGTAAATCTGTATGCATATATTAAATCTCTGAACATATAAATAAACTGGAATATAGAGAAGTCTAAATATAAATACAGATCTTAAAATATAAATGTAAAACCTAAATATCGAAGTAAAACATGCAGGTATAAGTCTGAATATGACGTTTATGAATCTCAATTTTTTGCAAATCTCAAAAAAAAAATATTTTTTAAAATTGTACATTTGAGATCAAACTGCAGCTGAATTATGTTTTTGCAAATAAACTTCATATATAGAAGTAAATCATGACTATATTGTTAGAACTCATAAGTCTAATAAATAATATTAGACATAAGTCACTCTAATATGAATATACACAGTAAATAGTAAACATAAATCATGAGAAGTTATAACTCTTGGAATATAACTTTATACAGATAAAAGTCAGAATATGGAGATGTTATATATGTAATATATTAAAACTTATATTAAAACCCATCCCTTACACCTTAATCCTAAATGATTATATATGATATACATATAAAATCTGAATATATCTCAAATCTGAATATACAGTTATCAGTCTGAATATGTAGAAGTAAATCCAAAAATATAGAATTTATAAAAAGTGAATGTAAATTTTAAATATATTCTGACTGAACAAGATCAGAATGTGTATTTATATCTTGAGCAAGTTTAAATTCTGAATATATCCTAAATATATATAAATGCAAATCTAAAAATACATTTATTTTCATTATCAGTCATGTCGAAAGATAGATGGTCTTATTGATTTTGTGTTGTGAATATTGTTGAGGTATTTCAATAAGCCCAAGCCCACTTCTCTACCTAAATGAAAAGTAGGCTTAGCAGTCAAAATGACTTAATCAAAATGACTTATGATAGTCCCGAGCCTTACACGGCCCAATACAGTTTTACGTATCAAACATGGGGAATATTCTCAGTGTAATCAAGGATGTGTTTCTTCTGGAAAAGGCCAGATTAAAATGTGTTGTATGCTTCTTTTTTAGTAGGAGACACAAAGGCTGCACAAACTCATAAGCTCAATGTAGCGTGCTCATATTATCGCTCTCTTGATGAAACAGCTTGCTGGTAATCATCTCTATACATGTGGTTCAGCAGCAATAGAAATGCACAATAAAACATCTTCTGCTTGCATTTACAGCTGATAAATTAAACTGGTAAATAATGTAAAGAGAGAGGGATGCGACTCACCTTTGGCGGTACGATATTCTTCACAGCTGGCGTCAGACTGACCTAGGCTCTTAAAGGAATGGTTAACCCAATAAATATTAGCTGAAAATATACTCACGAGACCATTCAAGATCTGGAGATCTGGAAAAACAGAGGAGTGCATTTTTTTGTACAGTAAATGGGTGCCGTCAAAATAAGAGTCCAAACATCTGGTAAAAACTTCACAATAATCCACACTTCAGTCAAGTTAATTAATGTTTATGAGAAATTGTTTTATTATTAAAGCATGTAACCTGTTACCAAAAAAGTAAACATCATTTCTAACATCAAAACCCACACACATATTTGTTTAGAAATGTTTTCTCTTTGAACTAAAGATCATGGCCCGGTTTCTCGAAAGCTTCTTATCGCTAAGTAGTTCTTAACTTGTACCTTAACCTCTCTCTTAACATTATGGCG
>JAUMHP010000065.1:15445119-15459507 GCA_032361065.1 Enteromius trimaculatus
TCTTAGGGAGTCTCTGCATTGAATGCTTTCTTGCAAAGATTAAATGTTCAACAATTAAACTTTTAAACCTTACACCATAATTTATTTAACAATTCAAGATATTTATTATGTGTGTGTGTGTGTGTGTGTGTGTATTGTCACGGGAGGAGATTACGACAGACACAGAGGGAGAGGCGTTTTTTTTTCCAAAATAAAGAAGGGAACTGGTGTCTTGTCATGCTGTAGGGGTAGTGAAGGTCAGGCAGTGTTTGAGGGGGAAGGGTCCAGGTAAGGGGCGGAGTCCGGTGGCCACAAACGCTCCCCTCTCAGATCCGGGGCGTGAGAGGCAGCGGCTTCTTTGGTGGCTTCATCCTACTTGGCCCTCACGACATTTCCAATGGAATTCAACGGCCCAGCATCCTGGCCTGACAGCTGTCTCACAGGTGCTGTTCTCGTCCGCGCCAAAGAACCTGCCGGCTCGTGATCCCTTAACGCACCCTTCCTGGACCCACGAGGACACCAGCGTGCATGCACTGGGGAAGAAACCACCTGAGGTGAGGCGCGCTCTGCCTTTAACAGCGGTGGTGATGAGACTTCACTCATCTCTGGTGTGCCCCATCACGCGCCACCAGACCTGCTCGTTTCTGCGCCCCTGGCCAACGTTACAAAGAAATAAGAAAACACTTAAGGTATCAAGAGCACAGTGGCCTCCTTAATCCTTAAATGGAAGATGTGTGGGATGACCTGAACCCTTATTCAGGGTTATCTCAATGCATTATTACAATTAATGACAAAAATAATGTCTGGAAGTGTAAACTGATATTTCCAACTGACATGCTACCGCAAAAGATCGAAATAACCCACTTAAAACCAGTTGTTGTTGTGAAAATACTAGTGGCTTGTTAAGACTTTGGTCTAAGAGTACTGCAATATATATATATATATATATATATATTATATATCAAAATACACACAGTATGTATGTTAAATATATTCACATGTATTTATTTTATAATATATAAACTAAAGTATAAAAAAGTATATAATATATATATATATATACACACACAAAATAAACAAACACTGTACATATACATATATTATGTCAAATACTTTTATTATTTTTTATTATTAACTGTGTTATTTAAATGTAAACAGTATACCAGTGTTGCAAACCTGCAAGATTGCACCCATTTAATTCAGCTGTAACGGGTCACGTTGAGATATATCAACCCGATACGAAGTTGAAGCTCAAAGTTTACAAGACTTGATATTTGCAATGCAGCGAAATGCAAAATGAGTTTGTGTTTCCAGTTTGCAGCATTTGTATATGCCTGGAAGTGACTGAAATATCTAGTACATAAATCTCTCTGTCTTTTTTTATTTTTTCCAAACAAGCCTATAAAATAATACGATAAAAACCCTGTTTTCACACATATCACAATATGGAAAGACAAAAGCCTGTCTGTGCACATTTAGGAGCTCCCTATGTGCATTTTGTGATGTCTTGCTGCAGGCCCAAAAGCAGTTGCTGTGCCCTCCCACATGAATGAACTAATGACGAAAATGGAGCAAAGAGGAGCTTCCAGATACATCAGGTTTCCCCGATACTGCGTTTTGAATCTCCCTAGCCTTGCTTTCATAGAAGCAAAACAACAACCTCTAAACCACCAAGGCGCGGAGGTCTCAGCTGCGGCAGGCTTCCCTCTCCGTCCTGCTCAATGACAAACCATCTGGCAGCAGCCGAGCATTTTTAATGGCTTCATTATAGAATGGGAACGTTTCAGCTGCAGAAGCTCAGACGTCGGGGCCGCTCCACTCGCCATAAAACAAACCGGCGATAACTCACGCTGCTTGTCGTTATGCTAATCGTAAAGGCCAGGTAAAACCAGGAAAAGTCATTTTTCACGACCGCCATGTATACGACCCGACGGATGCGGCTTTGCCTCGTGCATTATAACTCTGACCGTCATCTCAGCCCTTAAAGAGAGAGGGGTGTTATTAGTCATAACTCTATTTAGTCAGGGTCCCGTTCACAGGCTTTACATATCCGAGTGTTTACATATCCAAATGTTTATCCAGCGTGTCATTTGTGCAGTCTCAGCCTCTAGTGCCAGGCCACAGAAAAGAAAAAAAAAAAGCGACCAAAAAAATAGCTTCGAGCAAAGAGCAAAAATACAAATATGCACGCAAATACGATGCACCATCTGGCCGGGGCGGTGATATCCCTGATTCATTTGTTTTGGAGTGACTGGGCATACATTTAGATGCAACAAGCTAGTCGTTAACATTGGCGATTTTTACTCCGAATCTGTCGGCGACAGCACAGGAATACATTACTCTTGCTGGAACGCTCCTGGAGGCGAGTACAGTGTGTCAGACACACGATACAGAGAGAGAGAGAGAGCACATAGGGAGGGGAACGATACGGCTATTCCCAGCATTAGGCCGAGGGCTTTTAATTGGAATGTGCCCTGGAAAGCCCTGAGGGTGAGTGATGAATGAATGAGATGGCTCAGGTCTCCCCAACACGGGTTGAGTCAGCACTACTTTAGCTGCATGAAAACACTTAATGGCTCATAAACTTGCAGGCCGGCTGAATTTCCCATTGGCTTTGTTCTATGATGCTGAAGAGCGATATCTCGTCCTGCCAGCATTCGGCCAAAGCTCTTGTTGTGCCGGAACGCCAGGATTGTTTTATTTTATCACTTTCATTTTCCTGTTTTTATATGCTTCTCTCTCTGAGGACAGTTATTTATCACGGGCCCTGCTGAGAGGGAAAAGCACAACAAAGCACAAACTCAGAGATGGGGAATGATTTATCGCCTCTAGCGCTGCTCTACTTTTTCCCTTCCCCTAGCTGAACACAGAAAAATTCACCCCTCCGTTAGTGCCGTGTGAGATTCAGGCCCCCCGCAGGACCCCAAAGTGATACCATTGGTTGAGGTTTCTGGGTATTCAGTTCATGCCTGATCGGAAAGCCGACAACTTCATTTGATGATGATGAAGCATAGTCTTAACTGTAAAAAAAATACACCAAGATCATATATGAGCCATATTACTGAAGCAACACATGGTCGAATATTTATCTTTCTTATTTTTTAGTTAGCATGCTATGCTAATCGCATTCTACTGTATCATTCATTTCTTACAGTAAGCATGTTATCATTTAGCATAGTAAGCTAACAAATCCTGTTTATATTGCTTCATGCTTGAATCTGATTGGCTGACGAACGTTCTAAGGTGTGCAATTATTTTTAAGGAAATGCACAGCAAAAGTAGTTCCAGGTCTCTTGACCACATTACTGTACATGTCTTGGCCAAATGCTTTCAGTTATTTCATCTTACAGCAGCAAAATAACTATAGCTCCACAACGACACTGGCCAAACAAATAAATATACACATTGAGTAACATTAATTGACATGTGCTTACCATTTTGCTAGGGTTAGGTTAGGCTTATGGTCAAATGTCTGTAATTACGCATAATTAATTGTTATAATAATAGTGAGTAGATGTAGCCTGTAACAAGTACACCTTAAAAAGTCAAATAAAGTGTGACCAATGATTCTTTAGTGCTTCTTATAATAAACTTAAGATAATCTAGGAGTACTCAACTGTGCTATTTTTGGGACAACATGAATATATGAATATGAACTAAAATGCACTTTTGAGTCCACTTAGATGATCTTAAGTTTATCTTAAGAAGAAAATTAGTGTGTGCAATAAGAGCACTTTGAGTAAATTATGGAAGGGCACTTATTTTTCATATGGGATGCTCTATCTCTCTCGTTCTCTCTCCCTTACAGATGCACAAGTGCTAATGTTGTTTTAATATTTTCATTGAATATTATATTACTTTATAATAATACAATATTGTATTACATGATATTATATATGATAAAAATAAAAAGAGTATTATTATTATTATTATTATTATCACAACAATAGTCAATAAAACATCAAACACACATTAAGGTATAATAATATAGTAATAATCATACAATATACACTATGGCAAAAATATAAACATATTATTCCTGCTAAAACAACAACAGACAACACAAATGATCTCCTAGGCTGGTCTGGCTTTCTGCTTTTAACCTCTTAAGACCCAGTAAAATGTGTTTCATGGGAAAAAAATACTTTACATTGTTTAGAGCATTAAAAATAATGTTATAATTTATTTATTTATATTATATTTCATCCATGTTGTGCTGTATCCTTGGTTGAGGACATTGGGACTCAATTTCTTGAAAAACATAAAAAGAAATGAATGAACATGCATAGACAATAGACCAATACATTTTTAGCTTTCAAGATTTTTTCACACTTTGTGTAAAGATGATTCTCAACTATGTTCTAACAGAATGATTTGATATACCATTTTTATTTGTGCAAAATGTGTGTAAAATGATCATAAACGGGTTTTCTCATTGTATCTATAAATTAAATCTAATTTGCATATTAATGTGTTTTTGGGACAATGTGATGAAAAAAAGAAGTGTAATAATGTAAGTAATAATTGACAAGATTTTCATAATAATATATAACATTTTGTTGTATTCACATCACTGATCCAGAACAGTTTAACCCAAATATTATAGTGTGTTCAGCACATTTACAGAGGATGGACTATTAAACCCTGAAGAGTAGTCTATGCTGGCTGTGCACAGAGATTATAAAGTGGAGCAATTCTACCTCTGCAAGAACAGTCTGGTGCTTCTGACTCACAACCTTGAAGTAAGTTACGTTTTCTTATTAAAAGAACCTGCTACTTACTATTCAAACGTGAGTTTTGAGCAGGGAAGGAGAGTGCTTGTGGTTTGACGCTACTCCAATCACGAATGCAGACATGGTGTTATATTTACAGTACAATGCGTGATGCAACACAACACATAAAAAAAGACAGTACTAAGTCACGATAATCAGTTATTATGTCTGCACTGGATGCAACAAATACCTCGTTTGTAATGTGTTTTATTGTTTTTGTCATAGCGCCAGGACGCGGCATCACATTATGGTAAGGGACTATAATTTGAGAGAATGTTGTTTGCATTCCCTTTTATTATTGTTAGTTACTGACTAATTATGACAGTATTTCCATAAGCAGATATTTTCTGATTTGTGCATTACAAACAGCTACCCCTTCTGGTCCAAACACCATTGCACTCTGCAAGAAGATCGAATCTTGCACTACACTGGCACTTGCTCCCTCACCAGTACCATTACGTGTCGATTTCACGATCCATCTAATGCTAAACAAATGAGAGTGGAGGGGGGCTGTCCATACAGCTGCTGCTGTGCATGTGCCAGGGAGGAGCTCCAGTTAATTACTCCACTAATGAACAAGCGACAGATCGTCTTATACGTTGCCTGCCATGAAACTAGACTGACTAATTTGTGCTAAGGGCTGGCCATCTCTTCCAGTCATGCACTGCATCTGTCAGTTGACCACCCATGTGTCCAGCTGCAGTCCTGCACAACCAAAAGTGCCCCATGGAGAACGAAAACTGTCCTACGGTAAAAAAAAAAAAAAAGTGAGCGCAGTGTCATCACGGCAGTGGGAAAGAGGTCTTACAGTGGAGACGTCTTCAGTAAATTACCAGCTTTGCAGCTCACGGCAAAGCCACTGGAAGCCCTCGGCACACTGTACATTCAAAGCACGGCATTCTGCATGATTCAGCTGTTTGGACAATGTCGCCTGTAGATATTCAACATGCTATTGTGCTCTTCAGATGCTTCAACAGCCACAGACTGTGAGTAGGATTGAGAAGGGGGAAAGGATTGGAAGGCTTGAAGGCCTAGATGTCACTTTTTATAGCAGGAAGTACAGTATTACAGATGAGTGCTACAGTATGTTGCAGCTGACATGATATGCAAAGATGAAACCTCTAAATGAATCCGTTTGATTTTTAAAATCAGTCCCCTCTACATGTGACTAAGCCTAGTAAGCTGGCCTGCTCTATGCATAGACAGCTGTCTACTACAGCAGCATCGGGACTGAAGTGAGCCACATACAGTAAGTGACTGATTATGTGACACAGCACATACAGTATGAGAGTGCCCCTTGTGTCATATAAACACATACAGGAGACCTGAGTCAGGCTACAAGAGCACGGACACAATACTTCAATAAGCTTAAATATATATGACACACACAAATGTTGGGTAAAGCGTATGTTTTTGAATAGATTAAATTATAATTATATAAATTATTTTTTTTCTAGCCTCATGCTTCATCCTGGATTACCGTTTAAAAGTCCATATATTCACATACATGCATTTATTTGTTCAAAAATACATTTTGTATGTTTCCTCATTTTCTGACCAAAATTTTGAAAAATGAATCGTTTCAATGATTCAGACTCCACTCTTTCTTTTGAGAGATAATAACTTAATACTCAAGGCTCTGAGAGATTTAAAACGTGCATGATGTGTTCATTCACTTAGAGCTGTGTTACACACTGCATGAAAGGGCATTTTCGAAAATCCATAATAGGGGCACTTTAATTATACAGCATAAGTATGCAGAATCTCGAATAGTCCTTTAAATTTCGTGTTGGTTTTCCTAAACTCCTTACAATGGGGAAGAACCGGTTCTTTGCAACAGGGTCACAAAACCATCCATCAAAACAGCAGTGACCACTGTAAACTCCAACATTACATAAGTCTGCCACTGTGTGCATGTCATGTATGAAATGCAGAGGGCCTGTTGTTATTTTTAATCTTTGTATACAGCACCACAGGATGTCAGAACCAGCCCCAGATATCCCATTGGCTGAGAAATCATCTTCTGCCCGCAATGATAAAAATCACGACTGAGAAAAGAACCAGCTCCCCTGCTATTTTATCTCTCGGTTTCCCATTTTTCTCTCTTCTCTTTCTCCTACAAGGCCAACCCTAACTTAGCTCTTTCCTAACCGTTATTCTGTCTAATATAATGAATCTAGATAATAACCTTCACAACAGAAAGAGGGCATGAAAGATTCATTTGAATGCTAAAATAAAAACCGTACTCCATAAGTTAACAATAGCAAGTTTCAATAGAAACGAAGTCAGATTTTGTGCTTTCTCGGCACTAAACCTAACGTCTCCACCGCTGCCCAGTCTGTTGTTTCTCAGCATTTAATTCCAAGTCACATTGTGCCCTTGAAAAAAGCTCATCACCATTAGTCTAGAGCTGCATTTGCTCAACACACGCTTGCTCATTTGGTTCACTCTGAGCTAATGGTGCCTTCAGTGTCACGCCACTCAATCAAAGTCCTGGTCTCTAGGCCTCTCTTTCAACGTGGCATCACACATTTGTGCGAATGCCACGGAGCTGTAATTCAAATTGATTCTCTGAATATGACAAATGGTCGTTTAGTAGCTCGGCTAAGATCATTGAGACTGTAATATTTCTTAGAGCACATCAAAGCTCGGTTTTAATAGAGATGAATCGAAATGGAGATCTAAAAGAGAAATCTCCATTGCAGACCTTGAATATAAACCGCCACGGGCACAAACATCTACAGTGCCAGTGTTGGCCTACCACTGAGGCAGCTAATAGGAATAAACCCAACTGACATTTAATGGGTGTTTATTTTGGAGGAAAACTCTGTTCTAAAGGCTGCAGAGCCACTTGTGAAGGTGGCTGGGATGCCTTGTGTATGTTAAATGATGTCTAAGTCTCATGTGGTCCACTAAAGAGTCGTCAGAGTTGTTTTGCATTCTGCTTTAGAAGTATTAAACGGCTCAAAATACTGGAACCATAGCAACCAGCTCCCATAGACTTTTGTCGCCCTATTTCATCTGCACTGTAATTTGTTGTAAATGATAGCCTGATTACGAACTCTTGTGCACGAATACAAAAAAACTGACCTGCACTACTACAAATATTCTCAAATGGCAGCCTGTGACATTAACATTTATTGTGGACTGTAATTAAATTAAAAGCTTTTACGTGCTTTAGCAAGCTACTTTGAGTCAATTCGGTGAGTGAAAAGAGTTGCATGGAAATAAATACTTGGGATGAAACCTTTAGTGTTTTTATGTACGTTGCCTTTTTTGGGTGAACTATTTGGCAGGTAGAGAAGTTACTTACCCTCAGACCATCTAAGATGTAGAGGGGGGCTTATTTCTTCATCAGAACAGATTTGGAGAAATGTCATCACTTTCTCACCAATCGATCATCAGCATTGAATGGGTGCCCAACACAGTCTCACTCCAACTCGTCACATTTTGATGCTTGGTCAAGAGCCTTTTGCGACACTTTTTGAAAAGTACTAATGATTTCTGAAAGTAACACTGAAGACTGGTGTAATGATGCTTGTATCACAGGAATAAATTACATTTTAAAATATATTCACACAGAAAACACTTATTTTAATTTGAAATAATATTTCAAAATATTAAATTTTTAGTCTAATAAAGCCTTGATGAGCAGAAGAAACATCTTTAAAAACCATTAAATACCTTACTCTTCTAAAACTTTTGAACAGTAGTGTGTGTAGGGGTGTGATTTTTCAATGTAAACAGTCAAAACTGTTTTATTTAAATGACATTATTATATATATATATATTATTTATGAGCACCCAACCCCTGTCCCTAAACCTACCATCTGTCAATAAAACACAAGATATATCACCAGCGTCATCATTTATTTGAAAAATATTAATATTCCAAGTCTTTCGAGGCAAAACGATTAGGCCAAAAAGCTTTAGGCCAAAATGGCTGAAAAGTGATCTGTCCATATTATACTTCCTCCAGTGAAAAAGTGCATCCCCTGTTATCTTCTCACACCAAAATTCACCAATATATTTCTTCAGAACTGTTTTAGCTTATAAACTCTGCTTAAAGGAATAGTTCACCCAAAAAGGAAAACTAAACCATATGTTTCCGGGTGTCACGAATGAAGGGAAAGACAGTCGAATCCTTTCGCAGGGTATTTTAATGTACAGGCTTAAACACAGTACAGGCAGGCAATGTCGATATCAGCAATGACAACAATGACGGAGGCAAAGGCAAAAGGGGAAGTCGTAGAACAGGCAAGGTCGGCAGCGGTAAATCCAAAATCCAAAACAAAGACGGGGAAAATGGGAAAATGCTTACAAGGTAGGACAATAGGTAGGACAAGCCATACACAATGATGAGTGGGGAACACAGGGAATTCTGGGGGTATTTATACAGGAGGTAAAGACACATAGGGGGCGTAGAACATATCAGTAGCAATGACAACACATGAGGTGGGTGGAGAACATATCAGTCACCATGACAACACATGAGGTGGGTGGAGACGAGAGTTAACAGGTGATTAGTCCAAGGGGAGAAACATACATGACAAACACAGACAAAGTCTAAAGCTCGCCGATAGGTTTTGAGAAATAATTTCACAGGCAAATCGTTGCTTGTGTACGCGAGTGACAATCACACAGTGTGAACTATCAATGACGCGATCTGAGAAAATCGCCGACGTGACGCTGACACCCGTGAGATATTTGGCATGCTAAATATCTGGACCTGTCGGCGATTCAGAATCATGCCGTGTGAAATGTGTTCTGACTGAATAACATCGGCGATTACTTACAGCCAATGAGAGAGCCACATCCAGAGCAGCGGGAAGTTGGGGGAGGAGTTAAGAATGTATAGAAGGTAATTATCTTCGTCCATAATCTTTTTTCATTGCAAATGAGCGCACATGCAATTTGTAAGACAAGCTTATTTTGCTTGCAATTATTTTTAATAATAATCCCAGCCTCATGTGAGAACTCCGGTCTTGCACAGGTGATCTCGCGTTGTCTTCTCATGTGTGTTTGGGAGACAAAGTTGTTGGCGATTCTTCCTATTGTTAAGTCAAGCAATGTGAAAGCCCCTACCACCGATCTATCATACAGTATGAACACAGCAGCGGCTGAATGATATCCCAGATAGTGACGCAGTATGAAAACATCTGTTACATGACTGCTTTGAAAACCATGCAGTCTGAACTCGGCTAAAGCAGTCTCTAGCTGGCATCTTCAGCTGGGCGTGACACCGGGGGGTTATCACATGTCCTCGGAAGCAGTTTTTAGATTATAACCTAAATACCTGACTTTCCGCAAAACAGCCGCATGTGAGTCTTCGAAAGAGGTGCATAAGTCAAGTGTAATAGTTTTGCTCCAAAAACCCACCGATCTGCTTCAGAGGACGTGTAAATAACCCACCGAAGGCGTATAGGTTAGTTTTACAGTGCAGTATTTGCAGACATATCCAATTTACGGAGCTTCAAAATAATGGTCATTATCCACCAGCATTACCAAGCTTGGAAGAGCCAGGATAAATGTTTTAAAAAACCCCAGACTGTGTTCATCTGAAAGACGAATAGAATTGTTCCAGCTTGAGATTAAAGCAAAAATTGTATTACAAACCTGCAGCTTTTCACTTCATACGAAACTGATGGACTGGAGTGGTGTGGATTACTTGTTGATTACTGTGATGTTTTTATGAGCTTTTATTCTGACAGCACCCATTCACTGCAGAGGATCCATCGGTGATCAAGGGATGTAATGCTAAATTTCTCCAAATCTGTTCAGATGAAGAAATAAACTCATCTACATCTTGGATGGCTTGAGGGTTAGTACATTTTCAACAGATTTTCATTTTTGTGTGAACTATCCCTTTAAGAGGCTACTGACAACTATATGTTTATAATTTTTAAGCAAACTGTTTGTAACATTTACACTACTGATTATAAACAAGCACGGGCCATACAGGAACCTGGGGTTTTAAATGAGACAATTAACTCCAGTCTGGTGTATTATTTATAGGTTTAAACATCATCTGGAACAGACAGTTTCACTGTGGATACGAAAACATAGTGCATCTGTATACTTTGACTTTAAAATGTCTAATGCAAAAAATAAAACCAATGCCCTTGAGTTGAAGCATGCATAAAAACACTTACCATACTGGACAGGACATGCATTTAAAACATTAATGAATAAGCAAAGCTGCTAAAACTAATTGTGCAGGAACATTTCTAAAGCATTTGGGTCAGAGAATAACAATTAGTTATTTGCACAGCTTAAGTCTTCATCTAGCAAAGGTCGATGGTTTAAGTAATTATGTTTATATCAATCAAATAATTGCAGTACAGCCAGTCCAGTGGATAAGATTCCTCGTTGATCAAAGAACAATTTCAGCCCTGTGTTCAATTCCCAAACTCAATTCCCCATTCAATCACGAAAAGAAACAAGTCTTTTAAAGCTGAAAGTTTTTCTTCTTCTTGGTGTATTAAACTTGAATCACAAAAATGCCTCACTTTTTATGAGGATGTGCAAATACGTGTGACCTCAAAGCATTTCTTTCCAGAGGAAGCTGAATGTAACAGTAGCATTGCAAGACGAAATAAAATATCCCCACTAAAGTCATCTAGATTTATTTAGATTCAGCCAGACTTTACCAAGCTCACTTTCACCTCACGCACTGTACTGTATGCACAAACACAAGAAACAGTCACACACACAATGCGTCATGCAGGTCCGCATTCATCGCAGAATATGTTCACTTGCTTAATTTGACAGTATTCACTCTCCTCAAATATATCTTATGGCTGCTGCAATAAATAAAACATCACATGATTCTCAATGTCTGGACATCATGTAAATGGCATGTTTTAATTATATCTAAGCCATGTCTCTGTTCCACAGACGTTTGGTGTCACACCTCTGAATTATTTATTTATGCATTCACTTATTTTGCACTTTTTTATGAAATGTTCTGGAAGCATTTGCTTAATACATCAGATACGTAAATAAAATAAAATGCTAAATAGTACAGAATATTTTACATGTACAATTCCCTATCATGATACATACTGTAAATTACAATTTTTTTTATATACACTATGGAAATGAAACCTAATAGTGATGCATTTCAATGGCTCAGTAAAACGTAATTTTTCAGGACAAATGCAATACTATATAACCCTACAGAACAATTACTAGTAATGCTGTTTTGTTGTTTCATTATAATTACAAATTAGACCTTAATGTTATTATATACAGCAGAACAAAAGCAGAGAAACACAGTCTTTCAATAAATTAACTGCATTAGAAAGAACTTGATGACTTTATTGAACAGTTTGTCTGTCCCCCCCCCCCCCCCCCAAAAAAAAAAAAAATAATTACAATGAAGGCCTGAAGCCGCACATATACGTGTCACACCACATTGTTTGTAACCCTTTCAGCTTACATTCTCAAATGGTTTCTATATTGCTTTGAGGATATTTGTAGTTCAGAGGCACAAACTGCTGATGAGGTGACAGAAGATAAACCTGCAAACAGCATGGCTCATTGATTATGACACTGTCACGTGATTTGTCCTCCATGAATGAGAGGCGCTGTTCACTCGCCAGGAGCGTGACTGATTAACACATGGAAATTTATGCTAAAGGCTGACGTTACATCTTTATTTTCTCATATTAGAGAAGATGCTGCAGTGTACATCAACTGCGGTGGAGATCTAAGTGATGCTTAAGCAGTCGGCTGCCTCCTCAGTATTTTCTAATTAAAGGCAATGCAGGCTTTAGCAGAATGGAGCAATAAATCACTTGTTCTCAGGTGCATTGCCCATGTGTGGCATTTTACTGTCAGTTAAAATGACTGTGCCTCCCCTCAATATTTCTGTGCAGAAAAACCTCACCTCAAAGTGGAAAAATTATATAGCTCACTTCAGACTCCAAATTAGGCCCTACCTTATGCATTCCCCTTGACCCATTCCAGTACAAAAGTCAAAGACCAAACCACATTAAAGTTCAAGTCTAATGACCTGAATAGTATTCATCCACACCAACAGGGTTTTAGACACTTTCATTTATTTGTATATTTCTACATGCATTACTCTGCACTTACAAATTGCTTAATGTTAAGAGATTAATAGTGTGAGAGTGTTTTCGCTATTTACCGCACCTTTGTAGATAAGTGTCGGATGTCTTCGATGTGGATATGTTGTTCATAAGCATAAAACTTTTTCGCTTATTTCAGTTAATATCATATAAAGTGAGCTGAGCTAATCTAAAGATCTGCGCTGGAACTACTCTGATTGATTCAAACTCGAGTCGTGACTGTTGAGTTCGGCTCCGGTTTGTGATTTTTTTGATTCAGATTGCGGCGAGTAACCAGTTGGGGAAAAATATATACATTTTAACGACTGATCATTGCAATCATTGCTTTGTTTTTCTCTCACAACCTCTGTGATTAGCAAATTACAGTAGCAAATTATCTACTGTTTTTCAGCAAACTCAGTGATTCTCTGAGACAACTAATCCCGTCCGAATGCGATGCCACCGAATGCCATTGGTGATTGCCAGGGATATTACTTTTCACAACGCGTTTACTTGTGTGTTTTGGCCTACGCGAACTGCCGCAGATGCTCTTACTGCATGCACGTTAGAGTTTGATAAAAATAATAAAAATAAATAAAAATAAAAAATATAAATAAAAATAAAAATAAATAAAGAGCCAGATCACATAAGCTGTAGCTTCACCATGGTATTTGTGATTATACTTACTAATTGTAATAAATCCGAATGGATATATGCAAATGCACTCATACAGAGCGTGTGATCTCTGTGAGGCCCAGATGTACAAAAGAGACCCTCTCACCTCTGTAATAAACACGGAGGTGTTAGTCCCGTCCGAAATTGTACATGAAAATTGCAGACTTCAGGTGAAAGAATCGAAACTCACACGTAACGTTAGTTTAGAAAACTAGTACCGTACAAATTTAATTGGGTCTTTGTCATTTATTATTGAACTATCAGACCTTGACTGCGAAGAAAATCTGACCGATGCATCAAGAAGATACGAGACGAATGCAGCACATAGATACAGTGAATGTTAGCGATATGGTGACATTTTCAGAAATATATGGATTTGTTTGTTCCTCATAATTCACTCTTTTGGACACCAATGCATAACAAAAATATCTGTTTTAGAAATGCGGCATAGAGACATTTAGGCTTTTATAGGCAAGTTACAAGTGTTGCATAATTAAAAAAAAAAAAAATCCATACAATTATATATTTAATGGAGATAAAATAAGTAGGCTAGTATTTGACTTTTTAATATCTCTGAAATGGCCATGTGAGGTGAAGTATATTCTGGAAGAACATTTTGTCATGTCATAATTTTAAATTCTTTTCAAATAAGAAAGTGTCATAATTTAATGCTTTTTAAACTGAGATTTTTTTTTTTTTTACCCAATTAGCAATATTCTTTGCACACACATCACTGACTTTTGGTGTTACTGTACATATTATTAGTTCCCTTGTCTGTCGGTCACTATGACGTTATGTCGTGACGACAGACTGGGGGTCTTATGCCTGAGAGCCCTGAATCGCTCAGTATTGAGAAAACGCCAACTAATTTAGTTGGCAAGTGGTTAATT
>JAUMHP010000065.1:15480292-15490442 GCA_032361065.1 Enteromius trimaculatus
TGTTTACACTATAATCTGGATTTTAATATCCAGCGCAGAGTTGATGTTATACGGCTCGTTCAGTGAATCGCAGACCGCCGTAAAACAGTGATTCTGTTCCAATTCCCTATAGAGTCTTAAATGATTCTGACTCATTTTATTTGTATATTTGAGCTAATCCTGTCTCTTTACACAGTTGTCCTGTCCCCTGTGCAGAAAAACATCCCCAGAGCATGATGCTTCCAGCCCCATGCTTCACTGTAGGTATGGTATTATTGGGATGATACTCATCATTCTTCTCTCTCCAAACATGGCAAATGGAGTTAAGACCAAAACGTGCTACTTTGGTCTCATCTGACCACAGGACATTCTCCCATAACTCCTCTGGATCATTCAGATGGTCCCTGATCAAATACTTATTTCACACTGTAATTCCCAAATAAATTGTTTTAAAAAATCATACTGGCAATGGGTATTTATCAGGCAACACAGCTTTGTTAGGGCCCCGAAGGTCAACACAGAGACGTATGCCCCCAGCCCGTTTCTGCACAATCACAAGATTTGAGACCTAAGGAGATGCATCAATGGGCTCAATAAGGTCTGGAGTATCATTGCTTAATATGGCTACCTACAATATTTTTTTTCTCTAATGTGGAGTTACATCCATCACTCCTGAAGCTCTGTGGTTATGGTCAAGCCAGGATTGAAGTGATTGGAGTAGTTAACCTGCCAGTACAATATGGCAAAAAATGATTTCTGGATTTTTCTTTTTAGATTCTCAAAGTGGAAATGCACCTACTGTATGCTGAAAATCCATGATTGATGAACTTAAAATCACAGGGTGATCAAATACTTATTGACCTCACTGTATATATACAACCTAAGTGAACAATATTTACTGTATGTGTGTATATATATATATATATAAACAATACAGATGTTCTTATAAAAATCTGTAAAGACTGCAGCAAAAAGACATGTACCATATCATGAAGGTGGATTTGTTTTTTAATTATACCAAAAGGTCTTTCCTAAAAAGCATAAACTATCGAACACAAAATATTACAAAATATTATATTAATAATTCAGCAAAATATTACTTTGATAATTTAGACGTCTTTGCATAAACTTTGTAGGTTTAATGTTACTAGTACTAATGTTACTAAGTCCAGGTTGCCTTCTAGTAATTGCAGTAGCTACAAATCCTGCTGTATCAGGTGGTCAATCATGTGACCCCAGTGTCTGCATCGCTTCTCATTTGCATAAAGTTCTTGTCTTCTCTAACAAACGCTGCTGCTGATGTTTGCAGAAAACACTAAATGTCATTGAAAACGAATAGCTTCTGGTCACTTTGTTGTCGTGAACACCCAGCTGCTCGTGTAGGCAGCTCACAAGGTTTTGGTACAGAGCCAATACGGCTCTCTTCTATCAGCTCAAGACAAACAACACAATGCAACCATTTATAAATGTAGTCATTTACAGCTGGAAAATATGCAATAAGATGCTGTCTGATAAGACATACATGCCGACGTATTGCTCCCTTCCTCATTTTTCTTGTCTGCACCTCCACGAGGTGAAATTATTTATATCTGTTTTGTTTTTCTCCCACCATCTCACTCCCACATAACGTATAGGCTTTCATAGTGGGAGCTGTTTGAAAAGGATGAGTCGAGGTCCCAGTACAACTCCATCCATTCTTTAAAGCAGAGTATTTTTCATTCATGTGACAGGCTAACGCACAGCTCTGTCTCTCTGCCTCCCCTGCTGTTTGCCCTGCTGAACTCACCACATCACTGATCACCACAACGCACATCATCTCTTCTCATGACGCTGTCAGTCTGACCGCTCAAGTTTCACTACAGCTTCTTTTGAATAATGGATGGAAAGTAAGAGGAAAACAGGCTGGAAGGTGTATTTGCGAAGGACTGAAACGGATCTGTTATGGTTTATATGCACTGTCTGCTTGATGATTTGGGTTCAGAAACATTAAAACTCAATCGTCCATCTTGGCTTTCAACAGTGTTCTCTCCATCTATGAGAAAGGTAAGATGTGAGAGGAGATGACCGTGAGCCATCTGTGAGGTTCTGGTTTTCAGCCACTAATGATCAGAGCCGAGCAGGACAAGGTTTTTCAATCATTAAACGCTTGATCCAAACATGAATGTTGAAATGATAACCAGGCATGTCAATAATATATGCTATAGATAGATTTTGCATTCACATTCATGCAGTTATCCACTTCAACCTTCATTCACCGCTGTAAAAGTTATATTTGGAGTATGATTTACAAGAAAATACTATTTCAGTTTGACATTTGAAGTCGAATTGAAATTCAATGTGATGTTTCTTTGTATAATAGTAAAATTTCCTCAGAGTGAAATTTATTTTCTTTGTTGTTTATGTTTAGGGAAACCTTAATATCAGGTTTTTGTTATATTTTCAAGCAAAAAAATTCATGGTCGCTCTTACTCAGATGATGCATAACCCCATATGAAAAAAAGTTAATATACAGTAGGCCTATTTGTTTTTAAAGTATATTTAAAAATATACATTACAAAAATATACTGTTAATATAGTTTTTAAAATATACGTATTATGCATTTACCTAATACATGTACCTAAAACATTTTACTTAACATTTTGTAAACTATTTTGCTATTTGAAGATGTAAAAAAAAACATAGGTTGCAAACTGGGGCCTGTACCATGAAGCTGGTTTAGTTGGCTAGCCGGGTAAGTTTCAGTTTAGTTTGCACCTAGCCTGGATTTTAGGTACTATAAAAGCAGCTTGGCCGTTATCAGTGTTCATCGCATAGTAACTTACACTGCACAGCTAACCTGCTCCGGGGCAGAGATCTCAAACTGAAACTGGATGTGAGCATGTGATGACATCTCCAAAAAGTCACTTCCACAGTTTATCAAATTAAAAGTCACTGGTACTAAAATAAAGGTCTGGCTTTACTGATAATTACTGAATAGGTTTAGAATATGGTTCCGTCATTAATCAATAACTACACAGGAACCAATGAGTAACGTAATATTAACAATCTAGTAACTACTATTAACTAACAAGAAACTCTAATTAACGAATTAGTAAATAATAGCACATAATGCAGGATAAATAACGAGCAGTACATTAACATTTTAACTGCTACAATATAGCAATTTTCAAGACTATTTACATTAACAGTAACCTAAAAGCCGACTTGGACCTGATTTCCTATTACTGTTTAAATTTTACACGCTATATACACACAAGCCGAAATGCATTTTTGTATGCATATGACAAGCAATGTGCATAGTATGCAGGCATATATATAGTTACTGATATGGAACCGTATTTCTAAAGTGTTACCCTTAATAGTCATTTTAAGGCCTGTACACACTGGGGCGAATATTGCCGAATATCGCCTTTATATAAATTATATAATTTACATTATAATTAATTCATCACACAAGCAATTTTAGTTTAACTGTTATTTTAAATAATTTATTTTAAATGAATGCTAATACAAATTGTATGTAATATAAATAAGCTGTAGAATCAGTATGTGAATAATACTGTGAAAATCATTTCTTTTATTTGTCCTCTTTCATGAACAAGTATCTAAATCTATCTCTTTTAATCTTTAGCAATACCTTTAACCTATGATTGTGATTGGCTATTCAAATGCGCTCCACAAACGCAGGATCAAAGCCTGAGTACACAAATTTGTTCATCAACCATCATGGTACAGGGCCCTGGTCTCATGGCATAAACGTATGCAATACATACACACATCCTAAGCTGCACTATTTACAATTTATATTTAGGCTATATTTGAAATGCACTTTGGACAAAAAAAAATGGCCATATGGAGCTCCTAGAGGCAATTTTAAATCTGGCTTCTTAAAACTCACTGATGCTCAATTCTGGAAACAACTGATTTTCAGCCCATCAACTAAGCCATAAATGTAGTGCTACAAAAAAAACAAAAAAACAACAACCTTAATTTGAATGCACACATACAGTACTTGCAGTTAAAACTATTTCACCATTAGGACCAATGAATACCATAATATTCAGTCTCCTCAGTTACTTCTGTTCGTTTACATGAGGCCAAATGTACATGTGACTGGAGTTTTTCGATTAAGAAAATGAAAACAAATTTGCATGTTCCAGTTTATCCAAACAGACTCCATCTTCTTTCATACATTCCCAATTACACATACATATTGACCACCACTCACCAGTCCACACACACAGAGAGAAACACAGGCACGCTACGAAAACAATTTCTTTGATAGCATTCAGTGAAAGTCCTCTAGGGACACTTTCCTCCACTGGCCATGCCTAAATTAAAACCTAGTCTTTCCATCGCCATACATCAGATAGCTGCCCATTCTCATTCATTTCAAGAGCAACTGATAAGTCAAGGGCAAACATGTTTATGCAGTGGGAAAATTAATTTAAAAGTGAGTTGACTGTAGTTACAGCTCAGTGAATTTAATGAGTGTTTATACCATCTAATGGAACGGGGAGTGTGAATTGAATACAGAGCGTTTTAGTAAATAAACAAAAAAACATCTGCATCTAACCCTGGACAATGAGACTTTTGAGTTCAGCTCAAGAACTGAAAGCTTCAAATCCTCTCTATACTGGAATTCTGTGTGTCTTATCTATAATAAGCTTCATTTCTATTATCATTATTATGCCATTAGCTTATATTAGGCAAATGCATTATCTGTGGGGTACAGTTAAATGAACTATGAGTTTTACCTCCAGGACTAGCTCATTTGGACAAAAAAAAAAAAAGCTTCAATATCCCTCCATTTGCCTTATCATTTTAACCTTTTTCTTTTACCCAAACGTTGAAGATTACTCTGAGGAGGCTTTTTAATTTCACACAGACATGGAATGAACCCCGGTATCTGGGTTTAACATGTTTCATGAATATTACCAAGCTTTGTTTGGTGACTATTTGTCTGAACACTCCATTCAGCGATACACAACAAGAGGAGGAGCACAGACTGCATCTTAAGCAGCTGTCTGTAGCACTGGGCCGACTTCTCTTTCATCTTGAGGTCAGATTTTGTGACTTATGAGTAAGGAGTCATTTTTATGCACTGTCTTCCTTCTCTCTCTCCCACTCAATATCTTCCTGGCTCTATAATTTACACAGTAATATCAGTGTGCAGTCATTAATCATAATTGTAAGTCCTCCCACACATAAAGAGATGAATGTCGTTATACAGAATACTAATAAAATTTAATATCATTAGGATTGAAATGGCACCAGAAACTATTCATATGCTGCAATAAATGCATGTTGGATATTATATGTGGTTCATAGTCAAATATTTTGGTTAAATTGACCTTTAAACTGCATGTATTAAAAAAAAATGCTGGATGGGATAGAACTTAAAAAAAGGAGGCGCTGATAAAATGTGTTTATGAAATAAAAATTAATACATTTCAGAGAGGATGCATTAAATTGATCAAAACAGGCATTTCTAATGTTATAAAAATATTTCCATTTAAAATAAATGCTTTTTAACTTTATATTCATCAAAGAATCCTGGCAGGGGAAATGTATCAGTTTCAGAAAAGCATAACTGTGAGCATGAGCACAAAACAGCATATTAGAATGAATTCTGAACGATCATGTGACACTGAAGAGTAACAATGCTGAAAATTCAGCTTTGTAATCAAATAATGAATTACATTTAAAAATATATTAAAAACAGAAAAGGTGGTTTTAAATAGTAAATATATTTCACAATTTAACTGTATTTTACTGTAGTTTTAGATCATCTACAAGTGTAGTAATTTCAACTCAAGTCAATATTATATCAATATTGTTTATTGGTAAAGTAGCAATGATTATAGCAAAATTAACTTACATATTTTTTCCTGTTTGATGTCTGAGTTTGATTAATTGGCCATTCAAAGACATTGCTTAGTAAGTCACAGGAAGCTCTTATCTGATATGCACATTGAGTTTGAGTCTAAACACTATTAAGTAACATTCACTGGCTTCCTTCCTTGGCTTTCAGTGACCTACAAAGACATCAGATGATGTTAGGCTCTGCTTGAATCATTTGTCTCCCACACGGAGGCTGGAGAGAGCTAAATCTCACAGAATTCATGCATGGCACCCATATGCCTTGATAGAGTTTTGACACGTACGTGAATGGACTTGACAGCTCTTATTTCCTGCAGCATATGGATTGTACGAAAGCAGGCTCCGCATGGGTAGAATCTGATCCGGTCTTTCATTAACGCCATCTTAGGGATTACTCATTGGTTATTGGAGGTTGAGAGCAGGCTTGTTGATATTTGAATAATCTGAAGCGAAGCAGAGATCAGAGTAGCGGCAGAGTAGCGGGCATAATCAGGACATTAGTGAGCTGTAAGTTAGGATCTCCAGTGCTTGCAGTCATCAATCACGAGACCGTGAAGTAGTGACAGTGATATATGCTTCTATTCTCTTCCTCTTTCTTGGCCTTTAAGTCAGTAAAGTTGGGCTTAGCTCACAACTCACGACTAGGAGTTTCCTATTAACAGATCTACAGCTGTAGAGTGTTATCTATGTCTGATTTCTGCCACAGATTAAAGCAGCCTGGAAGCTTGAAAACAACTTGTCTGCCAACAAAATGCACTTTTACAGAAATTTAATGCTGATTAAAGGAGAAAACCAGTTCGAAACCACATTCTTGTTAATTCACTATGATAAGCCAACAGATTTATTATTGGAGCTGCCGGGGATAAGTTAAAGAAGAGATTTATGAATTAATTAATAAAAGCTCACTGTGAATATCAGTGATTGCAATTTTTGCATGATGCATCCACACCACTAGGTGTCAATATATAAGACAACTATCAAATCAATCTAGCATTTATCTAAGCAGATTTTGGATGTGATTGAAGTTTGTTAAACATTTAACTGCGTTGACTATTATAAATCTGTTTCGTTTGGAAATTACCTCCAAGTATATTTCAAGTTTATTGCAAAATATGCACATACAGTACTGAGCAAAAGTCTTAGGCCACTGGTATTTTCACCAACAAAATGGAATGACATGAAGTAACGAACAAACTGAGACAGACTAAATCCAGAAGAACTGTGGCAATGTCTCCAAGATAAAGAAAAAGTTTTAGACACTCATGTAAAAATGCTTTAAAATGAGGATGCTTTCAAATATAATGCCAGAAATAGATTTAATTTATCACTAAAACTATTAACTAAATCAAATAAATATTTGGTATTTCAGCTTTTGGTAAAACAGCTTCTGTTCTGAGGTACACTTGCCCATAAGATAGAAATAACCAATTTAAAACAATTTTTTGTTGGTGAAAATATTAGTGGCCTAAGACTTTAGCACAGTACTGTTTAAAAAACATTTTTAATTATTTTGAGAGCACACCCTGCTGAAAAAAAAAACAGCATATGCTGGTTAGGTAGGTTTTGAAGATGGCATGCTGGTTTAAGCATAAACTTGGTTACCATAAACCAGCAAAAGTACCATCTTAAACCAGCATAAACCAGCAAAATGACCAGCTTAAACCATTGTCCTGTAAGCTTCAAAACCCACATAACCAGCATATGCATAAATAGCTTTGCTAGCTGCAGCTCTCTTATTGGTGGATCTTCGGTACAGAATCATGGGTAATGTAGTTTTTAACCCTGAATTCCACAATTATTTAAAAAAATATATGTTGAAAAAATTTAACAGATAGCAAATACTACTGATTAACAACCCTCTGTTAAAGATATTGTTAAAAGTCAGTTTCTCTATGGAGAAAATTGATAGCATTTTTACTTCTGAGACATGACTGTTGCATTTCACGGCAGATGGGATCAATGTTCAGGACCTGTTTGAACACAGTCATTATTTGTGTAGTTTGGTTTGATAGCGCTACAGTGGTGCAGAAATGACACTTCAGCTTTAATCAGGTCAAACGCATGCAAGCATACAGTAGCATCATTAAATCATTGTTCTTAAGCTCCCTGCATCTCTTTCTGGTGGGATGGAGGTAATAAGATCCATAACAGCAGCAGCGGGGGAAGTGAGAGCTGCCATGAATCGCTGACAGGATGTAAAGTGATGTCTTTGTGAATGCGGTGCTAAGACTTCCCTGAAAGTGAGGCAAATCAAATCTGGGAAATAGCTTCCAGGAGCTGTTTAAAGGTGACAGTGGTGGCACTTTCCTCTTCTCACCAACACCCCGGAGCGCTGGCTTTTTTCCCTTCTTCTTTTATTTCCCCTGCTGGTGCTCCAGGACTCACACAATGATTAATTTCCTTTCTCAAAAGCACAATCTTGCGACGTCTACTAGAAGAAGCTTCCTCTGCTTATGTCAATCACTGCAACCGGTCCAAACACTTTCACCTGACTTGACGTGACACGCAATATTTAGATTGTCATGCAAATTAGCAATGCAAATGTATGCGCTCAAACCCTTCTTGATATTCGGCAGCGTTGTTGTGACATCTAAAGATGAGCGATTAGTGACAAGACTGCTTATCCGTCATTATGTAATATTGTGGAGGGACCATCAGTCATCTTTATATAATCTGCTACCTTGAGGGAGAAATGGCATGTGGCAGACCAAATGAAAAGCAATGACCTTCTTAAGTCATTACTGTAGTTCTCGCATAAAGCTTTGATCAAAGGACATGACAAATTACAGTTGCTTTTTTATCATTTGCATCTCCTATGCTCAGTGAAATAACTAATTTTATATATCATTTGCCTTTGGAATCATTGCAAGGTTTTATTAATAGATATCACATTATTTATGAGTCATTTTGCACACTCAAGCAGATTAATAACTGTATTA
Source organism: Enteromius trimaculatus (assembly GCA_032361065.1). Taxonomy (NCBI): domain Eukaryota; kingdom Metazoa; phylum Chordata; class Actinopteri; order Cypriniformes; family Cyprinidae; genus Enteromius; species Enteromius trimaculatus. The sequence continues at coordinate 15,489,095 of JAUMHP010000065.1, forward strand.
ATAGGAAAACAAAATATAAAACGTATATGTGTGTGTGTATATACAGTGAGGTCAATAAGTATTAGATCACTCTGTGATTTAGCAAGTTCTCTTACTTAGAACTCATGGATGGGTCTAACATTTCCAGCATAGGTGCATTTCCACTGTGAATGTATTTGGGAATTACTGGGTCAAATAAGTATTGACAATTATCAGAAAATGGAAGAGGCTAATGATGACTGTCAATGTCCTTCGGACTGAGGCCCCACAGAAGATCTCTCCTCCTGGGGTATCAATGGCGTGAAGAGAGCTGGGACCATAGTTTCCGAGGCTACTATTAGTCATACACTAAGACGTAATGGTTTAAAATCTTGCATCGCAGGTTCCTATGCTTAAGTCAGCCCATCTCTAGGCCCGGCTGAAGTTTGCCAAGGAACATCTGGATGATCCAGAGGAGTTCTGGGAGAAAGTCCTGTGGTCAGATGAGACCAAAGTAGAACATTTTGGTCTTAACTCCATTTGCCATGTTTGGAGGAAGAAGAATGATGAGTATCATCCCAATAATACAATACCTACAGTGAAGCATGGGGCTGGAAGCATCATTTTTTTCAGGGACAGGACGATCAAGGTTGCAATCAAGGGAAAGATGAATGTGGCCAAGTACAGGGATATTCTGGTCCAAAACCTCCAGAGTGCTCAGGACCTCAGACTGGGCTGAAGGTTTACCTTCCAACAAGACAATGACCCTAAGCACAAAGATAAAATAACAAAGGAGTAGCTCCACAACAACTCTGTGACTGTTCTTGAATGGCCAACCAGAGCCCTGACTTAAACCTAATTGAGCATCTCTGGAGATTAAAAATGGCTGTCCACCAATGTTTACCATCTCACCTTACAGAATTGGAGAGGATCTGCAAGGAGGAATGGCAGGGGATACCCAAATCCAAGTGTGAAAAACTTGTTGGATCTTTCACCATGGTTGTATTATATCAGAAGTTTACCCTTACATATTCGTATATGTTAATGATCAGTGTATTAAATTGTTTAATGTAAAATCCTACTTAATGTTAGGGATGCAATGGTACAGTGAACCCACGGTTCAGTTTGTATCACGGTTTTCTGGCCACGGTAACGGTTCGGTTTCGATACATCAATATTACAGTACAGTACTGTATGTGAGCTCTAACATAGCGGGAGGTCATTTGCCCTTTCTATTACAAGTTATCAAGGTACAGAGACGATATTAATTGTAAAAAAGGTACAGATTAAGTCAAAACACAACATTTATTTTCCAAGGGCAAAAAAACGGACAATATAAAAAGTGAAGAATAAAGTGAAATATAAACATGAACATTATTCAAATAAATAT
>JAUMHP010000065.1:15543960-15555970 GCA_032361065.1 Enteromius trimaculatus
TTGTAACATTTTTAGTGACATATATTACTGTTTTAAGCAATGTACAACATGTATATATCTGTAAACAACTCAAAAAATGTGTTTTAGGGTTTTGTGACCCTTTAACGTTTCACTCCTCTTCAAACTATCATCTATTGCCATACTCACTAAATTATCTGCCACGTATCCATTGTTGCACCTCTACTGCTGAAAATAAATATATGTGTACCAGACCATTTCTTTACAATCACATTATGCATATAACTATACTGCTTATTTGATCATTTTCATTGTATCTTTTCTTTTTTAAGATTACATTTATTTTATTTGCACTACTACTTTAGCTGTTGTTATTATTATTTTTTCTGCCACTAAAGTGAAATAAAAAGCTAAAAGCTCTACCCCTTTGCTATAGGACATTTGCAAATTTCCACACATGCTCAGATGTTGTTTGATTGATTTAGCTATTTTTTAGTTATTTATTATTTTAGTATGGCGTTAAAGGAAATGTTATTTCTATCTTTCTCTAAGCTGAAATGGAAGCCCATTTCCGCCCATTTCCGGTTATAAAGCCAGAATTGTAAGTTTTAGTCAGAATTGTGAGATACTGTATAAAGTCAGAATTGTGAGATTTATTCAGAATTGCGAGTTATCAAGTCAGAATGACAAGATATAAAGTAAGAATTGAGAGATAAAAAGTCGTAATAATCTTTTTACATTTTTTTATGCCGGAAACAGGCTTTCATAGAAATAAGCTATATATCGTTTCCCAGGTATTTATAGATTTATAAACACAATTGTAACCATAATAAGAAATATAATAATGACTAAACAAATGGATACAATTTTTATTATTCTTCCATAATATGGAATATGGATAAGACATTTCCATACATAAAGTAATATATGTTTTACCCTTTATTGATTTTTTCCCCCATTACAGCAGTATATTTTTCTTCTTGTCCCGTCTCCCTCATGCTCTCTGACACATCTCCAGAAAGGTCATGTCCTGTAGTTTGACCTTGAAATAAATCTGTTTTGGTGACATAATAGCAGAGCATCCTTCAGAATGGATTTTATCTCTAAAGGGTCCCTCACGGCTCACTCTGTGACATATTAGGATGATGATTTCATTGCGGCTTCCATTACAGCTCCCTAAACTACATTGTTCTCTTGTTGCAGACGTGATAATAAAAGGTGCAGCTCCCTGAAATCAGACCCCATATGGCTGCTTGACGTTCAGCTTTGTTTGGACTGATTGTGCGGCAGTGTAGCCTGAGCACCTGTCAGTAATATTTGTTCAGCTCTATGTACAGGAGGTAATGAGCGATCAGTAATCACTGTACACAGCACTTACAGCAAGATCCTGCCGACCTTCAGAACGGAAAAACACTGCCATGCCAGGTCTAAAATAGCAGAATGGACATAATGCCACGTTGCTGATAGATAGTGTCATGGAACATTATCATTTGTGATTACATATTGTTTGTGTTCAACACAGTTTCAGCACTTTTGTTTGTGCATGCGTCTGTACAGTGAGAGTGGGCATGTGCCTAAAGACAAGTTAATAAAACAACAGCATAGGAACCATCACCCCGTCAACACTGTAAGGTTTTTATGAGTGACAACAGCATATGAGAGTGAATGCTCAAAGATTGTTTCATTTTACTGAACAGAACTCACTCATGAAATAGCTGTGATTGACACAAAAAATCTGGAATCTTGCGTGTGTGGTATTTGTTATAAGACAATTTTAAAATTACAATTATGTTATTTATAGTACAACGTAATACAAATTATAATCAAACACACAGTATTTTATAGGGTTATTTGTGTATACTTTCTTTCTTTTGTTTTTACAACAGCTTTAATGAGTTGATGTTATGTACTTTTTAATAAACAAAGAAAGAAATCCTAAAAAAAATTAGATGTGGTTAAAGTCCATAAATGACTCACAAACCCCATACCAACTCCCAATCTGAATCAAATGATTCATGATCTGCACAAGTTCCGATCTCAAGTGATTCTCCGAAGTCCTGATCTAAGTCAAATGATTCGCGATCTGTGATTTAAAGTCCAGTTCAGTTCCGATACACAATCTGAGTGCGGTGCTTCGAAACAACATAATAAGTATCTCGCTCAAATTCGTCTGTTCCTCCACGTTTTGTGTCTTCAGTCATGTTTTCACAACACTACCAGTACTGCTACTGACTTAGCTGCCTAGTTTTATATACATTATCTGAAATAAGCGAAAAAGTATGATGTTTGCAAATAAAATTTTCTTAATTACATAGAAGTTACAAGATAACTTGCTGCTGAAAAACAGCATGTGCTGGTTAAGTATGTTTTGATGCTGGGATGCTGGTCCTTTGCTGGTTTCAGCTGGTCCTTTATTGGTTTATGCTGATCTTTTTGGTCACGTGCTGGCAAAGGACCAGCATAAACCATCAAAGGACCAGCTTAAACCAGCATCAAAACATACCTAACCAGCATGCTGTTTTTTTTTTTAGTAGGGCTGCTTTCCACGTCGAAACATACATCACGAACGTATTTAAGTGAGGTAACCGGTTAGTGCTAATACTGAAAAGTTGAAAACCCTCCATTAACATTGTGGTCATTGTGGCTTTATGGTATTTACGCGGAAGCGGCGTTCTGTTGCTATGACAACCTCCTCCGGTTAGCTGGCTTCTGTTCGCGAAAGCGCTCTGACAACTTCTAAATGGAACTTTGGTGTTTACGGAAACATTTGAAAAGCGTACATATGCTTGCATTTAAGAACAACATTACGCACATTTTTGCATTTCCTTTGCGGGTAGGTTTCAAAGCTCCCCGTAACGCTGTAGGAGAGGTTCTTGATGGCAGAGGGTGGAAGAGGGGCGGGCGCGGGAGAATCTGACAAGAGAGGAGGGAGGTAGGGAGGGAGGATGCGATTCGATACGGAGCAGCACACTTCAGATTCAGACGCTGAATTCAAAGCAGTAAGGACCACAGAGCCGCCACCTCGCTCTCTCACATCGCGGAGGTTTGTAAATGTTCGCTCCTCGCATGCTGTTTTTTCTTCCTCCGTTTGCTCAGAGTCGGCGCGCTGTTGCCGTTGAATGCTGCATGTTGCTGAACGCTGCCATGGTGCAAACTCGGCGATGGAGAGGGTTGGGCATGTAATGTAAGGCGTGATCCGCCAGTTTTAGCTCCATGTTTGTGAGAAAAGGACGGGTGAAATGTAAGCTGCCTGCCAGGTGCTTGAGACGCCCTGTGCGTTTTCAGGTTAGCCGTGGAGACAGAAGCGCGCGCGACGTATATGATGAGGGAAAGAGAGAGAGACGACAGTATGCGCAGGTGCAGCGATTGATGAATCTGTCAGCTGATGAACTGCATGATTGCATTGTGTACCGGTGGAGGGCAAGGCCGAGAAAAGAAGAATGGGGAGCTGTTGAGCTTTTCTGATAGTAGGGTTGAGCTTCAGAGGTCTTCTCTGATGCATAGTGGATGTGTAAGAAACCAGTATCTGATCTGCCTTGAGCTCCAGTACAGTATATGTAGAGTTGCCTGGTACTGTATATAGGACAGCTCATTCCCTATATATGCTCTTACTGTTCATTGTATTGGCTTATTTTGTATTTCTTTAAATGTTAATTTTTACAACCTCTAACTGTTCAGTTCTAACATTATAATACTTGCTTTTTTATTATTTAAATAATAAACCAATCCAATCTATTATTGACATTTGAGGCATAATACTATAGAAAAGCAATAAAGGTTTTTCACTTAAGAGTGTTTTCATGTAAAAAATATGGCATGCTACTGCCTCAAACAATGGTATAAACATCATTCAGTGTAAATTGGGAGAATCATAATTAATAAAGGCATTTACAATTTCAAGGGAATATTATGATTTGTGTCAGCCCTATTTGGATTTATTATATATTTTAAATTACTGTGAATGTTAACTAATATAGTAGTCGCGTTGGAGGTTAATTTGTGCAGTAAAATACACTGTAATACCTTCTCAAAAATTATAATACTATACTATTCTTTGATATTATTTGTAAAATTTAATAGCAATTCTTGAATGAAATAAACTAAAACACTAACATACACAAACAAAATGTTTTTATTTATTCTGGCAGAAGTTTATTTGATCATGCACATTGCTTTTATTAACATGATTCATGTTCTTATCTGGGGATGCTAACACCCTAAACTTAAGTCATGTCGTATTTTAATGTAGAACGTCATCAATATGCAATTTAGTTTATAATCAATTCTCATGAGGTTAAAATCTGACAACCTTACAGTAATTATGTTTTGAGCTGCTGAAATGGCTTTTGCATGCAGCGCTGCTGTTCTTATATGCCCAAGACAGCAACTCTCGCTTTCAAAAGAATTCCCCCTAATTGGATGCAGCAAATGCACATTACTGCTTCTTATTTTCTGCCCCAGGCAAGAATAGGAATTAGGCCTAACCCTTGACCATTATTCATGTGCTGTCTCTGAGAGGCTGTGAGTGAAAGGAGAGTTAAAAGGAGCGAAAGAAAGAATGGATGTATAGTAGTGGATAAGATAGGATCCAATTTTTTATGCTTCAAAAACTTAGATTGCCTATGCTGCTTGATGTTTACTGTCATGCAACTTTGCAAAAGAAAAGTACAGTATATGCACCCTTTTTCTTAAATGGGTTTAATATAAATGCGTTTTAATGTGTATGGGTGATTATTGTGGAGAATATTTAAAGGAATAGTTCACCCAGAAATGAAATGTCTCCTCAGGCCATTCAAGATGTAGATGATTATGTATATCAGATTTGCTATGCAGTGAATGGGTGCCATCAGACTAAGAGGCTGATAAAAACATCACAATAACCCACATGTTATCAACACCACTCCAGTCCTTCAGTTAACATCTTGCAGATCAGACACCATTTACAAGTGAATACAGTCCAAAAATGTTTCTAAATAAATATGCAGGCTATTTTGATGTGAGAAGAGAGCAGGAGATTGACTTTATAGAGCAAGTATTATTCTGGAATCTGGATCATAGCCAGAAAGTTAAAGCTAAAATGCCTTAATGATGGCCTTCTTATGCCTTCTTACAAAAAGCATGCAGTTTTCCACTTCACTTTATTGTACTAACTTTAGTGAGGATCATTGTGGTGTTTTCATCAGTTGTTTGGACTCTAAGGTTAACGGCACCCATTCACTGCACATGATTCAATGGCAGGTTGAGGTTTCATTTTGGGGTGAACTATTTCTTTCGTTATTTTTCTCCCATAAGATTTAGCTTTCACTTTTTAGGTTTTTAAACTATATATAGAGAGAGCTGGAGAATTGGTCTGCCTACCATTAGCCATTTAAAATAACCAGGAGACATTCATACAGGCATGAAGGTATGATTCATGACTCTTTAAGTCAGTCATATGGACACATCTGTCCTCCAGCGCGAGTGGAAGGAGCGTCTCAGCGAGGTTGTTGGTGACAGGTGTGGAGTGGCGGTTTTGAAGCCTCCGCTGTGTGTTTGGTGCTAAGAGTCGTCAGGAGAGGTCTAGCTGCAGGGGAGAAATCAAGTGCTGAATTATTTATAGCTGTGTCCAAACCTCCATCAAATTGCATTGTGAGGCTTTATGATCACATTCCTTTTTGCAGGCTATGCTTCTGTTGTCGCCATTGAAACGCCGCGAAATAAAACAGCTGCTGAGTGAAACGGGTGACGGGTTACCGCAGGTGATTATTGCGATCCACGATAATAACTGTTTTATGAAATTTGAAAGATCCTTACTTCATTTGATTCACCGCTTCATACTGCAGCACCTCAACAGAAATAGGCTTATTTGATATCGAAAGCCTGAACGAATAAAGCTTTGACTGCACCTGGTGCATTTCTTGAAACAGATATATATGTTACCGAGTCAAGCTGTGGAAAGATGTTAGAGGGGTTGATTATAATTGAAAAGACCTTTAATCTGGCTAAATGGTCTGAAGATAATGCTCTTTGGATGAAATGCTTGCAGCAAGTATTTCAGCTGAAAGCTTATCTCTCTTCTCCAGATTTTTACTGCCTCTGCGCGGTTAGCCATTGGGCAGAAAACATACAAACGCCAAAAACACTTCAGACTCGAGAAAGAGGCCCGAGTTAGCTGCAAAGGACAACATACGGGTTCAGCAGATATGCATTTTACTAACTAATAAATCCTCACCTCTTTGCGCAGGTGGTCCGGTGTTTCACAATACGTATACAGAGTTATTCAGCCGTTTTCACAAGATTGCACGCAAATATATTGTGTGTGTTTAGCACAACTGTTCATTTTTCACAGTCAGGCCGATCTGTTTGTTACGCACAGCCCTTGTTTGAACACAATGCAAAGTGTGAATCAGGTGTTAGCGGTGCAGTCAGCAGCAATATAGTAATGTGTGGATGACACACCAACATTAATGTGACAAGAGTTAATTGGCCCCCGTCTGAGGGGGGGGTTCCCTTGACCTCTTGTGTGAGCCCGGCCCAGCACGCAATGATAGGCTTTGACAATTACATAGCAGGAGGGCAGTGGAAGTAGCTGCAGACCCCCTTCCTGAAATCAAGTGTCCTCAACTGCTCTCACACAGCAGAGGGTGTAATATTCATATTCATACGCTGGCTTAAGTGGGTCAGTGCTGACTCGTGATACATTGCTGTAAGTATCTGATTTTTCTTCTGTGCCAGCAATTTCTAACTAAGGCTGTACTTTGATTGTACTTTAAAAAAAAAGTGCTTAGCTTTGTTAAACTAACAAGAAGAAATTATAAAATGCGCAGGCTGTTAAAAGACTAAAATAAAACAAGTTGAGATAAACTGTTTTCTTAAAGTACCCCTATTATGGATTCTTTTTTAAAATAAGTTTTGTTTTAAATCTAAAAGTTCACAGTTTATAAATTTATTCTCTCTTAAAAGTGAAAATGATTATGTTTTTTGACCTTGCATGCATGTCAACCTGTTTGATGTCAATTTGCTCTGATTTTATTTGTTGTGTTTTCATTTTTATATGTTGCATAATTTATTTTATGCTTTTTATTTACTGTGTTTTGTCATACAGCACTTTGGTGCAACTTTTAAATGTGCTATAGAAATAAATTTTGGCTTGAATTGACTGTCTGTACAGAAACACAGTCCCATGACCAATTCGTATATTTATATTTAATATATATATATATAATATAATATATATTTAATATTTTAATTTAATAAATTAAATTAAATATTTTAATTAGCTCAACCTCACTTTTTTTAGGATTTGTTTAAACCCCAGTAACGGGTAGGTTTAGGGACGGGGTTAGGTGTAAGTCATTTGTACAAATTCATATGAATTGGCAACTCATAAAACACCTACGATTTAGCAAAAATCCAAGGTTTCGGTTGTACGCATTTGTACGAATTAGCCACCTCAATAAATATGTCCGAATCGCTGTGGAACGGCTGATTTTAACATGAAAACTGTTTTTCTGAGACTGTGAAAAAAGTATTTCTTCCTTGGTAGATCTTGATGAACCTTTGAGGATGCCTTTTTATCCAGATTTGTAGCATTGCATGTATTTCCAGTGTTTGTGTAATATAACACCGCGCCTGCAGCTCAATACACATGTAGGGTGCAGTGCTCTGCGTTAGATCTGTGAGCTAATAAATGCCGATCCCCGGCAAAATGATTCCAGGCATGATGTATTAATATACATGCTGAGAATGAACAGATTGCTTCCCTGCTCCGGTGTGTTGGGATGGATCTGTATAGTATTGTCGCCAGGCCCCATGCCACAAATTGAATCTCATCGTGAATGGTGCTTTTCTGTCAGAATGGCTTTGTAAACCAAGCAGCGCTGCGCTGTGTTTAACCTAATTACCCTTCATGCCCTGCCTTCCTGTTTCCCTCCCACAACCTCCCACGTCTTTTCTTGTGCAGGAAGTGTATCAATTCCTTATTTACTGTCCAGACGTATCTACAGCGTGGGTTGAAGCCATTCGGTTTGCTGTAACAGTTGCATAATCTGTGTTTTTATCTTTTATTTTATGACTATTAAGCTAAATTATGGCAATCGGCATATGGTTTAAAGATTTTGCTCTGGCAGACTTCCAGGCTCCAGACTGTGTGCATGGATTCATACTTCGATATGATAATTTGGCATATTCACTGCAATATTTTTCTCTTTTAATCAAGTAATAATTGAAGCACAAAGTGTGTTGGCAAACTCAGCAGAAATGTCAGAGAATAAATGTAACTGTAAGTGTATGACTTGCCATAGGCATCATGGACACGCAGCTCAACCGAGAAATATTGCTCATCTTTATTTCAAGCTTGTCTTTTAGACTGCAATGTTAGAAAATATTAATTTTTAACAGTTTTATTCAACCAGACATGATTTCCCCCTCATGTTTTATCCTCATATTAAAAAGTTGTTTTTTTTACATTGACATAGTGGTTATTGGTTATTTGTAATGGTGTAAACATTTCATAAATGCCTAAAAACATTTAGTAAATGTCAGGCATGTTTATTACCCTCAGGTAAATGTTGTTCCTTTAGCTTTTTTAAATTAAATACAGGAAAACATCCTCATTCTAGAGAACATAAAATAATTGGGACAGATCTAATGACAGATCTATTTTCTCTGTAATGTGGTCTAGCAGGTAAGAATAATACAAATTTCCCTAATTTTGTGTTATTCTACTTTATATAAATAATAGTGGTCTATAACATGTCTGAAAGCATTTAGGCTATATGTAATGCAATATATAGACTACAGACTACCTGGTTTCATGGCATATATGTACCTAGGTGCACTTTTTAATGAGAGAAAAAATATGTACCAACAAGTACATATTACTGCAGTTTCCAAAAGAAAAGAGGCAGTAAAACTCTGAGCGCCGGTGTAACTACGGTTCAACAAAACAGTGTAAAAGGAAGTTGAAATTACTCGGTTGCATCAACAAATGTGTTTTTATGTCAGTTTTGCATTTGTTAACACTATCACATATATTGCATATAATAAAATGTGTTTCTCTTTGAAACTGCAGCGAAACGTGCAGTGAGGTACGTAAAAAAATGCTGCATAAAAAGTGCACAGAGGTACATATTTTCATGCGACCAGGTTGACTAGAGCTATATTGATATTTGACAAAACTGCAATAGTGTGATATTGCATTTATGTAGTCGAATAAACAACTACTAAAAGTTAATATTCAGTAACTCGCAATATTTTCTGTAACATTGTCTGTTTTTCACGCACCAACGAAACTAGTTAAAACTGGTGTTTGATACAGTGTTTGATTAAATGAATCAGTTAATTTAGCTCTCGAATGAATCAATGTGTTTGAACAAATAAATGAAGGCATGCACACAAAAAGTACATACCTATAGTATGTACATACTCATAGTTTTGAAGCTGTTCTCTCCCTTTCGCTTCTCAAGGCTTTTTTGTGGATAGGAAAGGTTTTAGAGTTGTAATGTGTTTTAAAGTCATGCAGTTGCCTTGAAACTGAAAGCTCTAGGATTGTGAGGAAAGTCAGGAGTCCTTCCTTGTCCATATCTATTGATTTGGCCTGGCCCCAGGCGTCTTTTACTTGACTCATTAAGCTGCGGCTGAAGGTAGCTTCCAATAGGCTTAATGGATGCAACCAGGGACCATGTGTATCACTCCTAAATGGCTGTCCTTGAAAGGATCTGTGAGAAGATAAGAGAGGATGTGGAGAGAATCAAGGAGAACTAATCTTCACTGAAGTCATTAGTCCACTGCTAGGAGATGCATGCCTGAAGTGAACAGTCTACCACCAGATAAATTTACTATTATTTACTGTATGCAACCAGCTATCCATTGATTTTATGGTGCTCAAATAAGAAATGAGGGGGAAAAAATCTCACGTAGCTGTTTTGCTGTGATCTGACTGTAGTGTTTTCTCATGAGGCATGCTCTTATAATTGCTTTTTTGATTTATAGGCATATATTACTGTAGGTTTGTGTACGAAAGTAAACCCATAAAAAGTCTCTTTTTTTTAACCAAAGTCTTGAGTGGTTTCCTGTGCATGCGGAAAAACCATGTTTCTATTCATGCCTTATCATGTTGCATAATTGTGTAAATGTTAAAGCCTTTAATAGGAAGAGTAATAATTTCATGCCTGGTTGGGCAAAGTCTCAGTCAGCTCTATCCATGCTTTAAGCAGCTATGTTGTTTTCCTGAGACCTGAGATTTCAAAAACCTTTCACAGTATTTAGTGCGGTAAGCATCTCAAATTAATTGTGACATTATCACAACATCACTTTGTGCCGTACATCAGTGATTTCCTGTTTAGGAAATTAAACGCCTTGCGGTGATCTTGTAGTTTGATGCTAAAGTGGCGCTTACGTAAGAATCCAGTAATAGATCAGAAAGTATATGGTCTCCACTCTTCTTCTTTCTTTAGTGTTAAACTATACAACTATCCTGTGCAATCGTGTGTGCTCTGAGATCTAAAGGAGTTTCAAGACGGTGTTTTTTCTGCAGAATTAGGCTACTTCTATACTGCTGCTGTAGGTTGTTTTTATTAGGATTTTTTTTAATTCTCTGTCTCACTGGAATACAATTTTGAAACCATTTTGATAGCCATTTCTCTGGAGCGTGTTTGGTCTAGTTTCAGCTACGAATGAGCTGGTTTTGTTACGCCGACTTGGCAACCCTGACATTTGAGTTGAAGTTTATGCTTTCATTTGGCAAAAACTGTAACCTCGAGGCTGTCATTCTAATCCCATTATAGCATTGTAGAAGCTCAAAGATGGATGAGATTCACCAATCAATCAGAACGTCGCTTCTCCTTGACATCTTCCCACCATTGTAGTGCATTGTGAGATTTCAGATGACATATATCCTTGTGCTGTCTTGTTTTTACAAATCTCTTCATTCGGATGTCAGATTATCATATAATTTACATTTACATTTCACCGGGATGGATACTTGAGCTGGATGGAATGCGGTTTTATCGGAGATGACAGACAAAGATTTATAATTAGATGCAAAGCAATGTTTGATAATGCAAATCATTCAAAGCAAATGGTTATTGCACCACATCACTGTTTTCAGTCTCACAAGTCATTACTCAAGTGAAAACACTCTGAAGGCAGTTTAATGGAAGCATTTACGTGCAAAACACTGTCAAGACTCAGCTACAGTACATCAGTGCTGTGTGTGTTGACGGGGTAGAGGGTTTTGTACTGGAGGCAGGTTGAATTGAACTGGTAAATGGTTTCCAAACTCAACCTCAAGGTCGCAGAAGGACACTTTGTGTTATGCTAATCAGATCTGGCGGGTGTTAGTACAGCCCCATTTTAACTTGAGAAAAGAAGGTCAGGCACTGCATGTAGGAATGGGTCAGGATAGTTTGATTTAAAATGAATGATTTTAGAATTGGTTTTAACTTTAATATTTTTCTTACAATCTACAGATTTTTTGTGCATTTGTTCCTTTTATTCTTAAGGAACTATAGGTTTAGTAATAATAATAACTATTGCAAGGTGGAGCTCTGATTATATGAATATATTAATATACAATTTTAGCATTCCATACTATTTTGTCTCAATCACCTGCTTTAAAGCAGGATAAATTCACTGCCTACTACAATAATAAGAAAAATATACCCGTTTTTACCCATAAGACTTTTTTTTAAAGGACCATGTACAACTTTTATTTGGTTAGTTTATTTGACTGTGTTTTGATGTGATAAAGTAATAATGTATAGACATTTCATATAAAATACTGTAGTCAATAAAATAAAGTAGTAGAATTCGTAAAATACATTTCAAAATTAGTAAACACTTTTTAAAAATTATTATTATTATTTGTTTTAAAATAAATAATCCGGTTATTTATATTTTAAATTGTGTATTTGTTAAAAGATGTAAAAAAAAATATGCATAATAACTTGGAATAGATGACAATTTAAAGAGAAAACAATCATTCACTGTAAAAAAAAAAAAAAAAAAAAAATTGACGTCGATTGACGACTGTGACGAAGAAGCACCAGAGTCGTCGGAATCCATTTGCTTG
>JAUMHP010000065.1:15563639-15576980 GCA_032361065.1 Enteromius trimaculatus
ATAATGTTACACTGCTCATTAATAATGCATTAATAGGGCCGTCAAGCCGATGACGTAGATAGGTACTGTACAAGCCATGTAGCGAATGAGAGCTAAAAAAAACCCCGCATTTACGTCACGGGCTCAAACGTAACTTTAAAACCGGACGCACGAAATGGTCGCAAAAAGCGCAAAAAAAAATGTAGATTTACTTAAAAAGTGAAAGATAATATTACAAACTTTAATATATTTAAAGGCTGTAATATCTAAAACCCCTCATTTGCTCGCTTTAGTCATGACTTTATTAAAGGTCAAATGTAAAGTCTTAAGATAAACTGTAAAAGTGACAGTAAGTGAATCAAAAGTGGGCAGGTTGTTAATTATCAAACCAGAAGCTTTGTTTTAGTGAGGCCACAGAAGCTTCCTACAGTCCTTGTGGACCATGAGAAACCTGCAGCTTGACATGATATGAGCTGTGTTATTTCAGCTCAAGCTGTCCTCGACATGCACACGCAGAGAGTTAAAGGCCACTTAAAGTGTACTCTTCTACTCCTTTCCTCTTCGGTGTCCTGAGTGTCATACAGAAGCAATTAAACACATGTGAAGGTAAAGCGTGGACCTTGACGCTGGATTTCAAATGCACACTCATGCATTATAAATGACTGTCATTAATTATGAACGAGTGTACAGATGCTTGTGGAGAAACATTGTGCACAGCCATTAAGCAAACGATTAATGACTTTAAGGAATAGTAAAGCATTTGTGACCAAATCTTGCTGAGACCGTTCACTTCAGTCTGTGTGATTCTCTAAAACAACTGTTGCATTTTAAAACATATGGTTAAAGTGAACATCAAGGTATATGCATACAGTAGCATTTATTGCTGCACTACCCACAAAGACCTGCGGCTGTTGTTTGCTGAAACCAAAACATGATGTAGAATACACAGCGTGATAGAGCTGCACCAATGAAACAGATGGCAGAGAGAGGAGTGGCACAAGCATCGTTCTGGTGTCTCTGTTTGCCTTCATCATTTTGGCTCCAGTATATCATCATATAAGGAGATCGCACAGTACAGAACGTGATCAGTCTCTCTTTGGGATTTGGGATTAAAATCTAGAATTATATTAGCGTTCAAAAATTTGAGGCATTTAAAAGAAGTCTATTATGCTCAGTAAGGCTGCATTTGTATCATCAAATAGTCTTTTGAATACATTTTAGAGTGTAATTTATTCCTGTGATGGTAAAGTTTTCGATGTTGAAAACAGTTGAACTGCTTAATAATTTTGTGTAAACCTTGATCATTTTTTCCCCTACCTCTCATGGCATAAGCGTGCCTGAGTGCACTTTTTAGAGACAACACTAAATATGTACCAGTAAGTACATATTACTGCGGTTTCCAATTGAAATGAACAAAACTCTGACACATTTTATTCCTTAAGTTATGACTTCAAACAATATTCATTTTGAATGAGATTTTGAAAACGGATGCTTTTGAATGTTAGCATCACACATATCCAGCTTCATATCTATGTGTTTTCGTAGACCATAGGTTTGTTCGGTAGCTCACAGAGTACAGAGATGTATTTGAGAGGCGAGGAGCTCTGTTTTGAATCCTGTGTAACTACGATTTGACAAATCTGTGTAAAGATTTCAGTTTGGAAATTTCTCAAAAAGTGCACAAAGGTACATCATTTTAGAACGCAAAACATATTCTTAATAGCTATTTGTGTCTTGCTTTGCACTCAAAACATTTTGTAAACAACACAAACAGATAGGTATTTTTTTAATCACACACAAACACGTTTGTAACTTTTTTTAAAGAAATCAGTACATTTATTTAGCAAGGCTGCTATAGATTAAAAAAATGACAGTAAAAGACATTTATAATGTTAGAGACTATTTTTTTTATTATTTTTTGGATTAAAATTGTAGACATTTATTTCTATATATACTTTACTGTGAAACAGACAAAAAATTGTACACATTTATTTTTACAATTTATGATGACTGTCCACATGTTATCAGGATTCTTTCATGAGCAGAAATTTTTAAAGTAAAAAGAAAGGAAAAATCTTCTGTAACCTTCTCTTACACGAGTTCACACTTCCTCATTAATAATCGAACAGAATAAGCGTGTTTGGCGTGCTGTCCGGGGACAGGGCTGAGAGCTCGTATTTTAAACCCTTGGCAGCTAGGGTTGGGTTAATATTTCAGTGTCAGCAATTGAAAACTGCTTACGATGTCTTTTCTCTTTATTGCACAGGAGCCACCAAAGACATGGGGAAGATGTTAGGTGGAGAAGAGGAGAAGGACCCTGATGCTCAGAAGAAGGAGGAAGAGAGGCAGGAGGCGCTCAGACAACAAGAAGAGGAGCGAAAGGCCAAACACGCTCGTATGGAGGCCGAGAGGGAAAAGGTCAGACAGGCCATTCGAGATAAGGTACGCTTTCCACATTTCCGTCCACTTTCAGCTCCTGATTAAAACAGAATGAATTGGTAAACATGGCAGCGTTTGCTAATTGCTAATCAATTTCAAACTAAAGCAGGATAAAGCCATTATACCTTGATGACAGGACTTAATGATTAACGTGTGTGTGGGAATAACGTCAAATCAGAATCTCTATTACCCTTTAATGAAATGTCACATTTGCAGGAGGTCTTAATGTCAGCTAATTACTGCTAATTGAACAGCTCTTTCTTAAGAGAGGAGAGTGGAGTTAGCGTTAGCCAGAAGTATAAAGTCATTACAGGATCATGCACGATCCCAAATGATCATGAGAACAGCTGGACACCTAAAACTGAGAGCCAAAGGGGACTTTAAAGAAATAGTTCTCTCAAAAATTAATATCTGTTATTGTTTATTCACCCTCGTGTCATTACAGACACAGCAGAAGATATTTTGAGTAACCAAAACCAACAGATTTGTGGATAAAAAGAATCGAAGTCAATGGGAACTGACAAAATTTGCTTATTAACATTCATACAACATTTTCATACAGCCATATCAAATGCTTAAATACTTTAGGTTTAAGGCACTTTTTGATGTTGATAAAGAAACAATAATATAATCTAAATGTAATCTAACAGATCAACTACAACTACAATTTCTGTTATAAAAAAGTGAACTTGTCATTTGTAAAGGACTGCCAGCCACTATAAAGATGTGTTTGTGTGTATAATGACCTGATATGAGATCCACCAATCAGAAAACCTCCAGAATCTCAGTTGATTCTTTGATTGGTTAAAGTTAATAGAGAATATTTCATGTTTTTGGCTGCTCGGGGGGCTCGAACACAAATCATAGCCTATAAGTGTGAGGGTGAATAAATGATGACAGAATTCTCATTTTTGGGACAACTATCCCTTTAAGGTCAATATGATATATAAGGGCAACATCTTACTAAAAGATTAATGTTTTAATGTTTGGCCTTTATGGCCTGAATAAATCATGAATGTACAATACAAAATAGCGTTTGTATAGAGTTTCAGTCTTGAAACACAGCAGTGGTATCAGATGATATCAGTATTTGATCAAAGCAGATATTTCTGTTTGTTTGTTTATTTGAACTTTATATTCATAAAAAATCCTAAAAAAAATGTTACAAGCTTTCCACAAAAAAATATAAAAGTTTTCAACATAGATGAAAATAATAATAAAATAAAGCATATTAGTATGATTTCTGGAGGATCACGTGACACAGTAATAACACTGAAAATTCAGCTTTGATCACAATATTTTAAAATATAAAATCCAATGGAAAATATTTCACAATATTACTGATTTAATTGCATGTTTGATCAAACAGTATAGTTTATTATATAATATATTATGTAGCATATCATGTAGTATCATATAGTATAGTTTATTATATATTACCTTTTTTTTTTTTTTTTTTACTGTTGAATTTTTCTAGTAGTAATTTTATTTTATTTTATCCATAAATAAAATACAGTGGATCTATAAGAAATGGCACCATTACAACAGTTTCTGTATTCCACTATTTCCTTTCTTCTCATGTTTAATTACACTTCCATATTTGGTGTATGTTTATATAGTATGGACTAAAGAAGAAAGAAGAGAAGGAAGCTGAGGAGAAAGCGGCTATGGAACAAGCGTGCGAAGGCTCCCTGACTCGCCCCAAAAAGGCCATCCCAGCAGGCTGCGGGGCAGATGACGAGGAGGACGAGGAGAGCATTCTAGACACCGTTCTCAAATTCCTGCCCGGACCTCTGCAGGACATGTTCAAAAAGTAACAGACACAAAGCTGTTTCTCCAGAAAGATGGGTGAGGGGGGATTCTTTGCCAAACAGGTGAAAGGCTTTTCACTGCCTTGACGGAATTTCATTTCTTACGGATAGATCCACAAATCATAACCGACAACGTTTGGTCTTTTCACTGCCATTCAGGTTCAAATTGTTTACACTTTCTATAGATCTCTGTGTTTGTTTACTGATCAGCAGGGTCTCTGATGCTGCCCCACGATAACAGCACATTGATACTTATTTGAGACTCAGAGCATTTTAAAACTGTAGCTTGATATAACTGCCCCTTCTCTCAAAGAAGAACTGTCAGTGAAGTGCAGAATGCCACCGTATACTTTCAGTAGTTGCATGAGGTCAAAATCTTACAATCACGTTTGTCATCAGTGAATTATAACCAGTTAAACATGGGAGACGCTGATATACCGTCTTAGAAATGCCACGTTAGACCATCTGAATGCTTAAATGGTTCACAGCCTGGCAGTTCTCTTTTATCTGTGATGTATTGATATTTATTTTTTGTCTGTTTTTGTTTATGTGAAATAGAACTTGAATTGACCACAAGTAATATTCACATTAGCCTTGCCAGCAAAAATCAGGAAAAGCTCAGTTAGTATCTCTGAATATCATTTTACAAACTGGACCAAATCCTCTTTACAATTATTCAATATCTCCAAACCATAAGTCAGTGTGTTTCACAGCACTTTCATCATTTTCAAAGCATGCAGGTGCGGTGATAGATCACTCACACATGACAATCAGAAAACTACAATTAAGAAAGAATCATTCTACGGTTGTAGGGTTCACATCAAAATTTGATTTAAACAGGGCTCGCTAATATATTTGGGATGTTCCGCAATATTAGAATACCTGCCTTAGCTGAATATTTTGTAAAAGTTTGACCTGACTTTCAATGCTCTTTTAAGACGGTAATTGCATGTATAATAAATCTAGTATTATTGCATAAAGTGCAGGCATTATTTTATACTGAAGCCTCCATGCATTAATTATAATCATAATAATCTCACAATCCAGAACTGCAAAATATAAACTCAGAATTGCAAGACTTCACTGTAAATAAATCTATAACATTTACGGTAAAAAAATGCTGGGAATGTCAGTTATGGTTTTGCTCTGTAAATTTTACAGGAATTTACCATTAAATAACAGATTTTTATCGTAGCATTTTCACAGTTTTTTACCGTTAAAATCACGGTAATGTTTTACAGTGGTTGTCTTAAAAGAAAAAAAGGGGGTTTTGTTTTCAGCATGAAATAAAAATAAGATAAGAAAGTAATTGTGAATTTTTAACCTAAAAATTATTTTATTCTTGTGATTGTGGGTTTACATCTTGCAGTTCTGTCTTTTCATCTCAGAATGTCAGGGGAATAAAGTCAGCATTATCAGACATAAACTCAAAATTGCAAGAAAAAAAAAACATGGTTCACAAAATATTTGTGATGTTCCACAAAATGCAGCCCTATTTGAATAGTTATGTAAAGATAAAACATTGCAATTACCTGGAAATTATGGAAAACAGCTTCCTTAGTTTTTCAAAAGCATTATTAATCAATGAAAATCTACGCTAAATTAATACTAAGAATGCATGCACTTCAATCCCAACAGTAAAACATACCAAAGAGAGAATGAAATACAGTTATAACTGACAGTTGAAGAAACAGGATGTTAAATTACAACAATATATCATGAAAATATTTTGAGAAACCATTATATTTATACATCTGATCAACAACAACCATTCCGGCTGTGAAACACAATATAACATGGTCATTTATAAAGATACTGCCCAAAATATTCGTCTTAGTGCTGGCAAAATCAGATGCGGGGTTACAAATATAATAACTTCAGGCTTTTCTTTTATTTAATTCAATTCTTATGTTATTATGTTGTTAAGCATTTAGTAAAAACACTGCCATTTGATAAACATGTTGGACATATATTTTGGGGAGGGAGAAATGTTTACATAACTGCTTATGAAACCTGGGCTAAAAAGGTGAACTTATTTTGTATAGTAATGCCCAAATGGGTATTGTATTGCATGATGGGAAATATAAACCTATAGATAAGTTTTCCTTGCAAAAAGTCAGTAGTTGTATGTTTTCCAATCAGTCGGTTTAAAAAATGTGTCCCTTTTTAAACTCTATTAGCAAATGATATGCCTACAGGAACGTATCTGTACCCATTAGGCTGGTTGTTCTGTGATCCAAATGCTTTGACGATTGTAAAGTTTGTTTTAAAAAACAAAAAAACACTTAGTAAGAACAGAATGACATATTTAGAATGACACATGCTACTCTCAAGTAGACATTAACTTTAGCAGTACGCTAGTACGTTTTTTAAATTAAGAATGAGATTGACTTTTTCATTTTTGTAGTGCTAAAAGGTTTTTCACTAGTCAAAGCCATATTGTTAGACTGCAATAATTAATGAAAAAAATAATCATCTTGTAGTCATGCATTTGTAAAAATATGTCGATATCTATTTAACTCTTCATAACACGTGTCAGAAAGTGTATGTACTTTCCATAGAGAGAGAGAGAGAGTCTTTAAAGATTGCTACTGTAGTACAGTCTACTGTATGTGCTGTATGTTCTCAGTGTAAGTGTGTATCCATGTGCGTCTATACCTGTTTGTGCTGTACAATGTTATTCATGTTGTACCGTTGATGTGTGTAAAGCAGGCTGTGCCCGCTGTCGTGAAGACGGTGGAGTCGGGGAATATGGGAGTCCTAATGTTCATGTATGCATGCAGATGAACTTTGCATTAAATACCAAATCCGAACGTCAGATTGTACCTGTTTATGTATCACTGTCCCTGCAACAGAAGCTGCACCCTTTATCCAGGGATTAGTTCCCATCTGTCTAATGGGATGTGATGAATTATCAGGCTTATCATTCAGGTTGTTTGGTTGACAGAACGGAGACACATTTCAAAACCATTGCTTCTGCACAATAGGATCATTTCAACTCGTTTATCATTGATATCAAGTCAAAAAATGTGATATTATCTTAGGTGTACTACCAATATACCTCTCGGCATATAAGACACTGTTGCATTGTGCCGCCACAATGCAGTGGTTAATCACTTCATGACACTTAAACACATAAAATCATCTTAAAAAAGTATTTGGACACTTTTGGTTGTACTTCAATGTCACTGGATATTAAATATCAATATATATATATATATACTCTGAACTTCAGTTCATCACATGTGATTATTTTGTCATGTTATACAGTGCATAAAGAAACGCATACAGCTCAACTGTTCAAATACTTTTTGAGGTTAGGGTATAAAGGAGTTGGTTGATTTCCCACAGAATCAAAACAGGTATAAATTTTCACTTTTCATATGTATAACGCACATATTTGGAATTTTCGTTTTATGTAGTTTTTCTATTACATGAAGATTACATAATAAACTGGGTAAAAGGGCTGACTGTGTTGGTGATTCTGTGATCTTTAAGATGCTATCGGACTGAAGATGTCCAGCAGTAGAAAACAAACCATTAATGGATCTGAAATCATTTTAATGACATCTGGAGCATGTGAGTAAATAACAATTGTAGATGTATATGAGTTTGTCTCTTCATCTGCACAGATTTGGAGAAATGTTCACCAATAGATCCACTGGAGTGAATGGGTGCCGTCAGAATGAGAGTCCAACCTGCTGATAAAAGCATAGTAATCCAGAAGTGATCCACTCAAGTGCATCAATTAACATGTTGTGAAGCAAAAGGCTGCATATTCACTCATCAAAATCCACCAACATATTTGTAAATGGAGACTGATCTGCGCATATTTCTCTCCAGATTCATCTGTAGAGAAATCATTATTTTGCATAGAGGACTCTTTAGTCAGAAGCAGTGGTACAATGCCTTGATGTTTTTTTGTTCATTTCAAACACGCAGTTTATTGCTTCACAAGATGTTAATCTATGGACTGAAGTTGTGTGAACTATTGTGATGTTTTTATCAGTCGTATGGACTCTCATTCTGACGGCACCCATTCACTGTAGCGGATTAATTGGTGAGCAAGTGATAGAATGTTTTCTGTAAAGCTTTTCAGATGAAGAAACAAACTCATCTAGGTCTTTGATGGACTGAGGATTAATTTTTGGTGAATTATGGCCAATATATTTAATGACTACAAATGCAAACTGACAATTTTGTGATGAATATTATAAATGCACAGCTCAATGAGATTTCAGTCAACTAACGACAGCTAAATTATATTGGGATGTTTTAATATAATTAATAAATATATAAAAGAGAAATGATGCTACGAGCTACAATATGTCTATGTTAAGGGCTATGTTTCATTATTTCTACAACACCCTTTGATTGGACTTTGTTGGGTTGGACCAAACACTTGCATGTTTTATTTATTTATTGCAGGAATGGAGAAAAAATATATTTGTTGTAATTATCTGGCTGTGAATGCATGATACCATTAAAAATAGCTACTTTGCTTTAACACTGTCCTTTGAATAAATAAACGTGAACGATTTTGGAGGAATCACTGCAATTAATTAAATACATTTATTTATTGTGATTGAAGTGCAACATCGCTGTTCAATACTGTCAGCTGGGAAACTGTCATATGCTTCCGTTTCAGAACTGAAAAAATATTAATAGTTTTGTATATATTAGGTGTTTTTGATTTAAAAACAAACACTTACCATACATAAACATGAAATATGCCATTAATGTGGGCTTTGGACAAGAAATTTCACATATATCATTTATAAATTTGAGAATATTTATGTATGCCAAGATGTTGATGTAATAATTAAAGCAGGGGTCTAAACTATTCAGCTGAGCTAGTTTCTGTTGTCAGGGACCTGAATGAATTTCTAATAGTTCATTTCAGTTTAAAGTAGTTTCTTAAACATGTAAATTACTGGTACAAACAATGTAGTATAACACTGATTTTTATCCTCTTGCTGTGTTTTTGGGGTTTGGTTTATAAAACAACTTTAGAATGTTATACTTTAGTATATGATTTACTGTTTACTGCATCTCTGATCATTTCTCATGAACTCTGGATCAGAATAAACAACTCTGTCAGAATTAACCTCAGAAACCTTTCAGCTTTATCTTATCAGAAACTAGGCAAACATATTGATAAAAGGTCCAATGGACAAAACAAGAATGTTACATTAAGGCACAGTTATTTTTTGTGTTTCCTCAAAAAAGTCCTCTAGATTTTATGCTATGAGTATGCCGGTGCTGTAATTAGGCATGTTTTTGTATGTTTCAGTTTGAAAAAAAAAAAGTGTAGTGTGGATACAGTTCATCCTGTGGCACAATACTGGATGTTAGTGTTATTTATAGCTACAGAATTACACTTTCAAGCTGAATAAGCTTTCAAACTCATATAGTTGATTAATGCGTAAACAATTTAATTTCTTTTCATTTTAAAATGCATGGTAAGTTTGCATCTTTACTTGGGGGGGTGGGGGTGTAGGTGAGTTTGTTTCTTCATGGGAACGAATCTGGAGGAATGTAGCATTACATGACTTGCTTACTAATGGATGCTCTGCAGTGAATGGGTGCCGTCAGAAAGAGAGTTCAAACATCACAATAATCCACACCACTCCAATCCATCAGTTTACATCTTGTGAAGCGAAAAGGTGTGTGTTTGTAAGAAACAAATCCATCATTAATTTAAATTGTCTCTTCCAGTAAAATATGAGTGCTTCATATCAATTTCTCAAGTAGAAATATACACAGATCAAATATCATGTACAAGGGAATACAGATTAAAACAGTGCTAAATAAATGTGTAAGTGGATTTTGATGTGAGAGGACAACACTTCAGAAAGCATTATTATGGATTATGATCTGTTGTCGGATGCAATGGTTTAAAGTTAAAATGCCTTAGGGATTTGTTTCTTACAAACATGCAAGTTTGCTTCACAAGACATAAATTGATGGACTGGAGTAGTGTGGTTTATTCTGATGTTTTTATCACTTGTTTGGACTCTCATTCTGACGGCACCAATTCACTGCAGAGAAGCCATTTCTCCAGATCTGTTCTGATGAAGAAACAAACTCATCTATAACTTCAATAGCATTTTGGGGTGAACTGTTCTTTTATTTCAATTGCCTCTGCATATGAACATTATTCATTATTCATAAATGTTTGTTGTCTAGCAAATGTGAAAACGATAAAGCTGAAAGGTTAAAAAAATAAAAATATATTTTCAAATATTTCCTAAAATATAAAAAAAACATTTGAGGTTTTGATCCAGTGTTAAGAGTGTGGAGAATGTAGAGAATGATTTTCTTATTGCATGAAATGTAATACAACACCTGTCAAACCAAATCACTGTAAATCTGTTTCATTATTGAACCTAAATGACCTAAAGTCCAATTTTTTGAAGTGGCAAATAAGATTGCTTTATAAAAAGGTTTAAATGTTTATATGTTTTTGTGAATTTAAATAAAGCACTAGCAAGACTGTCTAGCACTAAAAAAGCTGAATGTTTCACATATATAATCTCAGGAAAATTCTCATTTTGACACTAAAGGCCCATTACACCAAGCACAATAACGATATAGTTCTAAAAAAAAAACGCTCTCAATGTTAAAGAATAGCAGCGCCTCACACCACAATAGGCTAGCGATAAAGGCACAGAGAAAACATATTAGTCTATAACAATTTTTTTCCAGCTGATGTACGATAGAAACATTGACAACCAATCAGGATCAATCTTGCTACCTTATACTAACATTAGACATATGGTTTCGTTCGCTGGTCTGAACGCAAATATAGTTATCGTTAGTAATCTTTATATTTATAGTTATTGTGCTTGGTGGGAACGGGCCTTCAGCCTTTTATATCATCACACATGCATTTGCTGCTTTAAATTCTCGAGCTCGTGAGAACAGGATAGATTCCGGTTGGTTGTCAATGTTTATATCATTCATCAGCTGGAAAAAAAAAAACGTTCTGAAAATGATTCCCACTGCTCCCACTGATTTCCTGAAATGTACAAGTGTTAGACAAGGTCATGGACTGAATCTGATGAGCAAATGTTGTTGTGGGACTTGCTCACCAAAACCCACTCAGATTTTTATATATATATATCATGCTCCTATGAGACTGCAAGGATCTGATGGTGACAGGTTTTTTGCTGGTTACTTCACATGCTTGTCCTACATCTAAAACTTTCTTGTTTAAGAAAGTTGTTTCTCTCTTCTACTCAAAAATATACTGTACAGTGATCAGCTATGCAAATGTAACTGTTCCATTATGTCAGGCTTTACAGGGTTAAAGAGTTGATATCCTCCCTATAAGTAACCGCAGAAAACCTTTCCAAATCCAGCAACTAGCTAAAGTCTGCACACAAGAAAGAGCCTGATTACAGTAAGAACCGTACAGTCCAATCTGAATATTTGAACACAAATAGTGCCGGAAAGTAGCCAAGCATAAAATATTGCTCCTGCATGTGAATTGCAAATTTTATTCATTCAAAAGCTGTTGAAAAAACAACGCTCTGAGAGACTGAATTGTTGAACAGCAAAGGTTACTGTGGGCTGCTAATAAATTGCATGTCAGAAATGTTTTGTTTCACATCAAGCCCCATAAATTACTGGAGCAAGAACTGAAAGACAAATTGGAGGAGCAACGAAAGCCAATAATATGGCTGGTGGAGAAACTAATCCATTAAGACCTGAGGGACCGAGAGAGTCTCATAAGGGACCTGGAAGCTCTATCTATTGAAATGGAAATTAGGAGAGATACGAAAATGTGTCATGTCATTTTAACAGAGAAAAGCAGAAAGCATTTCACTTCTGCCTCTTCATTCGTGTTTGTGTGCGTTCTGCTGTGGTTTAACCTGTGGTGTTTTATTATGACACATGTAGGACAATTTGAACGCAATTGAATTATTGCATAAATCATGAAAAAATAAAGGCATGCACATTTGGCTTTTTGCATCGTGGCCATTACTTTAACATATATTTGAACTAAAGCTTCAAAACTGCACACACTCACATTATCCTCCTGATGTCTGCAGTCCTGATAAAACGCTGTGAATTTAAGCTCTTTTAAGACAGATTAATTTTCCCTCATTCATTTATTTTATCACTGGTGGCCGTTATAACAGTTCAGATTATACTTCTATTCTTAACATATCTCTGTCCGTTTAAATGCAAAAACTTTCATCATCTGATTATGTCTCATACTTATACAATACATTATGCAAGTGTCAAACAATTTTAAAACTAGTACAACACCCAAAACATTTTAACAAAAATTGCCAGAATACTGAATGCAAAGCAGGAAGAAGAAGAAGAAGAATAAAACATATTTAGTCATATAAAAGTCATTTAAAAATAGATCAGAGAGGCTAATCTGAATAGCTGTTAACTTAAACGTAATGCAGTGTTAAGAATACAGGTATAGTTTAGGGATGTAGCGGTATTGTAAACACTGTTGTGACGCAATAGCAAATTTAGATACTACCGTGGTCGCAAGACTCAATAAAACGATAGGACTTCTGAGAAAAGTTTGCTCAGGTGAAAGGAGCGAACGGAAGTTAGCGGGAACAATTCCAATCAGCCCAGGCATGCCCATCATCCTTTGCGGTCTGTTGTTGTTTCTGTTGAACTGTTGTTTCAGTTAAAATAGATATTATGTTGCTTCTAACTCTATTTTACATGCAAAGAGAGTCAAAATCACAGCATAGCCATTGTCTATATCTTATGTGTACTTGGTTTCATCAGACAATGCACGATTATTAATAAGGATTTTAATCTAGATTCATTTAACTTGTAAGGTAGAGCTAGTTCAGTAGGCCTTATAATGGGGTGCATTTCAGTCACTATTTCATATTTATTCAGATTTTCTGACAACAGAAACCATTAAAACTATCAGTGAAAACTGATTGTTTTGAGAATTAGGATGCATTGAATAATATTATGTGACCACAGAGAAGCAAGATAACTAATGATAACTCACAGGGGCGAGTGCTCAATATTAAAAATAGGGGACAGACAGTAGGCTAAGCAACAGCAACTTAACCTCACAACGATCCTAATATGTAGCGCTTTAAGAAGAAGGGCAATATCA
>JAUMHP010000065.1:15579925-15593792 GCA_032361065.1 Enteromius trimaculatus
AAAATGAAACTTAAACTGAAATTTTAATTAAAAACATTAAAGCTAATAATTCAAAATAATTTCCACCAAGCACTATAATTATAACATTAACGTTAACTATTCAAAATAGTAATATAACAGTTAATAATACATAGTGAAAAAATACTGCTCACTTGAACACTTTTTAAATAAAATAAGATCATTAATAAAGCGCAACTTGTTATATGGCTTATAGATCAATCATACTTTATGAAACCCATTTTATTTTAAAAATACAGTACATAAAGTTTATTTCTATAAAACAAAAAAGTCAAACATACAAAAACGCCCGTATTATACATTGCAATGCCATGCCTCATTTCGTCTGAGCTTGTAATGCCCTCTGCTGGTCTCTTCTGAATCTGAAGATACTAGACATGCATTTGAACCAAAGATTAAGATGAATCAAATTCTATTTTAACAAAATGGCAAAGGTCAATTATGGGAAATAACAACATCATGCTCTGCCAATTTAATTGTTTTCAAGTCATGTTTTTACAGATTATAACACTGCTCAGATTCATCTTCCATCCGCGTCGCCACGCCAGTTTTTGGAAAAAGATGAACATAACTCTTATGTTCTCTAGAGGAGTTGCTGGCTGTAGTTATCTATACTCATTATAGATTCCTTGATCATTCAGGAAGTCAAGCAATATGAAAGTTGAACATCAAAATATCTTTGAACTATTTACAGCATTTACTTCAAAATCTAATACGGAGCAATAATATGCAATGAAGCATCCTTTCATCCACAAAAGATGCACAATAAGACTCTGTCCTCAGGAGTCATTGGGAAGCCCGAAGAGCTTGACTGTGCCTGCCTCTCGATTGCTGTCATATTTGCCCTCTTTATCGTCACAGGCATACGCCAGCAGCGGTCTCTTCGGATGCCACGCTACAGTGAAGGTCGGAGACTCGCACTGAATCTCCCACAGCTTCTCACCTACAGCAACAACAAACGTCAGTATGACAGAAAACACAAATCAAGCTTTCACGATCAAAACGTGTCTGCTCACCGGTTTCTACTTCAGCAATGTCGATGAAATGATCCTCAGAAGCCGACGCCAGCATTTTCCCATCATGACTGAAACTAAGCGTCCGTACAGGCCAGTCTAGTCTGTGAGATCCAGAAATATTATGAAAATGTAATGAAAATAAGGCAAATGTGTTCGTCAACAAACTGCAATCAACGAATTTCATCTTTGTGGAATTGAAAGTGACCAAATAAACTTTAATAAATACAAAAATCATCACTTATTACAACATTTTCATACAGGTTACATTATCACGGATTACATTATAATTTTCCATTTCCATAAATGTAACAATTACAACAATATTTAATAAAATTGTTACATTATTAATATTTTAAATTAGCTTGTGTTTTTATATTTCAGATCTTAGTCATTTAAGTTAAATTAAGTTTTAGTTTAGCTGCGGAGGCAACATTTCTCATCTGTTAGATCCATCTTTTTTCAGTTTTAATTGATTTAGCTAATAACAAAAACACGGCATCAACTGATCTAGAAAATACGTAAAAGTTATCACATGGCAAAATTATTAGAAAAAAATATGACATGTAAAGCAAAAAAAAAAAAAGATTAAGTTGTGAAAACGGATAAAAACCCAAACAAATATTTTTATTTTAAACGTGTTTATGACATAAAAAGTTAAAACTAAGTGATTAAGTCCAAACCATAATTTGGACTTTATGTCTCATAATGGGAAAAGTAGTCAAAACTACAACAAAAAAGGCATGATTATTTCGAAAACTTATTTCATAAAGGCCCGGTTTCACAAACAGGGCTTAGCTTAAGCCAGGACTAGGCATTAGTTAAATTAAGATATTTAAGCAACTTTTACAAAAATAAGAAAGTATTACAGGTGTGCATCTTAACACAGAACACTGACATACTTTAAGATATGTCAGAGCAAGATATTTTCATCTGAGACAGCTCAAACATGTAATTTAGTCTGGGACTAGCTTGAGCCTTGTCTGTGAAACTGGGGGAAAGTCTTTATGCCATAAAAGCTTGTGGTTTCACAAACATGGCTTAGCTTAGGCCAGGACTAGGTCTTGCTAAAATTAAGATATTAAGCAACCTTTACAAAAATGTGTTAGAAGAAACCATGACAGGTTTGCATCTTGATACAGAACAATGACACTGACACATTTTATATACGTCAGAGTGAGATTTTCAGTTGAGACAGCTCACATTTGCATTTTAGTCTGGGACTAGTGAAAAAGGGGGAAATGTAAAATTAAGTCATAACGGTCAAAAAGCCACGATTATAAAACTAAATTCTTTATTTTAAAATGTCTTTATGACATAAAACGTACAATTCATAAAAATGGAAAGTCAAAATGACATACCAAACTATAATTGTGAAATACAAAATACAATTCAGACAAAGAACTGACCTGGAGAAGCAGCGCACACACACCAGCTCCTCCACATCCCACAGACTGACCAGAGCATCTGCACTTCCTGTGGCAAAATACTTGCCCGTGGGATCGAATTTAATGCAGATGCAGTTAGACGGATGGGCATTAATTGACTGAATGAGCTTGAGATCAGGATAACTGAAACATAAAAGAAATAACAATTGATTTCATGAAATCATCAGCCAAAATCATCCACACGCCTCTTGCAACTGCAACCAAACATACCTTAAAATATTAATACAGCCATTCCCGTTTGTCAGGAAGAACATGTCATTGTCATTATTCCAGGAGATCTCATTGACCTCAAATTTGAACTGCTCCTCAGCTCGGGGACGGTGCGTTTTGGCATCAATGAAAGTCACAACATCATCCTTGTTGCCGACAGCGATGGTCTGACCATCAGGACTCCAACATATGTTGATATTCTCTCCTAAAAGTTGTCAGAGAAAATCCCACATATGAATAAACCTCCTTAGATCGACAGATATGACTGATTCAGTGCTTTACCCTTGGTGCTGACGGTGGCCATGCATTTGGTGGTCCGTACGTCCCAGATGCGGATGGTCTTGTCTCCGGATGCGGTGACGAACAGATCAGGGTTGGTGGGATGCCAGCACAGCTGATCCACACTGTCTCCATGCCCTCGGTAGTTGTTTTCCTTCACCTGATATGTGAATGAGCAAGATATTGTTTTATAAAAGTTAACGATGTCAGCAGGAAATATCCGTTTACATTTCTAAACATTCATTTTGCCGTTAATTGAAATACTCCAGTGAAAGTTTTGTTTGCTTCACACAGAGATCTGATCACCAAGTTTGTCTGGAATGACAGAAAAAACAAAACAAACTGAGACGGACTTAATCCTGAAGAACTGTGCCTTCAAAAAACATACCCGCAAAGTTGCTTTAGAAGCTATATGCAAATAAACAGAGGGCAAAAACTGCTCACATCAAACGCTGATTTAATATGTTGACCTGAAGATAGCTATGCCAATAATAAAACCCATTTATGGCATAATTTGACGGCATCCTCGTTTTTTTTGTATTACTTTTTACAGTACAGTAGCTTTGCAGGTAAGTTTCTTGAAGCATTTGCATCTTTAACAGTCTCAATTTGTTCTGTTGTTCATGTAACGTTAACTCCAGACAGACTGGATAATGATATCGCCCTGGATTATTACAATTAATGGCAAAATTAATTTCCTTCTGACATACTACAGCAAACGATATACATAAATTACTTAAAATTATTTTTAGCTGGTGAAAATACTAGTTTTCTAATCATTTTGGCCACCACTGTATATATAAACGAAACAACACCAAGCGTTTTACAGCTAAATGTAGACCCAAAATTATTAGTTTTGTTGTTGCCGTGGACTTTGTTTGTATTAAATAAAGCAAGAAAGAACTTTAACTAATTTTTCACATATTATTAATTACAATTATCACCATATATGAATAACTGAGTGTATATTGCAGATAATGGAAATGATAAACCAAACCACACCAGTCGGTCTTTTTCCAGGAGGAACACGCTGGCGGTTTTGTCAAAAGATCCGGACGCCAGTCGTTTTCCATCGCAGCTCCAGGCCACCGAGTGCACTTTAGCACTGTGAGCCGGGAACTCTCTGCTTTTATTGTTATTCCTGAACACGTCCTGCATCTCCTGAAAGTACGAGGACGCCATGCCTGCCGCTCCTTCGCCGTCTATTTAAGCTGCATCCTCATATGTAAGTTACTGTCTGCCACCTACTGTACCGGAGTGACATGACATGCCGGAAGAAATGGACAAAACCTGAATAATAGGTTATGAAAGCACATTTCAGCCACATAAGAAAATACATCGTAATTATATGATACAATTTTATATTTGAAATACATTGTCGAAATTATGAGATACTATGTCACGATGATGAGCGAAAATTTTAATATAATATATAAAGTACAAATGGTGGCAAAATTATGACAAGATAACATAGCATAATTATGAGAGAAAAAGTCAAAATTCAGAGAAACAGAGTTAAAAATTCTTAGAAATAAAGTCAAATTGACGAAATTATGATATTGTATCATAATTACCCTGCTGGTAAAAAAAAAAAAAAGCCCTAACAACAATATACAATAGAACCCTGCTCAAAACACAATAGAAAAATGTATGGATTTAATGGCTATAATGGGAAATGTATTGGTTTTAATGGAAAGTACAATGGTGTCTATTGGTATGTGATGGATTCTATTTGTGGGACATTAAATCCCATTGAAAAAATGCCCAAAACACACTACAAAAATTAATTTTGTAATGGTTTTACCGGAAAAAGTTGGTATTGGTAACAGAAATTAATATTGTTAGTAGGGGTGTCCTTGAATAGTCGACGATTCGACTTGAGGAGCCTCATTCAACTCCTAATCTCTCAGTTGAAGTGATCATACCATTTGGCTATATGGGGGTGCTCAATGTCTGATTTCACATCGAACCACAGGTTTTCTCCCAATAAGTTAATATACAGACTATTAGAATAATGCTGTAATTAAGAATCAGTAATGATGACTATCCAATGACTGACATGACTCAGTCATATTTTGCCCCGCCCCCAAACATATGATTTGACTCTCAGTCGACTATTGACAAGATTCGAAAATTCAGATTCCACTGTGAAAATGTTTAATCGGGGACACCCCTAATTGTTAGTCAGCAGGATGACAAAACGGTCATTAAAGGTTATTAAAAAAAGTTCAAATATACATACTATTCAGAATTATGATCAAATGTGGAGACAAAAGTAACAAAAAAAAGTTGAAAAAATTGAAAGTCCTATTTTGTTTTATTTGCTTTTGCCAGTAGTTACTATTTACTACTTTTTAGTTGACTAAAACATCAAACATCATAAAACGTAGTAATTATAATAATCGTAATACACACACAAGATTCAAAAATGGTTCTCATTTTGTGAGATTTCAATATTTTAACCACTGAACTAGGAAATATCTATTTCAGAAATATGATCACATTTATATACCAAGCTTCATTAAAAGTTAAAGCCACCGTTACATGTGTATAATTATGCTGAACTCTCTACTCCAGCCTGAAAGTGTGTCCTTTTCTTGTCTGTCAACTCGTGTCCAGGTTCTGTTTCGCCAATAGATCCAGTTGCATTACCTGCTAATGCTCTCATGTATATTTCAATGCACTCTTTGTACTGTTTTGCACTTTCTTTTGTTTAACTGCGTCACGTTAGACTGAACTCAAGGTCATTTCTTAAACAATAGAGACCAATCACTGAAAAACCTGAGCATGTTGTTTTAGGTACAACTGTGTGTGCTTGCATATGCACGTTTTTATTAAAAACAGCTTTTAATGTTTAATGATGTGATGTAACTCTGACATTCATTTATTTGAAAAAAGGTACAAATAGCAGTTCGTATCTCTTCATAAGTTTATTCAGTTGTTTAAAAGGTATGTTGAAGAGGGAGATTCAGATCAATTTAAATAAAAACAGGTACACTCGGTTTAAGCTTCAAAACACACTCATTTCAAGATCACAAGTCAGATCAACCACCTCTCAGTTCTTATAGAAAATCAAGTCTACGCTCCAATAAGGCTGAAAAAGGAAGAAGTGGTGCATACAGTAAGGCCAAAACACATTCTAGAAGTGGTGAAAAATCAAGGAGCAATTTAAACGAGTCTCCTACATTAAAAAAGAGTGTAAATGAGTCACGTCAACGTGGGTTATTAGAATCACTTGTGATGACAGAGTGAAAACAAGAATATATAGTAAAACCATGTCAAATATTATTGCAGATAGCCTGGTATCAATGACGTCAGACTACCCAGCTAACATATATACTGTATATTTTTAGAACATTTTGCAAACATTCCCAATAAGTTATGAAAACAGTATATTTGTAATGTTGTTTTAACCCTTTGTACCTCTTCACTTTTATGTCATGCTTGGTACCTTTGTGGTCAAAAGTGACTAAAGCTTTAAAATATAGGCCTAACCTAGTAGATTTAGGATTTTTAATATTTTTTAAGAATATTTTATGACACTATGCAAATTCATAACATTTTTATGAGCAATTTTTTTTTCCAGTGTCATTTTTTATTGAGTTACTTTTTTTGAACTCTTCAACATATCTGAATTACGTCCGTGCTTGTATGCGTGTGCATGTTCACAAAGCTAATGCGACAAAAGTCACCAATTGCTGTTCAGTTCTGACCAAAAAGGCCCAAAGTGTTAACATTTCAAACATTCAGTTAGTTTAGTGTTTTGGTACTGCGTCCCATTTTATCATTTTGCAAACATTGTAGCAATGTTACTTTTATGGTCCTCTGAATGAGTAGTAAGTAGCAAAACATCCAACGATCCAGAAACGAAGCCAAAAAAGTTCCATGACTGACGTACAAATAACGGCTTTTGTGCTAATGTTTTTATAACTGAGATCCACTTCGAGTCAAGAGGAGTCACAAGGCATAATATTCGCAGTTATTAAAGGCAGCCTGATCCTGCACAAAATTACAATTTGCAGACGATATTGCATTGGAGCAGCTCAGTATTAGTGAGCGAATCTCATCGAGACGCAACTGTCGATCAAAGCCAAACCTTTCTACAGTGCATTCATGCAGTGCAAAGTTTTGGAAACGGCTGGAAGACGTCGGTGCGTAGCCGTCCGTGATTCGATGGTATTCATTTTACTAACATCTAGGATGTGCGATTTAGATCCCCAAGAGGTGAGTGTGTCTTGAGAGGTAGACAGAACAGACCACAACAGTCCCTCTTTCGCTTGAATGGCTTATAATTGCATCTCTTGTTTAATTTGGATAGTCTGGATCACACATGATGTGCAGTGCGGTGATTCTGTCAGGACTGTTATGCTGCTGAAGTATTTTCTGTGCCACTAGCGGCATCCGCCATTGTTAAAGGGATAGTTCACCCCAAAATGAAAATTCTGTCATTAATTTTTCACCTTCATGTCATTCCAAACCCATAAGACCTTCTTTTATCTTTGTAACACACATTAAGATATTTTTGATGATATCAGAGAGCTATCTGACCCTCCATAGACAGCAACACAACTGAAATGATCCCAGATCCAGAAACATA
The DNA here is from genome assembly GCA_032361065.1 of Enteromius trimaculatus. Classification (NCBI taxonomy): domain Eukaryota; kingdom Metazoa; phylum Chordata; class Actinopteri; order Cypriniformes; family Cyprinidae; genus Enteromius; species Enteromius trimaculatus. The sequence goes on from JAUMHP010000065.1 coordinate 15,587,491, forward strand.
AAGGTGAGTAATTAATGACAGAATTTTCACTTTGGGCTCAACTAACCCTTAAAACAAGTAGTCCTGACCAAACCTCATGCTATTGGTTTAGCCAGCGTTGTCAGGGCATCAAGTTTTCACTTGTTAGCATGCAAAATGCATATTTCTTAAAAGGATAGTTTGAGGGAAGAAACTGCTTTTCGTATAATGAATGTCAATGGGGTCCATGGGATCATTTCTCCAGGATTTCCTTCATCAAATGCTGCTGCTAGTGGCACAGAAATGACACTCTTCAGTTTCCTTGCTTGCATTCTTATGGAAATGTGACTCAGATCCGTGAATCCAAGGTGAATTTACTAGCAACTACTGTGCTTAATTTATCTGAAGCGTATGACTGACGTCTCTGGTACTGTACATTTACACTGAATATAAAAAATGCATCGTCTGGTAAAATGTTTTTGCTTTTTTTCCAAGCTGCAAATAAGGATCTTTCTATATTCACTTAATATATGAATGGTTGGTTTTGAATTTGGAATAAACAAATTTAGAAAGCATGGTTTTGTGCAAATAATGCAGCTGTCCTTGCAGCGCCGCTTGCCGTTAACACTCGGCGTCTGTGCTACTGTTTGCTGCATCGGGGCTTTGTGCGGAGGAGCTGATGGTGGTTTGCAGGTCGTCACTCGCATCCGTATGACTGATCCCGTTGGGCCCACCCCACTTCTCTGGATCGCCAGCCTTCATTTCACTAATCATAAAAGAATAAGCAAAAACGGATAACAAATGAACACGGTTCATACATATTTATATATTTAAAAAATTGCAATATTAATAAAATATATAAAGTATTGCGTAACCTTACCTTGAATAGCACCCGTTGGTGACTGCTTCAGCGGACTCTTTCTCGGAGAGAGATCTGCAGACGCTGTCTGTCTGAGCAGCTCTTTTGGACTCGGTGCCAGAATCGGAGCTCTGTGGAGCCACGGCTGGCTCTCGGCCCGAGTCTGAGCTGGTTCTTGATCCGCGCTCGCTGCTCGACAGAGAGCTGCTGCCCGGCCCTTCTGTGTCCTTGCCAGAGTCAGAACTGTGTCGGCCGTTCAGGCTGTTTGATGACGAGACTTTACTCAGCTGCCCATCATCTACAGAGCAACAGATCAGAGATTCTCATTATTTGCTCCTGTTGCTTAGGGTGTGTTCAATAATCTCAGATCCAATTTTGTTCTACTCTCATATTGCCCAAACATAACTCCAGAAACTGAAAGTAGCAAACTCCTGGCTCATGTTTGTGAGCTAAAACCTATAATTGTACATACTATTATACAAAAATACATAATAAATGTGACCCTGAAGCACAAAAGCAGTCTTAAGTTGCAGATAGTCAACAATATATTGTTATATATGAGTCAAAATGATAAATTATTCTTTTATGGCAAAAATCATGAGGATATTAAGTGAAGATATTTTGTACATTTCCTACCACATATAAATTACAAATTCATTTTTAATTACTCATTTGTATTTCTAACAACTTTAAAGGCAATTTTTTCAGTATTTAGATTTTTTCCTCAGATTCTAAATCTTCAAATATGTGATGATGCAATCTGGGAAAACATGTTGGTTGTCGTACTGGAACGTCTTCAGGAAATCGGAAAAATAGGTTCGAAATTAGGTTTTCATTAAATTATTATTCTATATCATCTCTGAAAATACCTTGGCAAGTTTCACTTTTCATTATATCATTATAACATTATAACTTTAAAAAATTCACTTATTTAGTTCAGAAAAACAGAGATTTATTGCAGCAGCAGTGTCTTTCTCTTATGTACGGTCTTCGGAAGTAATTTTTTGATCCAATCAAAATAAACCACGTAACATATAATGGTGCATCACTGCACATTTCCCGCCAGTCCTGTGTAGACAACGTCACGCAAAGTTTATTAGCGAGGAGGAGTCTGATGATAGTCTGTTATATTCACAGGTGTGCTGAGCTCGCTTTTCTGAGGCGATCAAATCAAACAATCAAAACAAACAAGGTGTGATCAAAAGTTCAGAAACTATCCTAAAACTGTCCTTTTCAGGGCAATGTTAGTCTGATGTAATGCTGCAGTATAGTGCTACAGCTCTCAGTAAACCTGTGAAGTGAAAGTCAAACTCGTCACACTTCTCTCAAAATTCCATTCCTGAAAATCAGCCAAATTCAGATCCCCATAACTTTTGTTCCGGGTTAATATATGCACAAAATTATAACAGTTTTGTAAAGTGCTTTCTTAAGATATCAAAACCTAAAAACCGCATCAAATATATGCATTTCAGCCAAATATTGTCCTATCCTAACAAACCATACATCAATAGATTACAGATGATGTATAAATCTCAATTTCAATGAATCGTGGTCCAGGATCAAAACCGTGTGTGTTTCGTATGTTGTTGAAGAGTTTATCCTCTTGCCTTCTGTGTCTGGATCACAGGCCTGTTTGCGTCTCCTCCTCAGAATTACTTCCAGTTCACTGTCCTTTTTAGCATGAAGTACTTCCTGCAAACCACGACTGGGACTCTTCTTCACCGTCTCCTACAGGTTCAGAAAGAAAAGAGATTTTCATGCAAGTTTCAGCACTAAGCTTGCAATCTGGTATTTCTCCTCAAATGCACGTTTTATTTATTAATTCTTTCAACTACTACTGAACAGATTTTCATCATTTCGTTTTCTTTTTAAACAAACATGGAACGGATGCTTGTCTGTAATCTGTGGATCAATAGCTGGCCTCATATTCAAGACTAGGTGATTGAATGGTATGCAGAAGTTAATCAGAAAGCCTACCAGAATGCCTTTCAGCTCTTCCATTGCGCTTTCCTGTTGCTTTTCCTCCACTGCTGCTGCTGCTGCTGCTGCTACTGCCACAGGGCTCGGCTGCTGAAGGTCAGGAACATAGTCAATTTAACTACACTCTCAGAAATAAAGGTGCAAAAGCTGTCACTACGGCGGTATCTTTTGCACACTTTAAGTACTAATTTGTTACCCTGGGCCCGCCCATACTTCCTGAGACGCTACATTCAATTTCGCGAGCAAAGTTAGTCTGTCCAAGCTGCCGTTTTAGAGCATTTCAGATTCCCAAAAAAATGGGAACCAATGAGAAACAAACTTTTTTTTTTTTAAATAATACATTTTTTACAGCATGAATTATGTTATCATATGTCCAGCTTATGTACTCTATAATAAAAAAACAAGAATAATCATTAAAGTAAAGGTAAAAGTAAATACATTTATATTATAAAATATTTATATTTGAAATAAATGTTGTTCTTTTGAGCTTTCTGTTCATCAAATGCGTCATGGTTTGAGCAAAAATATTCATCACAATTGTTTTCAACATTATTAAAAATAAAGCAGAAAATCATCACATTATAATGAAAATGTTAATGGTAAGCTTAAATAATATTTAAATATAAATGAAATAAATATGCTGCATATAAGTTACTAAAATGTCTAAAAAAAAGAAATTAAACGCTAAAGAAAAATATTATAAGGAAAAATATTTTAATTACAAAAACACTTTACAAAAACAAACTAAATTTCAAATATAAAAAAAGCTAACTTAAAATATTATTAAATAATATAAATAATAACACAATATAGATCATAAAAACAAAACTAGTTTGTGTCTGAAAAACAAAAGACAATCGTATGCAGCATGATGGGAAGCAGGAATGTCTAAAGTCAGGACTATATCTATTGATCAGGAGTGATACAGCCCCTCTGAGCCTCAGGATCATCTCCGTGGCTTTGCCCATCAATAACTTAAACAAGATGGATCCTCTCTCAGCCCATCAACTGTCTATACACAAAATGCTTTAATGAGCTGTGCTTCCTCAGGGAGGACAAACAAATGCTATGAACTATTCTGCAGGGTTTAAATTGACCAGATGGTGCTGAGTTGTAAAACAGCGGATCTGTTTTGATTGTATCAGAGCGGTCGGAGCAGTGTAATTGTCGGTAAACAGGATCTGTGATTTGAACTTACCTTTGTGCCAAATCTCTGCAATAATGATGAGGTCAGCAGATGATGTGACAGAGAAGAGAAAACAGAACAGAACACTGATCAGTGCACACACACAAACACACAGAAGTGTCATTTGAATTAAAGAAAGGACAATGAAATAGGAAATTAGAATGACTGACATTTAAATTAACTGAATAGAAGTGCTTTCATTTTACTTTTTAATAATACGTTCATTTTACAGAATGTTATCAAACACAATGAATATGAGGTAGGATAATAATAATAACAATAATAAATCAAAGTGACAGTAAAAACATTTATAATGTTACAAAAGATCTATATTTCAAATAAATGCTGTTCTTTTGCGAAATATGAATCATCATAATTGCTTTCAATGCTGGAAATAATATGAAATGTTTTTTTTGCAGCAAATCATCAAATTATAATGAGAAGAATTATGTGACACTGAAGACTGAAGTATTGAGGCTGAAAATTCAGCTTTGATAGCAGGAATAAATTACATTTTAAAATATATTAAATTAGAATACAGTTATTTGACATTGTAATAATATTTCACAATATTTCTGTTGTTACTGCTTGTATTATCAGATAAATTCAGCCTTGGTCAACATAAGCCTTCTTTCAAAAACAAAACAAAACAAATATATATATTGTTAAATATTGTTATTTATTTATTTATTTTATTGAAAAAATCGCACAAACACAACGCTATTGTAAATGTTTGAAAATTACATTTAAATATTTTTGTATTTAGTTTATACAAATTCTTACAAATTACAAATCTACAAATATTTTATAGCCCATGAACGAAAAATTACAATTACAAATCTCGGCTCAGGTCCAGAAACTCACCTTAGTGTCCTGACTCTTCACAGGCCTGAGAACCACGCCGTGCTTGATTCTCTCCATCATTTCATTGACAGCTTTGACTTTGACGTCATCCACTGCTTCATTCACTGAATGTTAAGAGAATGCGTTTGTCCAGATGCCAATAATAGGGCAAGAAAATTAAAATACACTGTTCTGACTGTAAGGACAATCACCTGGGGCTTGCTCTAGTTTGGGGGCTCCTTTACCTCCCTTGGAAGATTTCCTCATGATGGCAATGAGAGAGCTGCCGTAAACAGAGAGATGTAATTAGATGTTGAACATCACGACTCTTAATGACTGTGTATGACGGCGTGGAGTGTTACCTGAGAGGGTTACAGCGGGAGGGAGGCGGCGGGGGAGGCGGAGGGGGTGGGGGTGGAGGAGGGGGAGGTGGTTGAGGGAGAGGGGCTGGGGGAGGAGCCATCCCAGGGGAGGGGCCTGATGCTGACTCACAGCTCCTCCTCTCCTCCTGCAGCTCTTTAACTGTGACAAACGACAAAAGGATGCAGGATGTTACTGTATGTGGGTCACTGCGGTTTATGACTAAATTCTCTGTTACAGAAGTTGTGGTATCTGGCCTTCATATTTAAAGTAGGGCTGCAAAGCACTCAAAAATGGCATATTTGTTTTTAAATAGACATACATACATGTAGATATATAAAAACAAATATTCTTATGTATATTAGTGCTGTCAAATGATTAATCACAATTAATTGCATCCAAAATAAATGTTTTTGTTTACATAATGTATGTGTGTATATTTATACACAAATATTATATTTTAATATATAAACAGTTTATGTTTATATATTAAATATTTGTATTTATAATATAAATTATATGAATATAAATATAGAAATGTAAATACTGTGCTGTCAAACGTTTAATCATGATTAAATTAACCCGAAATAAAGCTTTTCTTTATTTAATATATTAAGAATAAATATGTTTATATATTTAATATGTATGTATGTATAAAAAAACACATATATGTGTGTATATTTAAGAAAATTATGCTGTTTTATATTAAATATAAATGCTTTCAAGATAAATACTGTATGTGTGTATTTTAAATATACATAATGAATATACACAGTACAAAATAATTTTACACAGAACACTCACATATATTATGCAGACAAAAATGTATTTTGTACATGATTAATCATGATTAATCCTTTTACAGCACTAATGTATATATATATATATATATACTTGTATTTTATTTATATTATATATTAATGTATATTTTCCCTTAATATATACATGCATGTGTGTGTATTTATATACATTATATATATATAGTACTGTGCAAAAGTCTTAGGCCACTAGTATTTTCACCAACAAAAAATGGTTTTAACGTGTCAGTTGGAAATATGAGTTTACATTTCCAAACATTATTTTTGTCATTAATTGTAATAATGCAGTGAGATTATT
>JAUMHP010000065.1:15596694-15613221 GCA_032361065.1 Enteromius trimaculatus
AGCCTCTGGATGTCTATTCTGTTGCTTCAAGATTTGTGTTGGTTTAATATAGTTGAGGTTTTGTTGACAGTCTAACATCCCCATGCGTTAATCATTTAATGTGGTTTGAAAAGTATTTCATCTTACCGCTGAGGCCGCAAGTGTAGGACAGAGGGCTCACAGGAGACCCATAAAAAGTATTTTGTGGGGGAACTGAAGTGTAATAAATGAGTTAGGTCACAAGTAATCTAAAACTAGTCTGAAATGTATAATATAATGGATTATGTTAATGATTAACGATTAATTGCATCCAAAATTAAAGTTTTTGTTTGCATAATATATATGTGTGTGTACCATGTATATTTATGATTTATATATAAATACACACACATGCATGTAAATATTTAAAAAAAATGTTATGTTTACACATCAAATATATTTATATATTATATAAATTGTATGAATATAAATATAACGTATACATTTATATATGCTTTATGTGTGTGTCATTATATATACAAAATAAATATACACAAGGCACACAAATATTTTCAATAAACAAAAACTTTTATTTTGTATGTAATTAATGCTAGACAGCACTAGTTAGACTCTGCGTGCATTTTTGGTCATTTAAAGGGGTCATATGATGCGATTTCAAATTTTCTTTCTCTTTAGAGTGTAACAAGCACTTGGTGCATAAAGAAAATCTGTAAAGTATGTAAAGAGATATTTTTTATAAAAGTTATGACTTGCAAACACCCCCCCACCCAAAACACCTTGTCTAAACACACCCCAGTTATGGTGTTATGTTTAGGAGGCATGATGTAACGTGATGCGCAAGTCATGATAATCAGGCCAAATGCTTGTGGTATTCAGCCAACCTCAGTGCACTCGATAGCTGGCCAATCAGAGCACTCCTCGCTGTTTTAGAATGATGCGCATTGTACAAATCAACCTGTTTCAGGAGACGGGGTTTAGAGGAAAATCAAAAATGTACAGTGTGTGGAAAAGAATGTGTTTTTTGCACCTTAAACCTCATAAACACATTGCATTACACCAGTTACACAAAATAATGTTCTTTTAAGCAACAACATATGAGTGCTTTAAATAATGGCACAAATTCCAGAGATTTGATAATGGCAAACCTTCATGAATCACTTGTCATGACATTTAAATACTCTCCTCCAACAAATGCATAAGCAATAAGGTCAGTCGTAATTAATGTGTCTTTTCATTACTAAATTATCACTAAATGTCTTTAATGAATCCTGCCAGTAGGGTTTGTGCTGGTGCAAGCACTCAATCGGGCCCTAAAAAAATAAAGCTCATTTAAGCTATTTAAGTCATTTAAGCTAAATTCTAGCATTAATTTAGATTTCCTGAAGATTACATTAATTGAAGGTTATTACATTATTAGAACACTTTTAATGATTAACATTAGGTAAGTCAGATGAATGGACTACTGAGAACCTAATTAAACCAGATTGTGTGTGGTTATAAAGCAAAATCGCTACTAAATTGTTCTAAAAAAAAATAACGAATATTAGAGGATTATTTATAAAAGGATTTAAATCAGTGTAAAACACACTGAAAGGGGTTTAGTAATTTAATTCCGCTGTCTAATCCTATCATGCAATTTACACTTAGGCTTATTGTGTTAATGTAAATATGGTTAACTTTCAGTTATGTTTTTTTGTCATACATAATAAAACTGAAATGTGAATATATAAAATATATATAAAAAAAAACATAAAATTCTAATTCAATTTCACCTACCTTCTCTTGGTGCTGTATTCTCTCTTCTTCTAATGTTTTGGTCACATTGGCCACATCTTCTAACGCTTTAAGCAGCTGAATGCTGGGATCCACCTGCTGCAGCAGAATCATGCTCTGTCTGTTCGCTTCTTTTTGCTTCACCATCATCTACAGGAGAAAATGAACAACTTCATTTTTATTATTTAGCAATAAAAAGATATATTGGTGATGCAGGCAGTCATCTCATTAGTCAATAAATACATTGATCTTGTCTTTGAGGTGGTTTTTGAGGTCACCGGGTCACAGTTTGTCAAAGCAGGGACTTAAGTTTTATTGATGTAATAAATTTGGATGTTTTGTCCTGTACCTCATGTGCATAGGTCTCTGCTTTCTGCCTGAGGCTCTGCTCCAAATCCAGCTGCTCCTTCATGTTTTCATACTCATGAGTGGCCATCATAGACACTACAGATAAACAACGACACCCGGTTAATTATAATAAAGCAAAAAAAACCTGGTAAAATCTACATACACAGATTATGCTATGGACAAAACAAATACTAATTTAAAGGAATTTACAGATTCCACTTTTACATTAAATTATTTTAGTAAGTGAAGAATAATTAGATCTATCTATACTAAACAATATACTAAATAAAAAGTAATGCTTTAGGGAAACATAAACTACTGCTCAAAAGTTTGATGTCAGGAATTTTGATAAATAATTATAGGATTTTACTAAACAAGGACAGTTGGTCAAAAGTGACAGTAAAGATATTTCTAATATTTTCACAAACACATTAAGCCCCACAGCTTTTTTTAACATAATAATAAATGAGCAGCAAATCAGCATGCTGAAATGATTTCTGCAGGATTATCTTACAAAGAAAATTTAATCACATGATTAAAATGAAAGTAAAATGTATATTGTATATATATTGTATGTATATATACAAACAATATACATTTTCGTTTAAAAGAACCAGCTCATAACAGAAAATGTTGTACTGTCTCTTACTGTTATTCAATTCTTCCACATAGAACAAAAAAAATAAAATAAATAACTGGTTCAAAATAAGAACTAATTCTTGGTGATTTTACACATAAACATCTATCTATCTATCTATCTATCCATGTCTGCATATATCACCTTTTATATTTTACATCATGGCTACTTTTAATTTCCGTCATTAAAAAAAACCAAAACAAAATTAAATCAACTAAACATTGAAAAGTCTTGAGCCATGCAGTTTCTAATATTACAGTCAGAGTAATAACACAAATGAGCAAAGAGGGAGCTGGGAGAACGTCAAAACAAAGTGCATCACCCCCAGCTGGAATAGAGGGGCTTCCTGTGGTGAATCTTTTACAGATAATTTGATCAGGGACTGTGACGTGCGGCCGGTAGTGAGTGGGCTGGCGGGGAACATTAATCTTCTTGGAAAGCACATGCACAGATGCACTGCAGGCCGTTTGAGATGATGTCATGCCCATGCTTTTGAACACAAGCGAGCAAATGAAGCGAGCCTATGTTCACAACGTCCACACTCACCCCTGTTGAACCTCTTAATGGTCTTGCTCTGCTGCTCGATGGTTTTATAAAGCTCCTTCATCTCAGCTTGCTCCTTTTCAGTCTGTAAAATTAACATGAGGCACATGTTTGGGAAACTATCAGCTTAGGAACTCAATTAGACATTGTTCCTCCAGTATCCCTTTAGGATCAGCAATACACTAAGGCTTCATTTCAAGCTCTTTTATTATTCATGAACAGGTTAAAATACTACACTTTGCCTGCATTCACTGCCATCAAGCCTGACTGCGCTCGGTTTGAGTAAAAAGTTGCTTTGCTACTCACGAGCGCTGTCAGCTCCTCTATCTGCCTCTGCTGATCTTGAAGCTGACAGGTCAACTGCTTCTTCTCCTCCAGGAGAGAACTTACAGTTTCTTGGAGATCTGTGGAAAAATCAGAAGTCGCAATAGATGTACCGTTGATATATACGATGACAGAATGAAATACATTTATTTACATTTTATAATCTTGCAACTATTTTTATGAGATGCATTATGATGTTTACCTTTGACCTGCTGCTTATACTGTGAAAAAGGATCAGAGCCAGGTTCTTGCGTATCAGTCTCTTCTTCTAGGGAAATGCAGTCAGAAATACTGGGCAGCAGCTCGTCCAGACACGGCCGTGAGGACAGGCTCAAATACTTCAACTTCCTGTTCTCACAGTTCAACTGCAAGAGGTCAAAATTAAATTATTAATGCCCTACAGTTAATGTTCGGGAATTGCCACAGCTATGGTTGCATTAAAGAATGTAATTTTAACAAAAAAAGTAAATAATCGTAAACTGAGTGTTAAAAAAAAAGTTGTTTTTAGTGAATGTAAACGTAACTGGTTACATACAGAGAAAAACTGTAACAAGATTGGGACATGTCATGTAATTTTACAGTAAAATACTGTTTAAAATACATTATAATTTAAAAAGAAAATGTAGACTGACATTGATTCTCTGACAGCTCACATTAGATGATTTTAAAACAGTAAAATGCTAATTGTAATAATTTTTACTTCAAATGCAATTAAATTCTGTAACTTCAAATGTTGTTTCCCTTTTTTTTTTTTTTTACAGTAAATTTCTGTTAAACCACAACTGCTTTTTTATTGACTGTATATTTCGCAGATTTTTATTTAATTTTTTGCAATGTGCCAAAACTGAACAAAAATAAAAGATTGAATCTGGAAAATATGTTCATAAATCAGATTAATCAGAATCTCAATTCAAATTCACAGCTAGTATGTTTCACAAAAAAAAAATCACAAAAGATCTCTATTTGTGTTCAACACTTATAGCCGTGTTGACTGATTTTTTTCGTACTTACATTGCTTTACAGTAAAAATATATGACAAGCTGAAAGATGTCCACAAACAGAAATAAACAGATATAAACAAGAAGAAATAAACTTTTTTTTTTTCTGTTACACTTTACAATGAAGTTCACTTTGTCAACCATAGTTAAGTGATGCAACGCCAGTTTACACAAACAGGACTTAGCTTAAGCCAGGACTAGGCATTAGTTAAATTAAGACATTTAAGGAACTTTTACAAAAATACCTTATATGAAAATATTACAGGTGTGCATCTTAACACAGAACAATGACACTGACATGTTTTAAGAGCAAGATATTTTCATCTGAGACAGCTCAAATATGCAATTTAGTCTAGGACTAGCTTAAGCCTTGTGAAACTGGGGGTATATTAACTATTCAGTTAACTGATAACAAACGGAACCTTATTATAAAGTGTTACCACGTTTTCTAATCAAACATAAGCACAGTAATGCTGGGTAAACACCTTGGTAGCCAGAGCCTCTGCATTTTCCCGGCACGATTTCTCAATCTCAAGCTGAGTCTGTAACACGTTCACCTCCTCGATCACCATTTGGGAAACTGTGCAGAGAAATCAGATGCATCTATGAGTAAGTTAAACCACATCAGCTCATACTGACACTGAAATCCATCATGCAGGAACTAAATCTAAATCAATTAGATATAAATCTACAAGATATATATATCAGCATTTTTTCTTGAGGTGAACTTCAAGCTACCTCCTACACGGTTCATGAGGGGGCTTTCAAATCCAGAAGTGCAGAAATAAACAAAATACATTTAAAAGGAAAACATTGTGTTGCCTGAGCAAGAAATGAGACATAGATGAAAATTCGACTTGATTCTTTAAAGGAATAGTTCACCCAAAAATCTAAATTCAGTCTAAATTCATTTACTCATCCTCAAGTATTTCCAAATCTGTATGAGCTTTCTTCTGTCAAACACAACGGAAGATATTTTGAAAAAAGATTGTAACCAGGCTGTTTTGGGTCACCATTGACATCCATAGTAGGAAAAAAATATACTATGGAAGTCAATTGTGACCCAAAACAGCCTGGTTACCAACTTTTTGGGTTTCTGTAACAAAAATGTCTTGGCTGACTTCGTACTTGACAGCTTACATCATACAGAGGTCAGTTATTTAGGTTATAATATTAAACTAGCAATATTTTGTTGTACTTCAGAGGATATGTGATAACCCCCGAAGGCGTATAGGTTAGTTTTACATTGCAGTACTTGGGAATATATCCGATTTATGGAGTATCAAAATAATGGCAGATTGTGTTAGTCTGAAAGAAGAAAGTCATACACCTAGGATGTCTTGGGGGAAAAATAGGCCAGCAAGGATTATAAAAACAGTAACTGTCAAGAAGTGCATTTTCATTTAAATGTGGTTTTATTATCAGTGAAACATTACCAGAGTGTAACGAGATGGACAGTTATCAGTTACACGCTCACAATAGGGACCGTTTCCCAACACTTTGGGTAGCACTGATGGATCGTCGCTACAAAGCACCGGCACGGTAACTCTATACACTACACTACCCTCTCAAATACAGGATTGGATGTCATAGCAATGCCAGAGCAGCTCACATCAAACAGACTCCTGGACAAGTCATTGGTGCATTGCACTATTTCTAAAATACATGGAAACAGCATCTAAAAAACACAAACGTTCAGCAGTTCTTTAGTGGTAAAATCAAAATGACTGATTTTGTAATATTGCATGAATCAATTTGTACGAAACAAAATATTGGCAATGCATCATTAATGTCTGTGCTTTTCACAGGAAATGAGCAAGAGAGGGAGTTTATTATACATTATTCCATGAAAGGCTGTTGAATTATGCAGGAACACTGCGTCTCTCCACACGCAGTCACAGCAATGTACATCAACAGCCAGCCCTTGAGCCCTTCCCCAGAATAAATAACCCTCCTGGCTTTCTTTTCATGTGGCAACATACTGTACATTGTGAGAATGGAAAGCCAGTCGTAGGCATTGCATGACCTCACTTTGACCCCTTATTCTGGTGTTGGTCATGATTCTGATATCAAATCATATTGGACATTTGAGAAAAGCAAACATGCAAAACTGATGTGCAAGTGCAAAGTTAATCTTAATTGATAAACACATAAAATGTTTAACAGATAACAGCTCTATAATACAATTTCAATTAAAGCACTTGTTTCTTCATCTGTAGAGCCAATGCAAAAGAGAATACAGTAACGCAAATGTCCATAAGAGAAATTCATAGTAAATATCGATTTAGCTTACTAATCCATCACAGCCATTGACCCAACATATAATGATTGCTGTTGTTGTCTACATGCATCCTGCGCATTGTGTAATCATATTTTTAATTTGATATTATTATTTTAACATGAACTAATGAAAAAATAGAGGTGTATCAATATACTGTGTTACAATTTGTATTGCAATACAAAAATGCTATATATAAAGGATTGTGATAATATGAAGTGCGTATAGCTCGACCAAAACAAAAAAAGTTTAAAGACATGTATAACCTAACAAATGTATAATACTTAATTTAAAATCAAAATCACAAACTCTAAACTACTGCTTTCAAACGATTAATCACGTTTAATCTCACCCAAAATAAAAGCTTTTCTTTTATATTTTCTTTTGTTTCTTTTATAAAAGACAACAAAAACTGCATGAAATTTCATGTAAGCTACTTAAATACCTTTAAAAATCACCAGACCCTGCATTTATTAGTTACAATAAAAGCAAAACGCCCTCAATCTATGCACATCTGGGTCATTCACTGATTGTGAGTCAGGGTTGTGTGAGTTTGCACGTGCCGCCCATAAAAATAAAGCAGCACAATAACAGGGGTTTGGCTTCCTCCTTCTCTAACAGATGAGTCCAAACTCATCTGCTCAACTCATTTGGCTTCTAATGATTGACCGAGAGAGCCCTGCTCCTGGGCTTTCTTCAGCGAGCAGATTCTAGGTCAGCAAGTCCAGCACGCCTGCTGCATGAGCAAAATATGGCTCTGCGGAGTCAGTCGAACAGAGGCGAAAGCTTAAAGAACTGCTGCAGCAGACTGCTTCAAACAAGCATTTGTCTGCCACTTTAACACAACCTTAGGCTGGCATTAGTCTAGAGCACTTCCATTGCAATTTTGATCACAGCGATTAAGCTCTTTTAATAAATCTCAACAGTTACGGTTTAATCACCCAGCAATTTTGGTTTCAACTCCAGCACTAATTGTGACTCTGCTTGAAACCCATAATCTACTCCGAACGCAGGACGGATGTGTAGACTGCATCAAAATGCAAACAGCATTCATTTTTGTGTAAATATTAAGGTTTCCTTCTTTCCATGCATAAACGGTAAGATATGTAAAGTGTAAAGGTAAATAAGCTAAGTAATGGGGCTGATAGCTTAACACACGGCCTGTGTTTTAATTTGCATAAGTGCAGAGGGTATTCTTAATGAAGCTCGCTCAGGCGTCCCAAAGAGGAGGTGGGAGACAGCTGCTTTGCCAGACGCAGACCTAGTACCTCCCAGATACTCGACAGCAGTTCCCCTGCAGCAGCCAATCATTAAACAGAACACAGACCAATCACACGCACCCAACACAAGACTATTGTCCTGTATGACAGCAACTAGGCCAAACTGCTATGACATTTGCTGTGTCATGTTGGCCAAGCAAGAATTTGTGCCATTTAGTGAGGCTGGGGTTAGAAAATAAATACACTGCCATTTCATTGCATTATAAAATGAAAAAGTGGGCTACAAAAATAAACTCACAAGGTAATTGTGAAAATGTCATGCATTTTGAGGCATTAAATATATATTTTCACTGAAACATATTCAGGCTGACTTGCATTTCAGAAATGATATGAGAGTGCATGAGGGGTTTGAACTACAATGCCTATGCCTATTCATTCATTCTACTGATAAATAATGCATAATTGGTGATTTTTAATAATTTAGTGATATAACAAGACAGTGATGAGAGCTGAATTCAGCCTGGTCTATGTTGCTTCCCTAGGGAATGTCTGGCAATTCCAGGACGCTGAAAAAAAAGAAGCTTAAAAGTGTCTAAAATAAAACCGGATTCATCACAATATTCACTCACAACAACAATTATGTGAACTAATATTCACACTATCCTACTTTTTTATGAAAATGGGCTTCCAGGTAAAACAATATGCGGTTTATCCTTTATCATATCCAATATTTTACATATATAACATGTTAATTAGATATTGGTAATATGATTTATAGAGACTATAAATTTTACAAAAGTATATTCATACTGAATCATAAATCCTAAACTAAAATTTCTTTTAACTAAGTACTTAGAGTTGAATCGCCATTAAATAACTTTAACAATATACTGGAGCTACATGCACCACATTTACAAACACACACACACACACACACACACATATATATATATATATTAGTACAACAACATTGCAGTAGCATCTTTTTATGTATGAGCAAATTAAACCCTGTTAAATTAAACCCTATTTTTAATCTTGCAGAGACAAATTAGCATTTTTCTCACCTGTGAACAATTTCCAGACTCTGTTCCTAAAGCTGGCAGCCTCTAGTGTGTTGTCAAAGTGCTAACAAATTAGTTCGTAACTGAGGCTGGGTTTCCTTTCATGTCACAAAATGAAATGGAAGCAGGTAAGGTCACCTTAACACTAGTGCATCTCTGCGGCCAGCTCTCCAGTAGTCATGGAGACCGGAATAAGCGCTAACACCTACAATAATGGAGCATTCAGAAGAGCCCCCAGGTAATGTCATGATGATATGGGTGAGGGCAAGCGGAAATGAGAGAAGACAACACTGAGTGTTGAGTTAGTGGGAAGAGCCAAGTGAGATCATCTTCACCGCCTACTCTGAGTGAAAAGGTGATGTATGCAGTTCACTGGGGTCAGGTTTGATGGACACCAGAATCATCACAAATACTAAATGGTGCATTCAAGTCCTCCTGGGAAATTCTTATTGACGAGCTGGTAAGTTATAACTACGATGTCAGGCGTATTTAAATCACTTGCTCACGGCAGTTCAGCAAGATCATGTTCTATAAAAGGATAAATAATGTGAAAGTGAATGAATGTGGTTTTGTTTTGTTATGTTATATCCAATTTATAAAGATGCTGTAAATTGATTTGCTAATTGTATAATACTATAGTTGTTTGTAGATGCAACTTTGTTTTGTAAATAAAAAAAATTCATTCATTAATTTGCGTCAATTCATCATCTATACTAGAGGTCTTGACAGTTAATTGGCACAGATAGTCTATTTTTACAGTTAACTTTAGTTATCGAACTATGAACTAACTTTAATGATCAATTAACTGTATAATTAATGGTTTTATTATTTCACATAGTAGGGTTCAGTATTGTTTGTTTTGTTTTTAAATAGTAAAGCACACTTTCAGTTTTAATTCAGCATCTATTTTAAAAGCTATTGTTTGATGAAACCTCATCACCACATGTATGGTCTAATCTATAATAATAGCGATCAGAATCTGTAAAATCATAATCGGTCAACTTCTAGTCAATACATATTTTGCATCCATTGCATCTGCCATGCTTTCTTACAGATATGAACCCAACTCAGAAACTCGGTGGAAACGTTACCGTCACCGGCTGCGAACGTTACACTCTGAGCTTAAAGAAGTTTCTCTCTTATATAAGGCGGATGGTTCCATTCCTGGATTCTGATTGGTCAGCAGCTGTGTTTTATTCACCATACGGCTATGACCGCTTCACCCAGTTCTGTGTACAACTGAGCAGTTCCCTTAGCAACCACCCTTAGCAACACAAACAATCAATAATACAGCATACAACTGTTCTGTGTATTATGTCAAATTAAATGTCTGTTATTTATTAAATGTATTTAAAGTATGCTTACGTTATATAGCATATTTGATCTTTCATTTTGAGACCACGCCCTTCCCTGTTTAATATATGCTTCTAATGCTGAGATTTGTTTATGTGTGCATTTCTTTGTGAAAGTCTGCAGTTCCTGACGTGAGAAGGAATTATTATTATGGTATCTATTAGTTTTCTGTTTCAGGTATGATTATATATGTCTATATGTCCATCAGTTTACACTATAATGATGCTGGGAATCATGAAGGAAATCAGATTTTCTCATGCTGAGAGATAAGCAGATGTATGTATGTGAGAAAACAGCATATATGGTGGTGTTAAAAATGACACAGTGGATGATAAACTTTCTGTTTCGGGCATTTTTGGAACATCCTCTTGCTGTTTACTGTTGCTGTCAGGGACTAGTTTTTTAGTGGAAGGACTGCATTTAATGAACTTGCTTCAAAAAGACATTAGAATTGTAATATTTTTTATTGTGTGGTAACCGTTTTATAAAAGCAATAAGGTACTCGAGGCAGTGCTGTATCGTGAATAATCATAGCTGAAAGGGTTGCAGGCACTTCACTTGGCGTCATACACGACTCTCTTCAGCTGTGCTTTAACCTCTCGTACCTTATTGCTTATTTACAGCGGTGAAGTTATTGGAGTCTTTCTGACTTGACATTGAAAGCACACACACACACAAATAAAACAAACAAACAAAAAACTGCAAGGGTTAAGTAAGACGCTATGAAGAAACGGTGTATGCATTTGTGAGTAAGGATCTGTGGTCCAGATTGAGTCAGGATCTGGACCGCAGGATGCTAATTGTTGACCTCTGGTCTGTACAGAAGATCAGAAAATGAATTTGCTGCAGTGCCACCGATAATGATATTACTAACTACAGTAACTACAGACCACACCTATAAACAGAATCTGCACTTTGCAAATATGTTTTTTTCCCATTTTGAATGATGAACATGCCTAAAAAATTACTTTTTTGATCTTACCCCGTTTAATGTGCTTGAGTTGCCTCTCAGCCTCATCCCTCTCTGCAGTAAGTCTCTGGCACTGAAAAAGAGAATAGGTGATGCCATATTGAGACAATTATACAAATGTAATAACAAATTACACAGTGAGAGCATAGCAGTTGCTAAAACATAACTGTTCAGACGTTGTTTTTTTGTTTTTTTTTTCCAAAATAAATTATAACTTTTATTTAGCAAGGATGCATTAAATTGATCAAAAGTGACATTAAAGACATTAATAATGCAGCAAGATTCCAATTTAAAGTAAATGCTGTTATTTTCGGATTTTCTGTTTATTAAAGAATCTTAAAAAATCTTCCAGAAAATATAAGCAGCACAACTGATTTGAAAAAAAAAAAAAAAATCTTTGAAAGTCTTTGCAATGAAAATATTTCTGCTCCTATACACACACACACACACACACACACACATATATATATATATATATATATATACACACACATTCACAGCCTGCATCTACATATTTTATTACTCCCATTATTCTACCTTTAAATAAAAATATTATTAATACTTTAAATTTTCTTTGAAGTAATGAGGTTCCTCTGCCTGAACCAGATGTAGATGTGAAGGTATGTATGCATTTTCTCTGTATTTTCAAGTTTATTCTGGTTATATGTATTTCGTCCGGCCTAAAATGACACATACTCCCTATTCTGTAAAACTGAAAAGATACTTGTTTATGGTGACAGTGATGTAATCCTCTGGAGAACCTCTAGGCACCTTTCGGAAAAGGCCAGTTCTCTGAGGAACTAACAAAACCAATTTTTCTTTCTCCTTTATGTAAATTGCAAACACATTCAAAGGTGCTCCCTTGCCAATACACAAAAAATTGCAATCCACTAAAACCAACCACTGTTAATCTTCCATTCGACTGTGTATCTAAATAAATGCAATGTATTTTAATTAAATAACTGGAACTATTGATATGAATGAAACCACAAAAGAAATATGAATGAAACCATAATAGATGGATTTAAGAGGTCTGACATTAAGAACAAATTATAAATTATAAATTATAATGTAATCTGCATGATCTGCTTAAACTCTTAAGAGACATACAAAAAGATGCTTAGACACTGTCACATAAAAAGGGTGTCAACCCTCGAATGAATAAAAAGCCGGTTAACTCACACAGCCAGAGCCTGATCTCCGATTCTCGCTTTTCTCACTACTCTGAAATTAATTTACGCTCATGAATAGAGAATGTTATAATAATTAGACGTGAAGGCAGTGAAGATTTATTCTTTCATGCATACATCATCTCTCACCTCCGTGCTCTCCTCCCGAGCCTCTCCCTCTTCATCTCCACCGGCCTCCATCTCATTCACTGCACAAATCAGCAGAATTACTCACATAGAAATGCATGAAACATTTAAACAATCATCTCACGTGCTGCTTTCCTCAGTACAGTCGTTGCCATTCAAAACGAGCCAACTCTATTGTTTCATTTAAAATGTTCAGTACCACAGCCGGTAGATAGCGGCGTCGCATCCATCTCTCTCCTCACAGCAGACTCAGTCCGCCGGAGTACCACCCGTTGTCTACTATGGCGAAGGCTAGCTTATGAATATTAATATATTTTAGTGACGTTTGCTTAGTCGACCTATTTAATTTGTCGAAAGGCTGGCAGAATGGCTTGCTTAATATTAATTTAGGTCACGTGACAGGGCGCGTTGCGGCTAAGCTCCTCCTCCTCAAGAGGGAGCCAAACTCCACTTTATTATCTTTTTTTTTTTTTTAGTAAAACCATGGTTAATTTTCTCAAGGCATGTGTTCCCAGGTCAGGATTAAATAATAATAATAAATAAATAAAATGTACAACTTACATTTTATACGGTTTTGACTGTATTAGGAATTCTAGAAATACTTTCCACTCGTCTATACTCTTAAAAATTAAGATGCTTCAAAAGGTTCTTCACGGCGATGCCATTCAGTCAGATGTTCTTTGAGGAACAGTCTCTTACCTTTTTATAATCTGGCGAATTTGCCACAAAGACTTATTTTGAAACGCAAGGTTCTTCAGATGTTTATGCGAACATAAAAAAAGGCTCTCTTTATGAATTTTAAATAGGATATGTTAGTTGCCATTGCTATAAATAATCAAAAGTCTATTTTGGCCTAAACTCGAAAATATTGGGGTAGTTGGATGTGTCCTATGTCAAAATGGTAATTATTATTAAGATGAGACTGAATAAACATCAAATTTTACTTCTTTCTATATTGAAATACGAATGACAAAAGTTTCAAAAGTAAAACTCCCAGAAACACTTTCATCAAAATGTCCACTACCCGTATAACTGATGCATCCATTCACATTTTCTGGATCTCTTTTCTTGAAAACCTTCTCAATAGTGCCCTCTGCTGTCACCTCAATGAGGTCTTTTGTCACCCTTGTCCCAATAGATATCATGATATATACAAAATAGTATTATTATTCAATAATTTATTGTCAATTTATTGTTTTCTATTTAGTTATGCATCTCAAAGAACAACATGATAAAGTTACATCACATCAGCTTAACCTAAATCTATTACATCAATTGTCATTTCTCCCTTGCAGTCCAACGTACAATAAAGTTCTAGATCACTCAAAACTAATCAAGAGTTTCAATTAATAATATAGATCTTCTTCTCTTCCTTTATCTGAACTACAACATATTGCATCAGTATCCCCTGCTATTTTACACAGGAATCTCTCAGTTGCAACCTTGGACTATTTCTTATTCATCCAAAGTGTGCATCCTCTGTTATCCTCCATTTCTTCTGTTATCTCAATTTTAACCTGAATTCACTGCTTGCACATTATGTAAAATAAACTTGCTTTATATTTTACATTTACAAAGTCTCAAGCAGTCATGTCACAGCAGCTCATTCTCTGTCCACCCAGGGGTCCTTGGCCCATAGACCTATAGACTGAGGAGGGGCCCCCCGTTTTGTAAACACACGCTTTTGAAACTCAATTCTCATGCACAACAACTTCTTGCTACAACATGTCATGGTAGATATTTGAAGACAACACTGCCTCTTGATTAACGCGGTTTGTTTTATAAAAGCAACACAAGAATGCAAGTCAACAGTAGCACTAACTAACAAGCATTCACATTTGCATACTTCTGTACAGTATGTTTTCGTTTTTAGTCTCCTTTCTCTTTCAGTTGGTCCTCGTCTTAACAGCTTTCACCACTTCTGTATGACATACATCATATTTAGAGCAATCTTGTTGTACTTACGCTACACTCTTTCTGATTTCATAACCCCTGTGTGCAATATTTGCTAAAACGCAGTTACAACACTTTTTGCAACCCAGCACCCTGCACCCTCTTCACATTTACCATAGCCATGCTTCACAGCATGCATTTTTTGTCTGCTGACATTTTCTGACTTTTCTGTCATTTCTAAAATAAAAAAAAAAACTAAACAAGTAGAAGCATGCAGAATCTATTCCTTGAGAATTAGACTGCATCTGAGCAGTTCAAATTTGACCTTCCTGTTGGAAATAAATAGGGTAAATAGGAGGGAGACATTCCAGCGTGTTATCAGTGATTAGTTTAAAAGCCAGCTTCTCTGATGGTTTGGGGGTGCATTAGTGCATATATAGGCAGCTTGCATGCTTTGGAAGGCACTATGAACGCTAAAAGGTATATAGAAGTTTTAAAGCAACATATGTTCCTTTCCAGACAACATCTATTTCAGGGAAGATCTTGTGTATTTAATGCAAAACCACATACTGCCGCTATATGAAATAGAAGAGCCCAGGTGCTG
Source organism: Enteromius trimaculatus (assembly GCA_032361065.1). NCBI lineage: Eukaryota > Metazoa > Chordata > Actinopteri > Cypriniformes > Cyprinidae > Enteromius > Enteromius trimaculatus. Next base: position 15,611,992 of record JAUMHP010000065.1, read on the forward strand.
AATTGGCCTGCCTGCAGTCCAGGGCTGCATTTGAAACCAATGGAGGTATGATCAGCTTAGGCTTATGATGCTTTTAGGAAACGCAGCCCAGATCTTTTACATTTCCTTGTAATACCTTTACTGATGGCTCTGTTCCTATTCTAAGTCTTGCTGCAACCCACACCTTTTAATACAAAAATAAAAATGTCTTAATTATTGAAGCCAATAAAGAAAAACAACAAATAAAATTATAAGTTATATAAAGTTAATATACAACTAAAGGTTATTATGAAATTAAAGTCAAAATTAGGATATATTGCATCATTATTATGAGATAAAAAGTCGCCATCTATATGACATAGAAAACTAAATTATGACATCAGATAAAAATGATGAGAAACTAAGTCATAATAAGTTGACATAAAAGGTAAAATTATGATGCAAAAAAATTTAAAATAAGAGATTATAGGTCATAAATATTATTATACACTTTTATTATAAAAGTCGCAATTATGAGAACCAGACATGATTATGACAAAAAAATAATTATCAAGTCCAAATTACGATTTGTAATTAAGTAAGTAAACAGCGGAAAAAAAAGATTAAAAAGTGATTTAAAGTCATAATTATGAGATAAGAGTTGCAATTATGAGGAAAAAGTCCAATTGTAACTTTTTATATTGTGTTTTTGTTTCTGAATTCTGACTTTTCATCTTAGATTTTTGACTTGGTGTCTCATAATTTTAACTTATCTCTTAATTATTTTATAATTAAGATTTCTCAAGCAATTTTTTTCTTATGTGGTGAATATTGACCTCCATAGACCATTCTCTAAAATGTTGCAGGTGTTTACATTATTACCCAGTAATTCCAGCTTCATAACCTATTCTTAGTATAACAGTATTAGTGTATAACACAATATTCCACAAGATAAACTGTCCTGAAGGCACAGCAGACAGAGTTCTCTATACTTAGACTTGAAAAGCAAATGTCTAAAAAGTTTACATTAGCATTGTGCAGGGGAATTTACCCTAAAGAGGATTTGGGAATGAAAATGCACTATATTGTGTGATAAAAAAGTATAACGTACACGCAGTACGTTAAGTGTGGCCTTTGCTTTAAGATGATTAACTCATTTTAGACTTCAGCTTGTAATTTAAATGTTTGAACACTACTGTAACTCAGGCTCAGAGTCAGCTGAATCCATTTGCAAGCTTTTATTATATACAGTGTCAAACAGGCAGAGGTCAA
>JAUMHP010000065.1:15613234-15628522 GCA_032361065.1 Enteromius trimaculatus
CGGGTGGAAACTAGTACTCGGGTGATGGTTCCCGCTGAAGACGGTTGGAGAGCGCCACAGAGGTCTCGGTTGTTACAACTACATTGTAGATTTTTCACCTGTTGTTATATGACATAATTTCTGTTTATCTTGAATGTTGTAACAATGGTAATTGTGTTCCTTAAGCTTTAGCCTTTGTCGAGTTTGCTGTGCTTCTGTCAATAGCAGCTCATAGCAGTAACATCACTAAATGTATGGTTTATTGACAGTTCCCAGTTCATTTCTAGTTCCTGATACAGGCAAGACATTGTCAATGTCATGGGTTTAACGGCAAGCGTCCATGTCAGTATAACTGTAGGGTCGTGCAAATGCATCGTAAGTTCAGTAAAAGTGTCTGCCAGAAGTGCTACATATAAATGTGTAACTTCAGTAATGACTAATATTATTTAGAGTTGTGTTTTTAATACTGTGAATGTGCAGGTTATAAAAGAAGCTTTATGCTTCAGCGGATATGACGACTCAGTTTTCAATAGTGCCATTCATAGTCAGAGCAGTCTTCTGTCCATCAGCAACACAAGACGATAGAGTTCCAGGAAATGCAGGATCTCAATCAACATTGGATTGAAATTACTTTGAGATGACAAAAAAAGCAGCTTTGTTATATTAGAAGTGCACAGTTATGGGACAGTTATATTAATATGTACTTTTTTTTTAAAAGCATATACAGTACCTATCCATTGATGTTTCATATACAGCTCAGTAACCCAGTACACTTCGTAGTTGAGACTTTTCACCACCTGACACTGAATCAGAATACTTTCCTTGTTTCCTGTATATTTGATTATTTGAACTTTAACTTATTTTTAGATTATTTTGAACTTACAACACTTATCTAATAGTGAACAATAACAGCATTTAACAGCCCCTTATTATTTTCTTGATGACATTTGGATTTCAAGGAATCTACTTAAATGAGATCATAGGTCATGTTATTCATTTTTGATAATATCAAGAAGGTAAATATTGATTTTATAGAATTCAATAAACACTAAGTTACATTTTACTTACAGTCATGTCTGTGTTATGCTATTGTGCTTATAAAAGAGTTATAAACAACTGAAGCAGCAGCATTGGCATCTCTGAGCTTGCTTTGCTTTGTTCCTCAGTTAATCTTTCCTTTGAAACGAATCAAATGATCAATGACTAATTAAGCACGTATTTATTGAGGCAAAAAAAAAAGAGAAAATAAATCAACCAAAAATGTTTGGACAATATAATTTCTATTTTAAAGAATTATTAAATATATTACACTATAGAAGTGAATGGGACCAATGACTGTTTGATTATTCACATTCTTCAAAATAACATCCTTATGTTCAGCAAAAGAAACTCTTTCAGTTTTGCGTGATGATAGAATTAAAAGAACAATAACCAAATGTTATTTATTTACAATTACAATAATTACAATAACAGGCACATTAACAAATTACAATAATACATTGCAAAATGCGTTTGAGAATGATACGCATGTGCTTGAATTACTGTCAGATTACACAAAACTGCCCTGTATCAGATCCCTGCCTGTGTTCTTTCATACACACACTGTGTTCTTTGTTTCTTCGCAGGGGAATGTGGCTGACTTTCCTCAAGCCTCTGTAGAATTTGAAGGCCATATGGATTAAGACCTGTGGCCTCATAGCAGTATAGAACTGTTTTTGACCCTGGCTAAAAGTATTAAATATACTGTACACTATTTTACATGCTCAAACAAAATCTGTCTAGAAAAATGTTATAAATGTAAAAATTCTCACACACACACACACACACACCTGCCAATGATGAGCTTACATTACCACAAATCAAATAAAGTCATTTTGTGCCTTGTCTGCCTCATTTCTCTGTTGATTGTTGCCATTTAGACCTTTCTGTTTAATCAAATCAGCTCTAAGAATAAGTAACAGCCAAAAACGTTGATTAAGTGGACTGAAAGTTTACTAATGCCATCTAATCTTAGCGTTTCCCTGACATCAAAGATTTGGACATTACTGGCAGACTGTTTATGTACTAAGTACCCTAGTTTGCAATAAAACCAAAGTACATTTGTTCTATGTAATCATTAATAGGTTATACTTTATTATCCTCTTCTGTTGAGTGAAATTTTATGCAAAAAAAAAAAAAAGCTAAAATTTAAATATGTTCCCCAATAAATTGCAATAGAACTTAATAGAGGTCCCTTTGAATCCGTTTTGTCAGTTGTTTCTTATGTTTTTTGTTCCTTATAATATAATATGTAAGTCATTTGGCCTAATTTAGACTAGGATTAGGATAAATTAAATTACATGAATCATACTATTGCGAAGGTTTAATGTATGGCTATGAAAGAGGCACGTTAATAGTCATAAGTCAAGCCTTCGCGGTAGTATTTTTGCAATCAGTGCACAGGGACTGTTTCAAACCTGTGGAGGGGTTGCGCGCCTACCTCTGAAAACTCTGTGAATACTGAGAAAGCAGTGTTTTAGGTTTAGGACCCAACCAGGAATTAGCAGTCACGTGACGAGTCGTAATGTTTTTTCACTGTGCACGTGATATTACAAACTTAGAGAGGCTTCTTGTGTCACGGAATAGATCCTAAACCTAGGTTTGAAGCATAGGTCTGTGCGCGCGCTGAGGTGAAACTCTTAAGTGCTAGATGTCCTCCTGATGAATAAATGAAAAGATCTCACTGCGCAGCCGGTCTGAGGTGAGTTTGAAACACTGAATACGTGTAGTTTTTTTCTTCAGTTGATACACATTGAGTCAGATGTACACGTTGCAGTTTTGTTTTGAATAGTGCCATTCATGAAGTCAGAGCACTGCGAGAAACAAACCACAGTTATATTATGCTACATCGCTTCTCTTCTTTATTTTAGACGAGTGTAGAGTGATGAGTGTAGCCTAATTAAAGTTTGAAGTTAAAGTGGAAGTTTGGTTCAAATTAGCTGAATCTTGTTATTTGTAGGCTAGCATGTTTTATTGAAATGACTAAGTGACAAAAAATCTCCAGTAAGCAGTACGTTATATGAAGTTAATAAAGTTTGCGCATTATCCTGTCAGCGATTTTTTTCCTAACGCCACAGGATTATTTAACTAAAAGAAAGTGTTAAAATGCTACTTCTGATTTCTGCCACGTGTCTTTTTCTGTTTAGTAGAAACACAACTTCGCTTTGATCATTGAATCACGTCATCGGAATTTCAAGGCTTATTTGCAGAGGAGATGAAGGGTGTTTAGTGTACACGTCAGCATCACTAACCCTTTAGTTTGTAAATGTTATTTATTATTTATTTACTTACATGTTCGTAATGTAAAGGTGATGCGGACAACCATGTTCTTCTCACTATAAAGTTTTTCTTTGTTTTAGTAGACCTTAATTGAAGTAGACATTTGAAGTGGATCATAAAAGTTCATCAAAGTTGTCCTAAGACAAGAATGGGTATTGTTTTTGGTTTTCTGGACAACTTTGATGAAAGGTTAAGACCCACTTCAAATGTTGACTACTATTTACTAGGCTACTCATAATGCTAAATTTTAATTTGAATGAAGGCTGATAATCCATGTGTTCATACTGATACAAATATCTGGTGAATATCCAATACAAATAATATTCACTTACAGAGTGTAACAGTCGGTTTGGAAGTAATTTTCGCCATAGCATCTTTAGTGACTTATAAAACGTTAAAAAATACGGCCCTATGAGATCCAAGGTTTGTAATTGATGGTTTATGCTTTTTACTGAAGCCATTGGTTTACATAAAAAAAAAAAAAAAAAAATTTCCATGATGGATGGAAAATTCCACCAAAGTCACAGTGAGCAGATTGCACCAAAGGAGCTTGTCAGGGGCTTCCCAAATGATTTGTGCATAGAATAATTAAAAAAAGATATATAGTGTATAGTATAGTGTTTTAATATATAACCAACAATTTTAAATCAGTAGTTTCATATTTGGCTAAAAAATGTAGTTTGTTTAATGGGATTGTAGCTCTTTCCATCGCTTAAGCAGTTAATTAAACTGTAAAATAGTTGTGGATGCTTAATCGTTGGAAAACGGATTCTGTTTTTAATGAAGAAAAACCATAGCAAGGTTGCTACAAAATATTCAAGCACCGTTGAATCTGAATCGCATGTTGTCCACCAGGTGCACACTGGCGGTATTGAGGAAAGTTGGCCAGGCGTGGTAATGAGGACTTGGGCTGTAAGAGGTAGTGTTTTGAGGCTTGCTACTCGGTGCGTGAGTGGTTTGGTTTAGGTACGTCTGTTCAGTCTCATCATATCTGCAGTGAGTGCTTCTTGAGGCTTGAAGACGCTTTGAGTCTAGGGGCTGGAGAATTTTTTTTAGCTTTCAGCCCTGCTCTCTATTATACAGAATCACTTTAGTGATCTTTAACAGTACCTGTTTTAAGCCAAGTACAAACCCTGTTAGCATTCTTGTAAAACAATGTTGTGAAATGTTAGTGTATTTTATTTCTGTGATCAAATCTTTTTGGTTTAGCTGCTGGCATATTAAAATGAAACATTCATTATTGCGCACACAGAAAAAAAGCTGTCACCTTTTCACTTTTGTACACTTTAATATGTACGTTTTAAGGTATAGAAGCAGCGATAAAAGCTTAATTCTGGTTGCCACCATCTGTATCAGTATGAACCCTGTGCAAAGGTGTAGCTATCTTTAGAAATGGTACCTTTCAAGTGATGGCTTTTGTACCTTTTCCTGGGGCCTATTCCATAAACCAAGATTAGAGTATAAGCCAGGCTTATTTCAGTTAGTCTGACTTATTGCCAGTTAATTTGTATTAAAATAAGTCAGACTCTCTGCCATAAGCCTGGCTTATTTGGTAAACTTGTTTTATGGAACAGGCCCATGGAGAGCGTATCAGTGTTATGTATGACATTTTAACATAACAGAATGCAAGCTGTACTTAATAGTAAATGTATTTGGTGTCAAGCAGCTATAAGAAATATTATAATGGAATAAAGAGCATGCACAAATGGTGTGTTTAATTTGGACGTTTTGCAGTTATTGCAAACAGTCCGGATCAGTAGTTAATGCACTCAGTTTATGTACTCCGTTGTGTCATTTATGTACTGCTAAGTAGTTGATAATTTACTTAAAGCACAACTTTTACTGCTTTATTTGATCATAAATACTTTATGGTCCTCATATGCTGCTCCTAAGTGGATTTAACGTGAACAAATCATGCAGCAGATCTCAAAAGGCCCTGAACTGCGTAGTTGGCTATGCAGCAAGTCTGTGCCAGATGCTTCTTACATTTTTGTTCCTGCAGTCATAATGAGTGATAATATTTGCCATCTGCTTTCTCTAATGAAGTTGGATTTTAGAAATTAATTAAGAAAGTCAAGGTCTTAGTAAATTGTGTATAGTGGTTGTATAATAAAGTCTGCTAGTACAGACATTGATTAATTGATGCCTTGATTTTTTTTTAATGTAAATATCATTGTGCATAATTTACTCTACTGCACTTTTAGTAGCAGAAAAAGTCCATATGACTGCCTCGTTCCAATAATATTTCTCAAAGATGTTCGAGGCCAAATAAATTCACTTTGAAGTACAGCTTGCATTCTTCATATTTTGCAATCCATACATAGCTTAATGTGTTAAAATGCCTTGCATAACACTCATACGCTCTCCGAAAAAAAAAAGTATTATGAGTTTATTAACCTACTTTTATGATATTTTTATAGCTTAAATCACACATTCCTTGTGTCTGAAACAGAAGCTTGTAATTTCTGCCTGATAAGTAATTATGCATTTTAAGAAAGATAAGAAGGGTTGGAATGGACATGAGAATGAGTAAATAACGACTGCAAATATCTTTTAACGTCAATGATAATCATATTTTAACAAAAAGATACACCCTTTTCTCTTGTGAACCTGCCTGCTTTTTAACCAGTTAATAAGTGTGCTTTTTTGTCTTGTTTCAGTGAGAGCTTCTGGACATTATGTCGTCTGAAGAAGTCTGTGACAGTGTTTCAGCAGAGGATGATGCTAAGAAGGGACCTGATGTTCCTTTCCTTTTAGAAGAGCGTGTAAAAGAGAAAGTATCCTGGAAGGATGTGTTGAGAAAGAAGGTGGGAAAAAAGTGTTCCTGCAGTTCGGCTCGAGTCAAAGCCCTTATCGTAGACTGCCTGCCAATTGTGAAATGGCTGCCAAAGTATCAATTCAAAGACTGGATCATCGGGGATGCCATGTCTGGCCTTATCGTGGGCATCCTGCTGGTTCCCCAGTCCATTGCCTATTCTTTACTGGCAGAACAAGACCCTATTTATGGGCTCTATACGTCTTTCTTTGCCAGCATTATCTATACCCTATTGGGCACCTCCAGGCACATCTCTGTGGGGATGTTTGGGGTTTTGTGTCTTCTGGTGGGCCAGGTTGTGGACAGGGAACTTACCCTGGCAGGATATCCATCAGGCACCAATCAGACCACCTTGGGAAATGTGGACAACAGCACTGGTCCAATCTGTGACCGAAGCTGCTATGCAGTTACGGTGGCAGCAACACTAACATTCACAGCAGGGGTCTACCAGGTTAGTCAAGGTTAGTCATCTTGGTAGCACTTTATTTTACAGTCCGGGACAGGGTTGCACCAGCCATTCGTTAAGTTCTTACTTAAACAAGAACATCCCACACTAGAGCCTTAGGCCCCGTTTACATTAGTGCATTTTAAAACCGTTACGCCTATCGTTTACACTAATCTGGCATTTTCAAGGACTTTTGAAAACACTGCACACCCCGTTTTACTTTGAAAATGCCAGGATTGCATTTCAGTGTAAACAGAGCAAAACGGAGACTTTGGATAATGATGGCACGGCTACCCACATTCCCCCTTGACGACCTTCAAATTAGGGCTGGGCGATTTAATCGTTGATTAATTCATGCGCATTTGGTCAGTAAAGCCGGTTCTTTGATTAGTGGTAAATCTCAATCAGCTGTTTTTAAAATGCACTGTAGTTGATACACAGAGCCGTAGATCACTGACGAGCTACACAATATCATCAGAATATTGACTATAATCAGTTGAATATATTGAATATAATCAGAAGTGATTAATTTCCGATTTTAAACGTGAAATTGCGTAGCTCGTCAGTGATCTAAAGCTCTGTGCATCAACTGCCGTGCATTAAAAAACGGCTTCACTGGTGAAATGCACATGACTTAAGCTACGATTAAATCACCTAGCCCTGTATTAAATAGATGAGCAGAACTTGTTGACATGTAGTGAATTTTAAGGTGCCCCCTATTAAGCAAAAATCTTTTAGATCTTATGATTTCTTAAAAAATTGCAACATATTATATATGAATGAATAAATAAGTATATATAAAGTTATAAAAAAAAGTTTTCATGTAGGCTATAGTTTTTTACCTTTTTTAAATCAAAACATACTCATTTTATGACTTCAATTACTCATTTATAAATCAGAAACACAGCCTAAATATTATTTGCAAAGGGTATTTTACTTAAATCTAATTAGAAGTAGGTCAACAGCGCCCCCTACAGTATTGGAGCTCCCTACCAAACGGGTATTAGGACCCGGGGGAGGCTGCCGTTGCACATGCTATTAAAATTTTCATTAAAAACTAGATTAATAACATTAGTCTCTATGTGTACTTTTTTTTTTTTTAATGTAATTTAAATAAAAATAAAATAATAATAAGTTGCAACTTGCATACAGCTGGTGCAACCAGCCTCTATTCCTCATGTACATACTATGTACTTATTGTAGTAATTCCAATAACTAGGTACTAACCCCTGAACCTACCCCTAAACTTAACCCGTGTAGTTACCCTACATTACTTTCTTGGGTAAGTACACTATAAGCACATTGTAAGTACATGTAAGTAGTACACATACTGTCAAATAAAGTGCAATCATCATCTTCTATCACTTTTGTTTTTAAATATCAAAATGTATTAATTTCTCTGTTTGGGTTGCAGGTGTTGATGGGTCTCCTACAGGTTGGCTTTGTCTCCGTCTACCTCTCAGACTCTCTGTTGAGCGGTTTCGCAACTGGTGCCTCTCTCACCATCCTCACATCCCAGATAAAGTACTTTCTGGGCCTTCACCTTCCTCGTGTCCAAGGCTGGGGTTCGCTCATAAAAACCTGGATCAATCTTTTCAGGAATCTGGGTCATACCAACCTCTGTGACCTCGTAACCAGCGTGATCTGCTTGCTTGTGCTTGTTCCCACAAAAGAGCTCAACGACCGCTTCAAGGCCAAGCTCAAGGCTCCTATTCCCTTTGAACTCTTTGTGGTCATTGCTGCTACTCTAGCTTCCCACTTTGGGCGGTTCGAGGAAACGTACGGCTCGGATGTAGCCGGAAACATTCCCACGGGTTTCATGCCTCCCCAGCTTCCCAACTGGTCTCTCATACCCAATATCGCAGTTGATGCATTCTCAATCGCCATTGTTGGTTTCGCCATTACTGTGTCCCTGTCTGAGATGTTTGCTAAGAAGCATGGTTATATGGTGGACCCTAACCAGGAGATGTATGCTATTGGGTTCTGTAATATCATTCCTTCCTTCTTCCGCTGTTTCACGACCAGCGCTGCTTTGACCAAGACTCTTGTGAAGGAGTCAACGGGATGCCAGACTCAGATCTCAGGGTTGGTGACCGCTCTTGTGTTGCTGCTCGTCCTCCTTGTTATAGCACCTGCCTTCTACTCGTTGCAGAAGTACGTATAAATTATGCCATTTTCAAGTTGTGAAATATTACAATTACTGATGAAATGCGCATGAATTAATACCTTTTTTATTTTAATAAATACCTTTTTAAATTAAAACATACTCATTTTATGACACAGCCTAACACAGCCTAAATGTTATTTGCAAAGGGTATTTTACTTTTAATTTAAAGTATGTATAAATTATGCCATTTTCACGTTGTGAAATATTATTGTTTTCCTATTTTAATATACTTTTAAAATCTAATTTATTTCTGTGACACAGTGCAAATTTCTCCAGTCATCAGTGTCATATGATCCTTCAGAAATCTTTCTAATATGCCGATTTATTATCTACTTTGTGCTGCTTAATTTTGTTTTAGATATTTCTTTCTTTAATTCTTTGATGAATAAAATATTAAAAAGTATGACAGCGTTTTAAGATTACAAGATTACAAAATTATCTAATATTACTACGAGAATAGTCAAAATATTTTGACTTAGAAGAATAAATTTAAATACTACGAGAATAAAGTCGAAATATTATAAGAATAAAGATGAAATTGTTGAAGAATTTAATTTGTGGAAATTTAAAGTTATAGTATTTAGCATAGTGCACATGCAAACGGCCCAGACTGAGAGCACCGGAAGAAGGCCACCAGAATTCTGGCGTATTTGAAGATTGTTGCATCCGTGCGGCCGCATCATCTTACTAAGATGAGAGTCTATTTTAAGATCTCACGGAAATGGCTTAGTATCAAGAATATTATATTTTTTTACAAGACTGAACAGGAACAACTTATCTTAACATCAGCTCACACACCCAGTCAACATTCCTTCGGGAGGCGCTGTAGCTCTCTTATTTACCCTGTTTTAATACACTACAAATAGGCCCTTATATGGGATTGATAGCAGAAGTCATGTCATGTGTCATATTTGCGGCGACAATGTGCTTGGAAATGTTGTTCCATGTCTTCCATTGAATTCATTATTTGTAGTGCGCCACCCAATAGCAATGAGATTTGTGCTTTTGGTACTTATTAAAAACAAAATCAAAAAGTTTTAAAGTTTAGGCTACTGTTGTGATCGTGAAAAGTTCACCACCTAGTTCCACAAAACGTCCGTGGTGTCCAAACGTTTATTCCTCTGTGTAGCCTATTTAATTAATAAAACGTTCTAAAGGTTGCCGTGGACTCCAGCTCGTTAACATACCTTATAATGCCGCTTAAACTAAAGCAAATGCATAATATTTCAAATATTTCGACTTCATTCTTTTTATATTTTGACTTTATTCTTGTAACCTCAATTTTATTCTCAAAATATTATGACTTAATTCTTGTAATCTTAAAATAGTTTTTTGTTTTTGTTTTTTTCACGTGGCACTGATATGGCGTTGTAAAAAAGAGTAACAATACAACTTGTCTTTTAACAATACAATCTTTTCTATCATTTTTGAACAATGCAACACATCCTTGAATACAAATTTCTGAATATTCCCCAAACTTTTGAATAGTTTTTGAAAACATTTGAAAATTTGTATTTTTAATAAAATAAAATGATTTTTTTTTTATCAAATTTTTTTTTATCAAAGAACCTTAAAAAATGTATAAATTTCCGCAAAAAATATTCAGCACAACTGTTTCCAACACGGATTATACTGTAATTCAGCATATTAAAATTATTTCTAAAAGACGTCAATGAAGACTGGAGTAATGATGCTGAAAATTCAGTTTTGCTTCACCTAAATAAAAAAATATATATTAAAGTATATTAAAATAGAAACCTTATTTTAAATAGCAATGATTTTTCACACACAAAAAAATCTTTTAAATCAAAAAAATTTTTTATCAAATAAATACAGTTTTGAATAAGAAACATCTTTAAAAAAGCATTACAAGTCATACGGATCCCAAACTTTTGAACAGCAGTGTAATTGTGTCCTCTTCCTCTCTGCAGATGTGTTCTGGCCGTCATTATAGTTGTCAACCTCCGCGGGGCACTGCGAAAGTTTGGGGACATTCCCAAAATGTGGCGGCTCAACCGCGTGGACACTATCATCTGGCTGATTACCATGGCCACATCAGCGCTAGTGAACACTGAGCTAGGTCTGCTAGTTGGAGTCCTGGTCTCTGCGTTCTGTGTGTTAGGCCGAACCCAGTCTGCCCAGGTCCGTCAGCTGGGCCAAGCAGGAGACCGAGAGCTCTTCGAAGACCTTGCCTCCTACAAGGGTCTCCAGAGCCAGTCCGGGGTGGCTGTTTTCCGATATGAGGCTCCCATCTACTATGCCAACCAAGCTCTTTTTAAGAAGTCACTGTCCCGCAGCGTGGGTCTGGATCCGCTTAAAGAGAAGGCCAGGCGCAGGAAACTAGACAAGCAGAGGAACCAGAAACAAGGTGGAGAAGACCAAAAGCAAGAGATGGACGTGTCCACCAATGTGTATCTGCTACAGCACAACAGCTTGCACACGCTGGTCATAGACTGCAGTCCGGTGCTGTTTCTGGACACTGCTGGGGTCAATGCTTTAAAGGAGGTATGCAAGGACTACAAGGGGCTGGGAGTCGATGTGCTTTTGGCGCAATGCAACCCCTCTGTCATTGATTCTTTGCGAAGGGGAGGATATTATGACCCAAAGAAAGGGAGTAAAGAAATACAGTTTCACACTCTTAGTGATGCCGTCTCTTATGCCCAAAGCTTTAAGTCACAAAATGGTGATTGTGACACTGTTGTGTAACAGTTTGTAATGTATTCATCTGAAGTTGTCTTTTTGTTGCCAATTCAGAATTATATAGATAACTTCATGTCATTCAAAATCTGTATCTTTTTTTTTTAATTATATACACAGAGGATAAGATGTATATAGAATGATTGTCTATGCACAGAGAAATATTTTGCCATTCATTTAATGGGGTCCAAAACAGACTTGCATTGCTTAAAAACACTAAATTATTATTAGAAATATAGAGTCATACAGGTTTGGAACTACATGAGGGTGAGTAAATGATGACAGTTTTCAATTTTTGAGAGTACTATTCCTATACCGTTTTAAAATTGACAAGTAATCATCTGTTTATATGTTACTACATAATTGCTGTTGAAAAAAACTATGTGTTGCATTCTGCAAGACCTTTACATGGTTTGTCTGTATCGCATAACCTTTGTCTAGTCAGGATGACAAGCATATTTTATCTTATTTGAGTATTCGAGTGCTCAGTCTTTCTATGTGAATAGAACTGTTTTATGCTAGACAAGCTCCAGCTTGTATATTTACTCTTACGTTCCACTCTAGTTTGTTGCTCATTCAGTCAGAATCATATCTTATATAATCTCATTTGTGACATTTACCCAGCTTTATGGGTACTTGTGCATGTTTAAATGACCATAAAGCTTGGATAAACTGAGGGATTGTTGTTTGGGTGAATGCAAGTTGAACTCTTTTACCCATTCATCAGATGTTTACCTCAATCGCACCTGAGTGTGTGCCGATATGCCTCGTCGCTGTGACTCTGCAGCCACAGAGCAGCTTTTGAAACGGCATTTTTTTTCTTGAAAGGCTTTGCTGAAGGAGCCGAATAAAAATATTTGTTCAGGATTTTTTCTTTACTCCGCTTTCATTTCATGTTGAGAGCAAAGAAGGCTCAGGTAGAGAGTCGTGTCTGACCTGTTACACATGTCTGAAGGAACAGGAGACATAGCCGGATGAACTGACTGCATGCCTAACTCAGGCTCAGGGAAATTATGCAATATATCCTCCTATTGGCTGAACTAGAGCAGGGTATGAATGCAGACGATATTTGTAAGATGCTGGAGTTTTTGTCTGATATATCACTGATAGAATGCTTGCACAAATGAAAACAGAATTTTAAACATGCCTTTTAAGGCAAACTAAGAACTATTTATGAAGTTTTTATCCTATGTAGTGGTTACACTATTTAAATATTTATAAATAAAAATAATTTTTTTTTTGGTTCCTTAAAGAGTTTTGCCTTTTTTTTTTAGTGTGAAGAACATTTTAAGGAATGCTGTGTGCAAGGTTCTATAAATTCTTAATTGCGTCATCAATGCCAAAAACATTTTTTAAAGAATACATGGTGATTTTTTACTGAAACGCATGTGGATTGCTTCTGTGTGTTTGACTTTGCATTAGCATTACTGCAATCACATTGAAGGCTTTATTTCTAAAATATCTCTATGTACAAATTCTATGCAACTAGATAGGTCTACTGTATATAATATGTAATTACTGTATTTCATGTAACATGACTTTTTTCCTCTACAAATGTAATTTGCATAATTAATACAAAATAAACTAAATGCTTACAGAAAGCAAAGTGGTCCTGGCCTTGTTCAGAAATCAACAAAAGTGGATTTTCCTTTGCATCCGGTGTTTCCTTTGACAGTGATTTTCATGTTTTTTTTTTTTCTTTTTTTAAATAATTGAAATAAATGTAATCTAAAATTGAAATGAGTGAGGGGACACCGAAGCTTATTCTGTTTAGTGCAAGCTTTGAGAAAATGTGCTTTAACTCAAAGCTACCAGCAGTGCGCAGCATTGTTCTGCGGCAGATCATGTGTCTTAGGCTTTAAAGGGGTAGTTCCCCTGAAAATGAAACTTGTTATCATTTACCTATCCTAATGTTGTTCCAAACCAGTATGATTGATTTATTCTGCAAAACACAAAAGAAGATATTTAGAGAGGAATAAATAATATTTATGTAAGAAATAAAGCCACAGTGATGGTTTGGAATAACATGAGAATATATAAAAACAGTATGTTCTCTTTTATATTTAAAAGTGACCTATTGCTTTAACATAAAAAATGCTAATATAACAGTGTCAGCGTTTTTTAAATTTATGGTATTTTACAGATGAAAATGTACTAAAAGTCCAGTGTTTTATGTAGCTGCTGACAGGTAATTTTTTCTAGGAACCTGCGTGCTTTAAAGTTTGGCGTGAGAACCGTGCATGCCAGCACATCTGCAGTTTATGATGCCATTGGATTCCATGGCCAGTTTGTCTGCTGTCAAAAGTATTTTATTTTTGTCACATCTACGAGGCAGCCAGAGACAAAAGGATGTCTGAAAGGCACGGAGCATCTCAATGACTTTAGCAGGTGTTGGGATGGCAGAGGAGACAGCAGCTGTCTGTTCTTTCATCGGGATTCTGACAAGGACAAGGCCTCTGAATACACACCAAATACCAAAAAAAAAGCTTTGCAGTGCAAATCGGCATGTTTTCAATGTACGTTTAGCAATTACATAATCATTTATCATTGTAGTTGTGGAACGCTGCTAATAGTTTAACCCCCCAAAAAATAAAAATGATCTTTCAGACCATACAACACTGGTCTCAAGCTCAATTCCTGGAGAGTCACTGCTCTGCACAGTTTAGCTCCAACAATCTCCAAATCACACCTGCCTGGAGGTTTCTAGTGATCCTAAAGACCTTGATTAGCTGAATCAGCTGTGTTTGATTAGGGTTGGAGCGAAATTGTGCAGAACTGTGGCCCTCCATGAACTGAGTTTGAGACCAGTGCCATGGAACGTTAAATGTGAATGGGTGCTGTCAGAGTCCGAACAGCTGATGAAAACATAACAATAAGTAATCCACACCACTCCAGTCCATCAGTTAACATCGTGAAAGGCTGAAATTACTCTCTGGCTCTGATGTCTATACATAACATATAATTCATTTTAATCTGTTAATTGTTCCAGAGCAAATAATTTTGGCTGCGTGTGAGGTCTCATAACTTCATATTTTAAATAATGCTGTATCAGAGCATTGCCTTTGCGACTGAATTGCTTGGCAAGTAGTAGGCCTACTGTTGTTCAATAAATAATATTTTAGATAAGTTAGCTAACAGTAACTACTTATTAAAAGCATTTGGTATTGAGAAACTGTATAGTTACTGTATTATCCCTACATTGTTTTGCTGTTAGATGGCGACAAGGGTGAGTTTTTGAAGTACAAAAATGCTCTGAGCAGCAAATAGTACAGACACTACAGCAAAGATATTGCTTTCCTCAGCAGACTTTCAACCAAATGTTTTATTGCGAATGTGAGATTGAGATATGATTGCTATATCAAACACAGGTAATCAGTCGCTCACTCCATCTCTCTCTCATTATACTCATACTCTTCATAATACAGTGAGATTTTAATACAGTAATACAATTCCCTTTTCAAAGAAAGCAACCCAACATCCTTTTGTTACTAGTTTTAAGACATTTTCAAATTAGTAATGGAGGCTTGGGCTGTAAAACTGTCAGCTTCTGTGGCAGACACGTTTTTTTCTATGCCCTTAAACTGTTGTTTAAATGCAAAATCACACTGGTAGTCCTGAGTGTGATATTGCTAATTTTTGCCCTTGTATTTAATAAATGTTAAGGTTTAAAGTTTAAATGTTAAGGTTTAAAAGCTTTTTTATTTCGTTTTTTTTAGTGCTTTGAAACTAGACAGTCATTGGATAAACGCTGCGATTATGTCACGCCCACGGACGCTCAGCGTCTCTGGGCGTGAATGAGGAGTGGGCTGGCCTGGACGCTGAGCGTCTGCGTGATGATTGGAGGGTCTGGCGAAAGATTGCATCTCC
>JAUMHP010000065.1:15628622-15639624 GCA_032361065.1 Enteromius trimaculatus
CCTATTTCTTTATATTTGCTTGGCGAAACTGCTTGATTTTGATCATACATTTCACACAATTATACACCACATTCCTTTCCCTTTTACATGAGCTTCCCCTATTTGACAGATCAGTAGCCGCCACTGTACAGTACCCTCCAAAAGTTTGGAAACACCCCTGGCAGAGTGGTTTTGGATGATATCAGCATAAATTCTTATATTTCCTTTGGTGCAAATGCATTAAAGTAACTTGACAGGATTGTGTTGTGTTTTGCTCCCTGTGTGTCTGCCCATGCCCATATTTGGTGTTCCTGTCTTTCGTGTAGTTTATCAGTGTTAATTAGTTTCCAGCCATGTTCCCCATGTGCTTTGAGTCCTGCCCACGTTAGTGTCTGTATTTAAGTGCTTGTGTGTCTTTGGTCGATCCTTAAGTGTCCTACCCTATGTCTGATCTGTTCCCGTTGGCTTTCCTTGTTAAACCTGTTCAACTACAAGACCCGTGCCTTGTGTGCTACCTGCTTGAGTGACGGTGTGACATTATCATTGGAGATAATAATTTTCTTTTTGATTACAAAATAAAGGCAGTATTTACATGTCAAAGTCGGACATGCCCCTTTGCCAGCTGTGGTCACTGCTACTGGTTTAAACTTGGCCCAGGTTTTTAAAAGATTTTTGGGTCAGCACACCTTATTAGCTTCAACAGATCAAGTCAATGTTTGAATAAACTGACAGCTCAGATGCTCAGAGCTGTAATAGCTGCTAATGGTGAATAATTTGATGAATCGAAAGTATTTTCTGTGTATAAACCCTTTATATACTAAAATATGTTTTGTTATGTTGTCCCTTTTCAGTGCAAAATTCTGACAAATTAAAAAGGGTTCATGCCAATATTGTCCAAACTCTCACTTTTCCAAACTTTTGGAGGGCAAAACATCAAAACAACATTCCTTTGAAAACATCTTAAAGATGGATTTGTATATTTTGAATTATTGTGGATATTTCAGCTGTTTGGACTCTCATTCTGACGGCACCCATTCACTGCAGCGGAAACGTTGGTAAGCAATGGATGTAATCTTAAATTTCTCTAAATCCGTTCCCATGAAGAAACACACTCTGTCCACGTGGCCTGAGGGTTAGCAAATTGCATATTTTCCGTCTGCCAGCGAAAATATTTACAAACAAAATCAACGCAGAAACAACTGTTTCCCCTGTGTGTCATGCTGTTTAATTCCTGAATGAATCATCGTTTTTGAACAAATTTGTTGAATTATTGATTCTTATAAAGACTAATGCTAATATGATGCTATTTTTTTAAATGATCACCCCTCCCCCACCCCCCACACACACACCACAGGACCATTTACACTGAGCATGTGATAAAAATAATACGATTTTGAAAAACAAAACGGAGGACAGGATCTAAAACACATTTGTAGATAAAATACTATAATCATGACTAAAATAGGAAAATTTATGAGAGAGGACAAGCAGAGTCATTGCTAACACTGTGATCCTGAAGAACTGTCTCTGTATTGACTGGACTCTCATTTGCTGTGAATCTCATCGCTTTAATGAAGTGTAATTGTGCCATTAATTATCGGTCATCAGTTCAGCACCCAAGTTCTCCCACCTCAGGGCATAAGTGAAAGCATCTGCGATCTCCATTTGAGGTCATTTCACATTTACACATATGCAAGCTCTTCTCTGTGCCTCATTTCTTACAATCAATAAGAAGCAGTCTAAAATGCTACATAAACTGTAAAAAAAAGGTAAAGAGGAAAGATCCATTTGGTTCCAGCGGTTTTCAGCTCAACTTTTGGACTAAACGTAAGGCTGTTGCTCTGTAATTCTGTATTCATTGCTGGTGTAAATACATTTGAATAAAGCTCTGAGGCTGTTGAGATAAGCAAATTTTATTGGCATCTCTATTCAACTCCTTTTGTGAAATGCTGAATCTACATAATCCACCTTTAGAGGAACACCACCATCTGCTTTAGCTTCTTTGTGTTATGGCTTTACAGCCAGACCATCATTTATTTTCTCTAGAGAGTTTTTCCTCAAAATACAAGCCCCAGAATGTTAGTATTCTTTGTACTTATGCGCAGAAATGTTAATGGGGCTCTTGGTACTGTAACAAATGCTGTTAAGTATATCGCAGCACTGCGGACTGAGCTCGTCACCTTTTGAACTGTAACTTCTGAATAAGAATATGCTTGTGCTGCAATTTAGGGAAGTATTTCTATAAAAGGATATATCAGACTTTAATAAATATGCTCTGCTCAGAGGCACTTAAACTACACAATGGCGAGGAAGTGAACAGAATTCCAAACTGAAAGGAAATAGAAAGCTAAAGTTAGCCATGCCCAGTGAGTGAGAGTTAGTTGGGGAGTGGCATTTTGAGCTTCACCTACACAGTTGATTTAGAAAGTAGACCTTAATTTTTTAGGAAATACTTATGCAGTGTGCTATTTGAGGATTTTGGTATTTGGTAAAGTTATGACAAATCTGTGCTTTGCTTTGGCATTATGGGGTATGGAGTGTAGACTGGTGTGAAATACTCTTTAAATGCTTCTGAGTGAAATAAAATTGTTAAATACTTATGTCTTCTGGTGTTTGTGGTTTGGATTTTGCACTCTATTTCTAACTTTTCTCTACGGTGTATGTTGCTCAACTCTTTTTCTCTAATCTCTGACTTTATATTTTGACTTTTTCTCTAAATTCAGAATTTTAATCACTCAATTCTGACTTTTCCCTTTAAATTCATATTTTTCTGTCAAAAATCAACTTTTTTCCTCTAAATTCAAAGTTTATGTCGCTCAATTTTGACTTTTTTATTCTTAGTTTACATTTCTCAATTCTGTCTTGTTTTTTTCTAAATACAGAGTTTCTGTTGTTCAATTTTTTTTTTTAGTTTTTTTCTTTTAGTTTACTTCACTCAATTCTATCTCATTTCTCTAAATTTAGTTTCCGTCTCTCGACTTTGAGTTTTGTGTAAATCTAAATCTAAAAAACTTGTCTAATGTCTCTTAATTCTGACTTTTTTTTTTTTAATTTATAGTTTGTCATTCAATTCTGAATTTATTCTCTAAATATTACATCACTTAAATCTGACTTTCTCTTAATTCTAAGTTTCCGTCACTCAATTTTGACATTTTTTTTTATCCTGGGATGGAAATAGCTTCCATAGAACCATTTGTTATACAAACATGTGAAATGTTTTCTATTTTAAAATATTGTGTTATTAAATATATGAAGTTAAGGTTACTGTGCTGCACATTAGGACTGGATGCTTCACAGTGACACAGAGCATAGACCCAGTACGACCTCTGTTTGATTGACCCTGAGGTCAGTAATCTGGCCTGCTCCTTCTGGAGCTAGTTAAGTTGAAGCCATTGACTGTGCAGGCGGTCTGGCCAGCATTTTGGGTGAGCTCATGATGGCAGATGCCAGGTGGACACCCCTCTGCCAATTATTCTGTTTATCTGGTCATTGAGGGCCAGCTGATGAACTAGTTTTGTTTGGCCAGTGCAAGACCAGCTCTTCCATCATCCCATTGGGATCTCCCGCCGTCTGTCTGTGTTAGGACCCCACAGTTCATTATGGCCAAATCTGAGTTCTCAGTCTGTCCCCTCGTCTCTCTGAGTGTGAAGAAGGCCGTGGCCAGCAGCAGTAAGGGATGAGCACCGGGGGTCTCATGTGACCGCTGAGTTCTCCAGCTGGCTCGCTCTTGGCACTGGCTTGGGCACAACAGCTGCTGAGAGAATTATATAAGGCAAACGATTGAAAAATTATTTAAGAGTCCTTTTTTTTAATCTGGATATACAACAGAAAAATATTCTATAGCAGAAATTAATTTATCAACAAATGTAAATGAAAACAAGATATATCTCTTTTACACTTTGTAATGTTTTAGAAACACTATAGAAAGAAGAATTTTCAGAAGAAAAGCTTGCCCTGTTTTACTTTCATTTATTTTGATTTATCATTATTTTGTCATCTAGTTTTGTTTGTTTTAGTTTACTTTTACAGTTTTTGTTTAGTTGTATTGTTTTTGTTGTTTGTTGATTTTTTAATGTTAAAGATTGTTTAATTAAATGTTATTGTTTCAGCTTTTTAATTAGCTTAGTTTTGTTTAGTTTTAAAGTTTTTGTTTTCAGATCAGAGATCTGCTACAGTGGTGACTAGTCTAGCTGAGTTAGCAGCAGAGCTAAAATTAAAACACATTCACATTTGAATTGCCCGCGGTTAGCACGCGGCTAGCGTGATTAGCGATCTTTAATGAGCATCTCAAACAACATAAAACAATCTGAATCTGTGTCTATATGGTATCAAACAGCAAGAATCAGGGTCACAGCTCTGATTGGTTTTAGAAGAACAGTATTTTACACCATAACAGAGCTAGCACAGTCAGCATAACACTTAGTATTATTATCCTTTTTTCATCCTCTTCGATTTCTCGAAGAGCTCGCAAAGACATGACGCTTAATTCTCTTTCATAACTTTTAACCTAATGGACACATAATATTTCAATACTTGGTAATATTTGGAGATTTTTTCTTTGAATTTGTTTCCTTCAGAGGATATTTTTCATACCAGTCCTTGTTGCTTTCTAGCACCGTCTTCACAGGAAGAAAGGTGTATTGTTTTTTATTAAAAGATTCGCTGGCAGTGTACGCGCCACCCTCTGGCGGAATAGAGGGTTGCACTCCAGTAAACTTGTGCGGGTTACACAAGCATTTTGTTTGTGTTTCTGCTTAGTCTTGATGCTACTTTGCTCCGGCAGTACCTGTTAAGTATCCTTGTTCCTTGTAACCTCTTGTTTGGACCTTTCTAATAAACTTCTGGGCTTGCCTATGTTGGAACTTTGTTTTTCAATAAGCCCCTAACTCTAAGACATTGCAGAGAGTTGTTGTTTTGATGTTGTGATTATTGTTTTTTGATTTCATTTAAGTGAGACACCAAGTAAAGATTTTTTGTTGTTTCAAGTCCTGTCTCTAGTGAGTTTCTGTAAACTTGGGTTCACACTGCCCTATAGTACAGTGGTTAGCCCTTTGAGCTTCCAAAAACACACTACAGGTTCGATCCCGGGTGTGACAGCAATACTAAGCCATATAAGATGAACCCAGCAGAGATGGAACAGATTTGTGGAGCCCTCAGTAAACAAGGATCTTGTGTTTAAAAGATCTTGTGTGTCAGATGGAAGATTCTTTGCATCAACTTCAAGCACGTTTGCCTTAAGTCCCCGTAGTAGCACCAGCACCAGTTACCCAGGAACCTAGGATCCCAGCTCCTCAGCGTTATGATGGAAAGCCTGGTACCTGTAAGGGGTTCCTGACTCAAGTTTCACTAAGATTGCATACATAATCTTCTTATTGAGTTAGCGTGCAATGGATTGGGCCTAAGCCCTCTGGAGACAACAGTCCCCCATTTTCTCCGATTTAAATGTGTTTACAGACACTCTCCAGTCAATGGTCGTGAGGCAGCAAGAAGGTTACTAAGTAACTAAGGTTACTGCACCAGGGGCATCATGCAGTAGCTGACTATGCAATTGAGTTCCATACCCTGACATCTGAGAGCAGATGGGATGCTGAAGCTCTCTTCTCAACCTTTTACCAGGGCCTTTCAGAGGAAGTGAAAGACGAACTCTCCAGTTGAGACTGGGGTTCAGGTCTGGAGGATCTAATAACCCTGGCCATTCGCATTGACAAGCGCAACCGCATCCGCGAGTCGGGCCTCAGGAACTCTTCTCAATTGGGGAACTGCAAAGTGTCCTGCACCTCTTCTACTTCTGTAGGGGATGAGACTAAAAAGATTCTGGCTGCACTTGAGGAGGTGAGTGGAACTTTTCTGAATAATCCTCTAGAATGGACATTCTTACCCCTTGATTACCATGATTTGAAGGAAATATTTAGCAAACAGCATGCCACAAAGCTACCTACCCATAGACCCTATGACTGCTCTATTGAACTTCTCCCTGTCACACTTCCGCCTAGAGGTAATTTAAATTCTCTCTCTGCCCCAGAGACTAAGGCCAGGAATTAATATATTCAGGACGCTTTAAAGACTGGCTTTATTCGACCTTCTGCTTCCCCAACTAGTGCTGGTTTCTTTTTTCAAAATGTCAGACAGGTTCTTCAGAATCATCTGTTTATAAAGCTTGAGAAGTGTGAATTCCATGTGTCCCTCATTCCTAGGGCATGTTGTCTCACAAGAGGGCATCCAGATGGAAAAAAAGAACTAAGGCCGGGAATGAATATTTTCAGGACACTTTAAATACTGGCTTTATTCGACCTTATACTTCCCCAGCTAGTGCTGGTTTCTTTTTTGTCTCTAAGAAGGATGGCGGCCTCAGGCCTTGGATTGACTATTGGGGACTGAATAAGATAACTGTTAAGAATCGCTACCCCCTTCCACTCATGTCATCTGCTTTTGAACTACTTCAAAATGCTACAATCTTTTCCAAGTTAGATCTACATAGTGCTTATAACTTGGTACGCATATAGACAGGGGATGAATGGAAGACTGCCTTCAGTACCCCAACTGGCCACCCCACAGGCCTTAATAAATGATGTATTGAGGGAGATGTTAAACCATTTTGTCTACTTGGATAACATTTTAAACTTCTCAAATTCTCTTCAGGAACACATTCTTCATGTCCGACAGGTTCTTGAGAATCATCTGTTTGTAAAGCTTGAGAAGTACCCTACAGAGAAGCTTGAGAAGTACCCCAACATACCCTAGGAATGTGTCACAAGAGGGCATCCAGATGGAACCAAGAAAGGTATCTGCCATTACTAACTGGCCCCAACCAACGCCGACTCTCAAGCAGGCTTTGCCAATAAACAGACCCAGAGGTATTATTTATTGTTGAGGTGGATGCATCGGAAGTGGGAGTAGGAGCAGTGCTCTCCCAGAGATCAATCACAGATATCAAGGTACATCCATGTTCTTTCTTTTCTAGAAGCCTGTCTCCAGCAGCAAGAAACTATGATGTGGAGAACCGAGAACTCCTAGCTGTAAAACTTGCACTAGAGGAATGACGCCACTGGCTTGGGAGATCAAAGCATCCATTCGTTGTGTGGACAGACCACAAGAACCTGTCCTATCTACAGCAGTCAAAGCGACTCAATCCTTGGCAGGCAAGGTGGTTTCTATTTTTTACCCATTTTAATTTTGTGATCTCTTATAAACCTGGAACAAAGAACATTAAGACTGATGCATTATCGCGCCAGTATGATTGTTCGAGAAGGACCAGTCCCCAGAATTCATTATTCCCAGAGACCACATTCTTGCACCTGTTTGCTGCTCCACCGAGGACACTGTGCATGACGCACTTCAAGGTACACACATGCCTGATCATGTTCCATGCACGCTTGTTTGTCCCCAAGGAGATAAGATCTAAGGTTCTCCATTCGGGGCATGCCTCTCCGGGAGTAGAGCGGATGCTGGACTTCATTCAGAGATGTTTTTGGTGGCCAGAGATGTCAAGAGAGGTCAGCTCTTTTGTGCAAGCTGGCCCAGTCTGTGCTCAACAGAAATCGTCTAATCTTCTACATCCTTTACCCTGGTCCCATATTTCTATGGATTTTATCACCGGTCTGCCAGTTTCTCAAGGTAACACAGTGTTAAAAAAGTTATTTTGGGGGTGGTTTACCGCTTCTCTAAAGCTGCACACTTTATCCCCTTACCAAAACTTCCCTCGGCTACAGAGATGGCTGACATTATCCTTCAGAAAGTTACAAGAATACATGGAATCCCAGTAGACATTGTTACTGACCGAGGTCCCCAGTTCATGTCTCATTACTGGAAAGCATTCTCATCTCTGTTTGGTTCTTCTGTTAGCCTTTCATCAGGTTTCCACCCCCAATCAAATAGACAGACAGAATGCATAAACCAAGAATTGGAAAAATACCTTCGCTGCTTCATATCCCATCAGCCATCCTCCTGGAGTCGATTCCTGGTTTGGGCGGAATTGGCACACAGCACGCTACGCAGCTCTTCCACTGGTTTATCCCCATTCAAGTGTCAGTTTGGGTTTGAGCCACCCTTATTCTTCAGTCAAGAAACAGGTTGGTGTTCCCTGTGCTGAAAGATTGATTGAATGGTGCAAAAGGAGACAGGCTCATGTAGCCCGGAAACGTGCTTCTATTCGCTACAAGAGGCAGGCAGACAAGAGAAGGAAGGGGAACCCACACTATAGGATAGGACAAAGGGTCTGGCTCTCAGCTAAGGACCTGCCTTTAAGAGTGGAATCTAAAAAAACTTGCACTAGATTCATTGGCCCATTTAAAATCATAAGACGAGTCAATCCTGTTACATTCCAGCTTGCTATTCCTAGATCCATGAGA
The DNA here is from genome assembly GCA_032361065.1 of Enteromius trimaculatus. NCBI lineage: Eukaryota > Metazoa > Chordata > Actinopteri > Cypriniformes > Cyprinidae > Enteromius > Enteromius trimaculatus. The sequence goes on from JAUMHP010000065.1 coordinate 15,636,950, forward strand.
GTAAGACCTACGTTTGAACTGAAACCTTTAATAACCTCTCCTTTGTCTCCTCCAGTGCCAGCTCCCCCACCCCTCTGGATAATAGAGGGTGGTCCTACATATAGGATTAGGAGATTATTGGATTCAAGATGTTGGGGTTGTGGGTTTCACTACTTGGTGGATTGGGAAGGATATGGGCCTGAGGAGCGAACCTGGGTACCAGCACGGCACATCTTGGACCCAGGTCCGATTCAAACTTTCCACAGCCTGCATCCTGACCGTTCTGGGCCGTCCTAAACCAGCCGTAAGGAGGGAGGCCCTGTCACACCACAGTCTGTCCAGCAGAGGGAGAAGGCACAAGGCCTTCTGCAACCTCGTCCTAATTTCCTGCAAGTAATCAGCTCAGTGATATCATCTGTACCTAGCTCATAAGTGTTTGTGTGCTTGCGAACACTGCGGGTTCGAGCCCGGGTGTGACAAATGCAAGACCATGCTAGACCTCATGTGGCTGGAGTGTGTCAGCAGTTCCTGCAAGACGAAGGCATTGATGCTATGGACTGGCCCGCCCGTTCCCCAGACCTAAATCCAATTGAGCACATCTGGGACATCACGTCTCGCTCCATCCACCAATGCCACATTGCACCACAGACAGTTCAGGAGTTGACGGATGATTTAGTCCAGGTCTGGGAGGAGATCCCTCAGGAGACCATCTGCCACCATACATTTACAGTAGGCAACACACACTACTGAGCCTCATTTTGACTTTTAAGGACATTACATAAACTTGGATCATTGGTATGTGTTTTTCACTTTAATTTAGAGTGTGACTCCAAATCCAGACCACCATGGGTTAATACATTTGATTTCCATTAATCATTTTTGAGTGATTTTGTTGTCAGCACATTTAACTATGTAAAGAACAAAGTATTTAATAAGAATATTTCATTCATTCAGATCTAGGATGTGTTATTTTAGTTATTTTAGATTTCTATTAAACAAAGAAAAAACTTTTTTGTTCTTGTCTTAGGTGTTTAAATCATATAGAAAAACCCACAGTGAGAACAGCTCAGCCGGGTGAAGGCAACAGTCAATCATATCAGGATGAGAGACTGATTTTATTAGAGCCATCATGATCCAGCAGTTTTACACGTCAACATTTCTTCCTGGAAAAGTTATCCATGCATATTCTGCACAGGCTATGTTTTGGGCAAGAATGTGGCCACTGGCTGTAGAAGTCATGATGTTTTAGCTATTATCAGTTGGGTGAAGATGTTGTTGAGCTTTAAGCTTTACAACAGCTGTTGGACAAATCAGTATTCAGTTTATAACCATTTACTGGTACCCGTAGTCCATGTTCCAGTAATGAGAATTTTAGTTTGACCACTCCACGATGTAACATCCCAACATGTTTTGGCTTCCTAAAATTTTCCTAAGGCATCTGGTCTTGTGTTTGTGTAAAGACTTTTTGGTAAAAACAGAAATACTGTTTTCTTGCATGCCCCATGCAATCAAAAGTCTTTTATATTAACTATTGTCATCATAAAATTGCTATTTCTGATTCTCAAATCTGAACACACTACTGGTAAAAACAGTAAACAGTAATTTTGTGAAATTTTTTTTTTATATATTACCTACTATCACATAATTTTGAAACAACAAATCCTCATAAAATACCAATATTAAAAATGTTATTACTGTCACATTTGACCAGATGAGTATGTTCTTACTGAATGAAGCATATACCAGGATGAATTCAGGTTAATTTGACATTTTCATGGAAAAAGTGTCCCTGTTGATCAGAATTCAGCATTTAACTATCCATGTTTCCATTGACAAACTTTATAACAGTGCACAGATCAAAACTGACTAACTATGGCACGTTTAGTGACTGCATTAGTGATTTATAGAAGTCAGATTTAGTGATTTATAGAAATTAGAAATTTATAGAGTCAGCCAGTGCTGATGTTGTGTGACTCACTGTCACTGTCCATTAGTTCTGCCAGAGCTCTGATGTAAAACACCATTATTCAGTCTTATGAAGCCTCTCGCTGCCTCATAAAAGTTACATCCTGTGAAATGAATCCATAACCTTAACAGGTGGTCTGAGCTGCCAGATTGGAGACTCTCTGCACGCGTCAAAGCAGCCAGAAGCCTGTCTTTGATCCCCGAACAACTACAAAACAAGCTTTTTGCCTCCGAGAACCAAGATGACACAGAAATAATGGGATGACAAATATAACATTCAATCCCTTTAATAAGGCCGATTTGATCTGGACAGACAACGCTAGATTTTGTTATTACACACTGATTTGAAGTGAGGGTACTGTTCTTCACACAAACATTTTAATTATGAGGAAATCACAATATTAATGGCTTTCACAGATGGGTGCTAAGTAGATGTGTATAAAAAATAGTTTGAATCACAAATCTGTCTAGTAATAATATATATGCAGACGTTTGGGATGTTTTTTTTAAGAAACTTTTACTGCTTTTCTTTTAAACTTTATATTTATTATAGAATCTTGAACAGATGTATTACAAAGGTATTTAGCTGATGATAAATAATGAGTAGAATTAAATAAAAATATAATTCAAAATCAAATCAGCATGTTAGAATTATTTCTAAAGGATCATTTGACTTTAAAGTCGGGATAAATGATGCTGAAATTTCAGGTTTGATCACAGAAATGAATGAT
>JAUMHP010000065.1:15646936-15658832 GCA_032361065.1 Enteromius trimaculatus
TTGAACAAGGGATGATTAGGTAAAGGGCCATCAGCTGTGTATGATTACTCGTTTAGCGATTCTCTCGAAATTATGTTTAAACATTCATTTAAAACAACATTTTCTATTTATATAGAATCATTTTTTTGTTGTTTTGTTTTTTAATTGCATTAATTGCAATACTATCAAGTAAAAGCAGCCTTGGTGCATAAGAGATCTCTTTTAACAGCATTAAATATATGTATCATGCTAAACATTTGAACAGTAGTGTATATTATTATTATCTATAAATTTATACAAAATATGTATCTTCAACCACTGTTACTTGATTAGCTGTCTTGATTCTCATTCCTGTTCCACTTGCACAAGTGCTATTTGGCAGAGCCAGCTGTGCAGCCTCCAGAGTTTCCTTCACTGGTTGTGATAATATTATATTACAGTTATTCTACCTTAAAATCATCCATCAAGCACTGACAAGTACCAACTAAGTGCATAAAATTCATTAAAATCAAATCAGGAAATCACACAATGACCATTATATCCCTTCTCTGCGCTTGTTATTGTTTTTATATTCTCCTGAATATCTGACTCATTCACTACCATATTACATTAAATATACAAAAAGCAACTTCATTCTGCTGGCAGAGTTAGCAATTCAATATACTACCTATTTTTTATTAAGTACGCAGTGAATTTTGGTGACAGAAAGCATATGGGAGAAGCCACAGGCAAAGTCCTCTGCTGTCAGACAGAGTCAGACTGGCTCCAGAACCAAACAGCAAAACTACATTTAACAAAAGATTTGGTCTGCTTGGAGACTTCCAAATAAATCCTAAAGATGATCCATTTGCTCTAACTAATTGCTCACCATATTGTGAAACTATATTTAAGCCCAGATGTACCACAAGTGATTTGGAGCTGCTACAATCAGTGAGGCTTAGTGCATAAGCGAACATAACAAAAGCTTTGATAGATTAACAATAAAGCTCTTTTTTTACCCATAAATCTCAGAATGTGCTTTTACAAATCATGAAAACACAAGCGCATTGTCAATCTGCCAAGAATAGTAATTTCAGAGCTTGGAGCTGCATAAATCCAGTATTTAAACACTGATGTCTCACTGTCATTACATTCAGCCGAACAGACTGATAACTTTTACCACAATCAAAGCATTATAGTGTTTTTCAGGCTTTCACTGCAGATTCCAGTTTGAGGGATACATGGTGAGCAATAGATTAGTCTTTATTTTCCCTCTCAGATCGAATACTGGGTCTGTATTTTTATTGTTCTGCATTATGGTGTTTATCTGCCCAGATTCATTGTCAGAGGGAAACATAAAAAACAGCCAGCTGAGGTCCCACTATGATATAAGCTTCTCACAGTGGCCAGGGGCGAAATGGACCACCCATAAAAATGTTATTCCAGACCCTGTGAAGCTCTGCAGCGGCTCTCAATTTGCCGCCCCCTCATTGTTCCCACTCAGTAGGCATCAGTGGCTCTGATCAATAAACACTATCCTATGCCAGTTTGCAACAGTCCTTTGTGTGGATCAGCTGACTCGTGGACACTGCATCCTATAATCATGTTAAATTGAGTGCAACTGTTCATTGATGTGACGTGCAAGAGTGTGCTTCTGAGCTACTGCATGACTGAACCTGACATTGGACATTAGGATGTGATCTCTGACTATCTTAAGTGATCTATAAATGATGCAACAATTAGCCAAGGGCTGAGGGATGTCACAAGTGGCATGTCACTAATTCCACTGTCCTAAAATAAGCAGTACTTAAGCCAAAAACGAAAATGCACTCGCCCTCAGACGAGACGTAGATAGGTTTGTTTCTTCATCTGAACAGATCTGGAGAAATTTAGCATCACATTAATTACTCACCAATGCATCCTCTGCAGTGAATGGGTGCCGTCAGAATGAGAGTCCAAACAGCTAAAAAAAAACGTTTTTAAAATAATCCACTCCATTCTAGTCCTTCAGTTCATATTCTGGTATAGCTTGTGTCTTGTGCTCATTGGTTGGTTTTGTCATGTGTTCCTCTGTGTCTAGTGTCAAGGAAACTCACATCCGCTCTTTGGGGCTGATTATTGCTTAGCCATTTCCTTGTTCTTATAGCTCCATGTTTTCCATGTGCTCCATGACTTGACCTTGAATTGTTCCTAGTTTCTTGATTGTTTGCCGCCTGACCCTCGCTTGTTTGTTGGATTTACTCTTTTGCCTTGCCTGGATTATACTGTTTTGCTGGTGTTTGCCCCTGCCTGTTTGACCACATTTGTAAACAAAGCTTGCATTTGGATCCGCAAGTCCATTGTCACAGTCTCCACATTACAATTGGGTAATTTTTGGTGCAAGTACTATGCAAACTTCATAAAATAATGAAAAACCAAAAATAAAAAGAAATTGAAATTCCATTTAATGCTCCCTTTAATTTAGATACCTTTCAGCAGTTGCTTACGCTACTTATAAACAAACACCACTGAGAAATCTGGCTGGTGTGAATTCAGAGTGCACTTTGGGACATCACCTAAAACAAGATTTCCTAATTAAGCCTGGTAGTGACTTTCCATCAAAGTGCAAATCAATTTATCTTAATTAACTGATTTGTGTGCCATAATTTATGGCAGATATTAGTAACAGGTCAAGGTATAGATCTGTTGGGAGCTACATTTTGGCCAGGCATCAATGGTATGATGCCCTGGAGTCGAAGAGAGCCACAAATAGAACGACAGCGCATTGATCAGGGGACTGCAGGCTTTTGACTGGAACACATCCAGCTGAATGCACTGTGAAGACTGTATGCAGTGCCACAAACAGCCGCTTACTAAGCCTTCTGAATCATTTCAAGATGGCACATTAATAGATTCCCGTGAGAGCGGTTAAAAAGGACTGTTAGATTGTTTCTATGACTTCTTTTGCAGATGTGTATAGTTTCCATAAAGAATGGCAAAGAGAACACGATGACTTTAACTGCTCTGTGTTTTCAATTACTAGCAAATGCTGTCCTTAAAAAGACAGAGATGCAGCAGGCTAACTAATGCTAATGTTTTTTGAGCCTAGTTGAGCCATATCTATTCCTGTGTGTAGAATATCTTGAATGGGATGTTCAATCAGCTCTTCGTCCAGATTTCAACGAATTATGAATCCTGATTTTTATAATGCAGACTGAAAATCTAATAAATTATTAGTTTTCTGCTTGCAGTTCTTTGAGGTTAGTGATGGCTAATTGGCATGCTGTGTCACTGAACACATCCCATATAGGCTCATCATACTGTAATGTTTCTGGGAAACAGTGGAAAAAACAACCCTTCCCATCATAAATCTGAGTCCATTTGGGACTTATATTTCAATGGATTTACTTGAAAACTTTTGAATATGGAAATTTGCCAACAATTAGCTTGAGAAACTTATAGGGGTTTCCTGGGTTTACCAGCAATTATCCACTGAACTAAGAAAACAACAAGCCTGTGAAAACACTCTCTGGGGGACCTGAAACAATATTTTGACAATATTGTAATAAACACTTTTGCTGTATATCTTTCCAACATAAATGGTGTAGATGGACCCAAATGCCCCCTTTCAAACAGAGTAGTATCTGCAAACTCCAGACTGGTGAAAAAAGTTGATGAGAAGAAGTTATAAGAATGTCTATAGTACAAAAACGATTTTCATGAATGGACCTCCATTTAAATCTAAAACTAAAATCTAAAATTAAGATAATATTTTACCTTTTATGAGAACTTTTTTATAACGAGTAATAAGTATGTCTAAAAATCATTAGACAAAAATACAACTAAAATGTTTTAGAAAAAAAATGATTCTATGAATGACATATGAATGATTTTGTGCTGTCATTTTGAGATGGTTTTTTAACATTAAGAATGCGAAAACATTAAGGGAGCTTCCAATTTAGAAAAAACATTTCATGAACGATGTATAAATACAATTTCTTGTGCTAGTGTTTTGAGAGTCGTTAATTAGCTAAAGTTCTGAGAATATTCCTATTGCCTTCAGAAGAATTTTTATGGTATTTTCTATTTTTCAAATTCAGTGGTGTTTTTAAGTGCAGAGCTGACGTGTGTACAGGTGTAAATGCTTTATTTTTTATTTCTGCTTAAAAGTGTCACCTACTGTCAGACTGATTTTCATTCAGCTTATGTGTCATTTTTGCTCAGACCATTATTATATTAAATGCATAATCATTTCAAATTTAAAACTCACCAGAAATGTGAGGTTTTACATTTTTATAAAGCATGTTTGTCTTGTTAATGTTTCCATTAAATTTTTAAAAAGTAAAATAAATAAACACATTTTAAAAAAGGCAAAATCTTTGAAAAAAAATCATCCATGTGATCTTTTTCAACGTCAATAAAATGTTTTATAGTTTTGTTAACTGGGGTAATTTCCCTTCCGAGAGGCATACATTCAGAGATACATTCAGAAAGATGAATTTCAACAAATAGTGTGAGTAGAATAATGTTGTGGTTTAGTGACTAATTCATGCACAAGACAAGGCCTTCTGAAGGTCGTCTGGGTTTGAGGATCTCCAGTAGAGAGGGAAGTGGACCAAGTCTTTGTGATGGTGGAGCTCGGTCAAGTGCATCAAGCACGTCATGAAGATAAAGGGCACAAACTTTCCTCTCTCCTGCAGAGAAGCAACACCCTCTAAGAATGCTTCCCGCAGTCACAGCCAATACTACGTCTGGACCTGGCAGGAGCACAAAGTGTTTTTCTTTTCTTCCATTCAATGCATACTTCCCTAACCTGAACAATGTCATTTTTCCTCACAGCGGTTTCTATTTCAGGTCAGTCGTCAAAGTGGCCTCATTCACTGGATGAGTGTGAGCTCCCAAGCATGTCAATATCTCAGAATTAACAGGAATCACTTCAGAAATCACTTTAGTTTCAGATCATTCCATATTTCTGGAGTTTTCAAAAAAACAAAATTTAATTTGTACCCCCAGATGCAGATTAGTGGGAAAATGGGCTTAAAAGAAATAAGAAAGCATTTAATAATGAACAGCTGTGGCTGTCACGTCACCTCTGCAGATTCAGAACAGATACCTACAGAAGTGTTTCTTAATCAGGAATTCTGCAGAAGATCACCCTTCATTCACAGTACTGCATGGCCAGACTTTATCTCATATAGTCCATAGTAAAATGGGAATATTTAGCCATTGGAGAAAAGATGGAAGCCATCAGATAAAGGCATATGCATTAATGGATCTCTTTGAGCCATGCACATAATCTCAACTACCACAGAGCAATATGAAAATGTGCCTTAATTTGTATGCAAAAGCTCCCATACACCTTTTTTGTGAGGCCTCCAAAGGATCACTGTTTTATTCACAATGAAGTAGCACTGGAATTATTAACATCTGCCTATGAATGCACAATACATTTCTTGTTAAAGAGCTGAATTTATTCACATATATCTTCCTAATCTCATAATGGATCATCTCAAGAATTGAGTATGAAGGTATTGATCTCTCATAAAATGTTTGCTGATGAGTTTGTACTCCAGAGTTTCACTCCATCAATAATTAATCACCCCTGAAGACACTTGGAGCTAAACTCTACAGGACATTGGCACTCCAGGACCGACATTGTCTACCCCTGTAACAATTCAGGTTATGATACCACATTCACATTTGACCCATACCTATAATATGACTGTACTCTTTATGGGACACTGCCTTTTTAGTTTATAGAAACATACATTTAACACGACTGATAAAAAAACTATGAAACAACACTGTACCTCTATCTGTTACAGGGGGACCAGATTTAAAGGGGCACTTGCAAGTTACATTTCATTAAAAACATTTGTGTACATTATAGAAACACAGTATATGTGAGTCTGATGTGCAAAACACATTTAGTCTTTTAAACCCCTCAGGTATAAGTAATATTTTCCAAAAAAAAAAAAAAGTAAAGTAAAATTTTGTCTATGTTTTAGATAAAATTAAATTAATTTTATAGATATACTTAATATTTTTTGCTAAAATTCCAAGCAAAATACAAAAAAAATCAAAAATCTGTTCAGTTTTGCGAGATTCAATTGTTATACATTTCATATCAATTTTCTTGATCTATAATAATACATTTTATAAATTGAAGGGAAATCTGATTTTCCCAGCATGCTTTGATATAAACTGCATAAGGAGAGTAAATGCTTTTACACACAAAGGATAAGGTCTGTTAATATTAAATGTTCTGTTGGAAACTTCTAATGGGTTCCGTTTTAGTGTGAAATGAGTTAAGGTCATGTTTTTACACGGATTTCACAGCATTCAAAATTATGTGTAAAAATGTTTCACAGAAAAAAAAGCAAAGCTATTGATAATTTTCATACGATGTCACACACTTAAAGGTATAATGAAGCTTTGCTCCACTGACTGCCAGTCATTTTTACGCAGTTTGCGTTAAGTAGTAATGTAGTGAAATGCAGACATTAAAAGGTGAAATTCAGTAAACATCTTATTGACTTATTGATATTTTGTACAGGCCAGCAGGTGAAGTCAGAATATAAGAGCATTGTGCAACGTTTCACATCTTTATTCTACAGAATGTCAACGAATGTCAAAGGTTTTATACTTTAAATTGTTTAATTTTGTTGTTTTTTGTTTGCACAAGCTGGAAGACATAAGCCCATGTTAAAATGTTCTACAGTGGCAGCAGAGGTTTGTTTCTGTCGCTTATTGTTTCATATCTTTTTTCATTTCTCCTCATCGTAGCATATAGGATCCCGAGGGTTATACTTCAGTGTCAGCTGACCCCGAGTCCAGTTCCTGACGGATATGAATCTGTTCTTACGGTGAGCAGGATGAAGCAGTGTTTCAGCGAGAGGTCATCTAAGATTTGAAGTGTACGCTGGGACTCAGATTCCCCTCCTCCTCCTGCACAAGGACAGCCGTCAGTGCAGCTCGACTTGTCTGACATTAGGCTGTGATTGATAGAGACGGCAAGGGGCAAGGGACCCTCTGCGAGTGCCAAAGGCTGATGCTAACCGGCCCTGATGGGAGTGATAAAGAAGAAGCTTTGCAAATCAGTGCTCACTGACAGACATCATTCTCAGATTAGCCACACGCTAGAGATAAAACATACTGACAATGTCAAGTCCATCCCTGCAATAACACCGTAGAGCACTGTAAAGTGATTACTGCTCTGATATTCAGTTGAGTTCTGAAATGATCTTCAGCAGTCAGTCGTGTGATTATGTAACACCAACAGACCCATTGTGAGAAATGACAGTGATACAGTAAGTCACTATCAGGACAGGAAATTAACTTGCTTGTCTATAAGTCGCTGTGACTGATGAATGTTGAATTTTACCAGCCATGCGGAACTGCACAAAGCATTAAGTCCTGACATCTGTTATTGCTGTGTGTCTTTTTTTAATATAATATAAAGTCTTAAAGTTTTAATATAAAATGAGTCTTTAAACCTAAGGGATAGTTCACCCACAAACTTTAAATTATTTAATCATTTACTCACCCGCTGCTGAACACAAAATATATACTTTGTATTCATAAAAATACTATGGGAGTCAGCGGATAGGCCTATACATCAACTATTTGTATACCAGCATTCCTCAAAGTATCTTTTTTCTTTTTTAAATTCATACAGGTTTGGAACAACCTGAGGGTGAGTAAACGGTAGACTTTGGAACTGTTACTTTGAATGGTACTGTTACTGTTTTCTATGACAATACATTTAAAAATATAATTAATTTCTATGATGCAATGCTGAATTTTCAGCATCATTACTCCAGTCTTCAGTGTCATATGATCCAATATGATCAAATGAAAATTTACTTCATACTATTATGAAGAAATATTTGATGCATTCAATCAGTTTAATGCATCTTTGCTGAAATAAAATATTACTTCTTTAAATTAAGAATAAAATAAATAGAATAGAAGAAGAGCAGACACCGATTTAGTTCTAGATTTGAATTGCTCTTTAGATTGGACATACTGTAATGCATATATAGGTCCTAAAGAGCAATTAAAGCCTACTGAATCAGAGTCTGTTTTCTGTTCCCCTTTGAAAGCTCAGATGAGCATTATGCGAAAATCAGAGAGCAGAGCGGAGCGACATGGGGAACTGCTTTAATCCTCAAACTGAATGCTGTGAAAGCAGCTCACACTGTCCGACCGGCTCCGGGCACTGTGGGGGGCCATGCCGGGTTTGGGGCACTGGTTATAAATAACTCTTCTTTGTAGGATGAGGAACAGCATGATTTTTAATCAGCTTACTGGTGGCAATCAAAATAAAGTCTAAAATGCAATTTTAAGAATAAACAACTGTGAGACCATGCAGAAAACGCAAAAACGATAATTACAAAATTAAGCATAATTGCAGTATTTTAATCACAGCTTGACCCAACACCAAATTATCCAATAATGTTCGATAAAACATTGAAGCCACCGTAGTTCCTGTGCAAATAAAATCTAGAAAAAACAGCTGAAGAGACAAGCAGAAGACCTCAAATCGCCGGGTCCAGGGCTGCCAGTGTAATCATATTCCCTTGTGATGTCTGAAGACAACCTTTTTCCTCTGAGCAGAGTGCTGCCATTCTGATGGCCATCTCTTAGATCTTGACTCAGCCTCTCTTATCTCCACTGACATATGCCATTGGTCTGAAATAAAAGAGAAAAAACACCCGACAGCAGGTGTAATGTGAAAGGCCTCTGTGTGATTCAAGGTTCAACTGGATGTACATACAAATAGTTGGGTTTGCTACAAATAAATAGCAGGGCTCTTAAAAAGAGATTGTGTACTGTAGACTTGGCCTTACTGGAAGATCATTATGTTATGCATTAGTTTGTTTGCTTCCTGATTACACCAGATCTGAGCCATTAACTCTTGCATATGAAATGGAGCGTCAATTAGACCTTCAACAGAAGGGTAAAGCCCTGAGTTTGAGCTCAACACAAATCCTCATGCTTGGGGACAACGGTAATAAGAAAATGAGTTCATAAAACTGAACACTGTCAAAGTCAAGAGATCCATCAGGAGATTCAGGCCATATGATATGACTATTTTATTAATCAAGAATCCTGAAAGTATTACAGGTTACAAAAAATAATAAGCAATACATAAATCAATATATTAGAATGCTTTCTGAAGGATCATTTCGTTCAGTAACAGTGAATATTGGGGTAATGATGCTGAAAATCCAGAATTTCCTCACATAATTCAATTATGTTTTAAAGCGTATTAAAATACTTCATGAGGATAAGATACTTCTTCTAAACACATTAAAATCAAACTTTGAACAGCATCGTAAACATATATTATACATTAATTTAAAATTACACACAAGAAAAAAGGGGAAATGTTAATTGTAAGAGTTAAAGAGTGTTTCAGCGGGCCAATCGGTCACAGTGTGTCATCTGAGGGGAAAAGACGAGAAGCAGGTGAGCATTCTAGGCTTCGTAAAAGTCTCTCACCTATTAAATGTTTCAGTCACGCTTTTATGGGACGTTGTCATTAGCTTCAGCCGTGACCGATTGGCCAACGATGATGGTGTCCAGGTGTGAAAAGAAGCAAATTTATCAGTTACAATTAATGTTGATAGTCCACTTTAGACATTCTACCAACTATAAGTAACTTAGTAAATACATGGCAACTAATTCTCATTAATTTGCAACTACATGTCTACTAACTCTCAGAGTGGATAGGTTTAGAGTTAGTAGAATAAGTTGACATATACATGCAGAGTTTCTGATAGTGTGTTGAATGTTGTGGAGCCTTCAAAATAAAGATATTAGTCTACTAATACAATGCTAATAATGACTGCTCAGCCTAATCTCATGTTTAAACTTAGGTATTACTCTAATATGTAACATTTACAAGCATAAAATGAAAATTTACTATTTAGGTGTATTTTAACTGGCTACGTATTTTTTTATTAATGTGCACAAATGAAATTGTTTCATTTTCAGAGAAAACCCCTTTTGTGGTCCATGGCACTTTAGTTAGACATTAAATGACAAGTAAAGGTTCAACTATTGCAGAAATGTTATTTATTTTAAGGGTTTAAAATAAAGTCTTGTTTAACTTTATAAAGGCCTATTTTTGTAAACAAGCTGGCAGCAGAAATCACACAGAAAGAATGAAATGTTATTTCATAATAAGTAAAGTTTAATAATGCAGTTGGAAAAAAGGGTCATTGATACGACAACTAAAAAAACACAAAAATAATAAAATGAATACCGAGATTTCAATATTCATAAGGATCCATTTTTAGGTGTAGTCTATACGTCAGTTTTGTACATTTTAGTGCCTGTAAAAATGTAAGTAAATGCATATATTATAGAACAAAATTTTACGTAAAATGCATACAATCATGTTGCACTGCTGTTGACATAGTTGCAAAGTTACTTGCTTTTAGTACAATGTCTAAAGTGGACTACCAAAATAAATTCTGACCAATTTATCTTACTTTAATGAGGTTTTAAAATAACACAAAACATAACAATGATTAAAGCGTGCAGTTCAGCTCCTCAGTTCATCTTGTGTGTTTATGTGAAAATGTCAAGATGATCCTGAGCTCTTGGCTGACCTTGTATTTATACACTTAAAGTGAGTTAATGCAAATCATTTACATTATTACATCATACAATTATGAGGATACTCAGATATAAACCCATGCTTCAATATACTTACACAATTGAGAAAACACCAGCAGACAACTATTGCGATAAAGGGGACAAATGGGGATGTCAGCCGTTAAATAAAATCCAGAATCAAGTTTTATAAGTAGGTTTATGATGCCGTGTAATGAGGTCTACTGAAGCTATAGAGGGATGCAGAGATAGTTAATAGAGAGGAGCACAGGACAGAATGGCCCTCAGGGTAAATCAGCAGCTTTTATTTAGCTGCCGAAGCCCTCTTTCTTACATCATCTGTAGCTGTGTGGTCGCAAAGAGATTTTAAAATTGTACTGGGAGCATTTCACTTAAAGAAAAATAGTGTTCCTGATTACACAGTGAGTGTATTTCTGAAAGATTTCTGTAATTGCTTATTTCTCAGAGAATTATTTAACATAATCAAATGTCTTGCTACACAATTTCATAATAATTTTATATTGAATTTTGACATTTATATATTTATTTATCCATATAAAATATGACAAATCAGCATATTTGGTAATAAAAAATGCAGCTTCTTGAGCACATCAATATCTTATTGAAATATCTTATTAACTCCAATTTTTTCAAAGATGTATTGTATGTAACCAGCAAAAAATAAAAATAAAGTTACATCTGAAAATGGAACAAAGTAGTAAGTTGTAAGTTTTTGGTCCCCCTTGAACTACATGTGAGCCATTACTTGGTGAATATTTGCAGAAGTAGCCAGTCTGCCAAAATATCTTCAAGGGCACAGCAGCACCTGATCCAGAAAGTTTCAAAAGATCTAAGAAAAACTTTGAGACTACTGCAGGTATTTCTAGCATCTAAGGCCAGTATGTATTACTAAAAGACCAAAAAAAAGCTTAAAGAAAGCTGAAAGCATTGCCCACCAAGAGAAACATCAAAGCTCATGTCATGTTTGCTCAGAAGCAGATCCACAATAATTTTGGGAATATCTATTATATGTACAGTTGAATCAGAAAGGAGGGAGTGTGGTGCTAAAAAAAAATACAATACTCCAGAGAGAATGTTAGTACATGTTCTCCTTCAGTCGAGTCACTCTGACGTTACATATGGGAACTCCCATGAGAGACCTTTGAGCTTCAAATTCAATTCAATTCAAATTTGTATAGCGCTTTTCATGATACATATCATTGCAAAGCAGCTTTACAACAGAGTAATGTTTACAATAAATGTAGTAGTAGTTTGTACATGTACAGATGTGAGATAAAGATCAATTTGACAATCAAACAGACAAGGAACATTC
>JAUMHP010000065.1:15660841-15674445 GCA_032361065.1 Enteromius trimaculatus
CAAATAGGAACAAGATTAGCGTAGCTGCTGTTCAAACTAAGAAAATGAAGATTTGTTAAACCAGAGCTAAAAGATTAGTAATGAACATCTGATCAGGTATGATGTCAGGAAAAGTTGAGATGCCTTATTCAAATCCCTTGGTCTCCCGTCCAAGGCATGTAAGCTCTCGTCCGCCCTCACTGGCTGGGCTTACTATGCCACCGGACAGGCTGCCGTCTCCATAGCATGCAAGGCAGTGGCAGCCTGTCCGGCGGCATAGTAAGCCCAGCCTGTGAGGGCGGACGAGAGCTCCAAGTCTACCAGGATAAAGCATTAAAACAGCTGCACAAGAGTGGTCCTGATCAGTTGGCAATGCAGGAACTCTGCGCCGTGACCGACTTTGCCCTCCAGGCGACGAAGGTCACAGCGCGTGCCCTTGGTCAGGCGTTGTCCACAGTTGTGGTTCAGGAGCAGCATCTACGGCTGAACCCGGCACACAAGGCAGACATTTACAATGCTCGCTTTCTTGATGTTCCCATCTCCGAGGTCGGCCTATTCGCGACACTGTCGAGGACTTAAACCAGGAGTTCTCGGCAGCTCAAAGGCAGACTGAGGCCCACGGCACCCAGACCTTCCGCTCCGTCCCTACCTGTGGCACACGATGACAGGTTAGCGGCCCGGCGTCGAGCTGGCCGTGGGTGAGGGGTGCCGCCCGCAGCTCAAGGACCTGCCAAGAACACCCGCAGGTCTGCGAAGCGTCCCTGACATAGGCAACCGAGTGGTGATGGAGGATGCTTTTCAGAGGTTAATGACATCCCCATCTAACCTTTCCTTTGTTTTCTGTGGTGCGGATTCAGAGCACTGTGTTGCCAGTGCGGGAGCCAGGGGAGCAGGTAACTCTACGGATTGGCTTTTTCCCAGAGTTTTGCCTCCACTTCAGCCCGTGGTCAGACCCTGCCTTCCTACGAGCTGGAGTCCCCCTAGGACAGGTGTCCAGGCATGTCTTGGTCAACACGCCTCATCCATGGGTTGGGGTGCTGTATGCAACAGATAAGCAGCCTTGGATCCCTGGAGAGGCGTCTGACTGCTTTGGCACATCAACTGCCTGGAGTTGTTAGCCATGTTTCTGGCCCTGCGTCGCTTTCGACCGATGCTGCACCACAAGTACGAGCTGGTCCAGACAACAATACCACAGCTGTAGCGTACATCAACCGACAAGGTGATCTATGCTCCCGCCACATATCACAACTTGCCCGCTATCTGCTCCTGTCGAGTCAAACGTGGCTGAAATTGGTGCACGCTGTTAACATTCCAGGTACACTTAACTGTGCTACCGACTAGCTCTTACGGTAGTCCACCCACCCTGGAGAATGGCGGCTCCACCCCCAGTTAGTCCAGCTGATTTGGAGCCACTTCAGCGAGGCCAAGATAGTCCTCTTTCCCTCCACAGAGTCTGCCCACTGCCAGCTGTATTAATCTCTCGACAAGCCACCCCTTGGCAGGGATGCACTGGCACACAGCTGGCCTCCGAGGCCCAAGTACCCCTTTCCCCCAGTGAGCCTCCTTGCACAGATTCTGTGCAAGATCAGGGAGGATGAGGAGCAGGTTCTGCTGGTAGCGCAACACTGGCCCTCGCGGACCTGTTTTGCCAACCTCATGCTCCTCGCAGCAGCCCCTCTCTGGAAAATCTCTGTAAGTATTCTTTCTCAGTGTATGGGCACGATTTGGCATCCTGATCTTTGGAACCTGCATGTCTGGCTCCTGGACGGGACGCGTCAGACCTCTCCAGCCTCTCTCTGGCCATGAGAGACACTATCACTCAGGCAAGAGCTCCCTCAATGAGGCAGGCTTACGCACTGAGGTGGGGTCTGTTCTTCGACTGGTGCTCCTCCCATGGAGAGGACCCACAGAGATGCATGGTAGACAGTAGTGCTTTCTTTCCTGCATGAGAAGTTGGAGTGCATGATGTCCCCTTCAACTCTTAAACTGTATATTGCTGCTATCGCTGCATATCACAATGCAGTGGAGGGTACATCCCCCAGGAAGCACCAACTGATTGTGAGGTTCCTTAGAGGTGTGAGATGGGTTAACCCCCCTAGACCGCACCTCGTACCCTTTTGGGACCTTGGCCTGCAGCAGATTGAGAGCCCACATGGAGTGTTGCTCCGTCCTAGCAGATATTTGTTGGGCTGCAGGCTGGGCGACACCCAACACTTTTGCAGGGTTTTACGACCTCTGCATAGAGGCTGTGTCCTCCCGCTGGTGTCAGCTTGTTGCGCCATTCCCAGGGATCCGTGTGCTATTTTTCAGTTGTTTCCCTAATAGGCGGACCTGAGTCCTCCCGCCCTGCAGTCACAACTAGTGGAGGAATTCGTCATGACTGTGCTCCTACTGGGTCTCCTTCGCCCAGTAGGTTGTGGCTAAAATTTTAATATCCTACGGTCAATTCCCTTCAATTATATCCATAATCTTATCGATATATTGAATTGTTCAAAATTTCCACATGTAGAAAGGGCAAGTTAAAAACATGTACAGTAACACCTGGCAACACTGTGGGGCCCCCTATTTGGCCCCCAGGTCATTGAGAAGGTTACACGCAGACTCCTCTGCTTTTTTTACACTGGGATCTGGGTGAAACAAGAACTCTGCTGTATACCAGACAATAATTAAACAGAATATCTGACTATCAGTGCATGTGTGAGATGAAACGAGTATAACTAGGGAGCAGAAAAATGATCGAAACCTCAGAATGATCTGAAGTGGCCTTTAGTCCGAGTTCTGTCATGAACCCTATTGAGATGATATGGGAGGACCTTAAAAGAGCAGCTCATGTTTGAGGATCATCTGATCAATCTGAGCAAAGTTCTGCAAAGAGACAAGGTTAATTAACAGAAATAATTTGCACTCACAAATTGCTAGTAAATTTCACAATTACAAAGGATTTCCAATCACAACATTGACCTTATTATGAAATGTAAAATGTATTTTTTTATTTATAAACTACAGTGAAGATTAATTTCCCATATAATATCCTAATACAAATATTGAGAAATATGAAAGAATATAGTTTTTTTGCAACATAGTATGTTTGTTTTTCAATGTTTTTTTTTTTTTTTTTTTATGGTGCAGAAACTATTTTAACCTGTAATTGCCAGCAAAAAATAAAAAAAGAAAGAAATGGCAATTAGCACATGGACATTAAATAGATACTCTGCCCCAAACTGCCACCCCAACAATTACCACTTTCAAGGTCCAAAGAAATATGAAAGACATCGTCAAAATACTGCATCTGACATCAGTGGTTTAATCTGAATGTTATGAAGCTACAAGAATACTTTTTGAATACTTTTACCTGTTTTTACTCAAGATCCCTTTGTACCATATTTAATTTTCGAATTTTATAGCTCATGAGATGATTACTGAGAGAAAGAAAAAGCATTTTTTACAACACAGTATGTTTGATTTTCATAAGTTCTCAATGTTCGCTGTCAGTTTGATGGTTTTTATACTATAACTATAACTATAACTGCATGCTGCCTACTAGCCTGTACCATACCTCAGCCCATAAAATATAGTGACAATTTAATGCCTTTCAAATAGTACAGCAAAAGCGGAACAGCATTTGAGCGCCTGTAAACACAGTATTGGATCCGAACGCATTATTCATACAATTTAAGCACCTGTGAAAGTTTTCATTTACACAAAACACATGACGCTTTTGTGCACAACTTCTGAAGCAGGTTTTTGGCCGCTCTGTCCTCAGTTATCTCAGCAAATAATTAAACTGCCCTTCTAATTGCCTTTGCTATGCTGTTTACAAAGAGGCACAGGAGTCTGTGCCGGGAAAATGATTAATGTGGTGAACCGTCCCCTAATTCCCAATGTGCAGCCAATTCAAATTTAGAAACTACGTCATCCATTCTTGATAGCCTATTCTCTGATAGCCCATGACTGGCACACAAGAACCCATTTATGACACAACAGTCTAATGATAAAGTGTTTGTTTTTGCTGTGCTAGGAATTCGTAGTAGGGGCCATGTCGAAGGGCCCTCACCCTACTAACGATTTAATGAGACAAACACAGCAGATAAAGGGAGAGGAGGTAAATTAAACCGAAATGTCTGTCAGATGAAGACCTTTAAAGGGTAATTGTGTGGTTTATCAAAGATACAGTGTTTGTTTGATAGAGCAAAGCTCATTGAGGCGTATGTGTTAAGCAGCTGTGGATATTAAACACAACATTTAGAAGCCACTGCAACATGTTTGTTTAGCGCCTGCATATTAATTGCCTCCTTCAATCCCTTTCCTACTGATGCTATTTCTGGCCGACTAAAGGTCTGAGACATGAGTGGGCTGCCCTTTTGCCAAGCCCCCCCCCCACCAGTTGCGACTGCCATATTGTTCGCTGAGCAATCCAATAATGTCCTTCCCCCTGTCGCACTGCTGGATGTCATGTAAATTCATAAGTGGCCCATTCATAACAACCAAGCATCACAGATTGCCCTTGTATTGTGTCTTGTCATTCACCGGGGTAAAGAATGAGCATTTGTATTTTGGGTTTTGAAATCGTCTGGGGAGCTGTGGGAGCACAGGCTTAACTATCTGCATGATCAAGCCTCCTACCAAACCTATGGAAGCCTGTTTGCGGCAATGAATAAAAATATAAAAAGTCATTACGGTCATTTTTCTCTTTTACATCTGTGAATTCTAGCTTTTTTTTTTTACTTTTATGATATAAACTTGCAATTGCACGAAAATAAGTTAGATTTGTAATAAGCCTTGAAAAGAAGTCATAATTGCATGTTAAAAAGGTATAATTGCGCGATACAAACATATAATTGCAAGTCTGAATTCCACAATATAAACGTACAATTTTGAGTTATAAATTCAATTGCAAAATAAAAGTAAGAATTGCAAGATATAAATGTTTCCTTATTAGGAACTCGAG
Source organism: Enteromius trimaculatus (assembly GCA_032361065.1). NCBI lineage: Eukaryota > Metazoa > Chordata > Actinopteri > Cypriniformes > Cyprinidae > Enteromius > Enteromius trimaculatus. The sequence continues at coordinate 15,665,769 of JAUMHP010000065.1, forward strand.
CTGCCTCGACGAGACACTATGGGAACACCCTCAGGGTGAAAAGGGGGAGAGGGCGACTCACCACCATACAAAGAGTGTGTTCTTTCGTGCAAGAGAGATATTTATATTGCCAGTTAACACATACATTATGTGTAGTTTGCTGGGTAGTGAAACATGTTGATGTAGTTATCCTATAAAATGAGGAGAGCTGCAGATGTAGTGAGAGAACAAAACTATGAATATTCGCTCCCGGAGGACTTTCTTTAGTGATAAAAAGAGAGCCTAAAATAAGTGACTTTTGTGGCACTGGTCCCATTATAGCCAAGGCTGTGCGGAAAGGGAAATTAAAATCCGTCCCCAAGATAAACAAAACATGGGAGCCAGTGACGCTCTGTTGCGGGGTCCTCCAAGCAAAAGAAAGACCTGAGGGTCATGCTTCAGGAGGCCCTGCATAGGGTGATTGATCTGCTAACCCTGCCAGGGCCCCAGGGCACAGCGGTCTCCAGCGAGCGCTACTTTCAGTTCTTCTGCCCGGAAACGTAGCGGCTCGCCACCTTCTCCGGAGGTCTCTAGAGAGGCTAGATCGGTTGTCCCCTGCCGGTCCTCCGCTTAAGGGCACCGATTTAGCAGCTCTACTAATACCAGAGACCAGACTTAAGGGGACTGGTTCCATAATTCTGGTGATAATATGGTCTGAGGACTGTTGTTTCAATAGAGGTTTTCAGTAGTCCTGATGCTATTAATAAGCCCCTCTGGGGAAGAGTGGCGTACACCGCACTACACGGTGCCCATCTCTCCTCAAGTGCCCTCGGGAGACTGTCTCACTAACCTTGCCAGTGTTACAAGGCATGAGCATCTCCTGTGAACATCAGTCTCAGTATCGTCCCCCCGGAAACGTAGCAGGGCTGAGACGTTCGCCACCGAGCTCTCAGGAGGGTCCACGCACAACTTCACCTGAGGTTGGTCTGTGTCAAAACATTGACTCAAATATCATCAGAGACCAGCCTCGAGAGATTCCCTTAATAGACTATTTTGCAGCGTTGGAAACTACTGCCAAATGTGTCTCAATGGGTCCTGTGCACTCTAGAGAGAGGATACTGAAGCCAGTTCGGATGCTCTCCGCCACAGTTTGCAGGCGTCCTCCCTATGATAGATCGTACAGAGCAGGCTCTGGAACAAGATGTCGAAACTCTTCTGAGGAAGGAAGCCATCAAGGTGGTACCTCCTCACGAAAGAGAAAAAGTTAAAATTTTCCCCTAAGAAATCAGACACCACTACTACACTGTTATACGTCATCATCCAGGACATGCGCCGATGTAAGCACAGTTTATTTACATGTACACATATGGCCCGTAAACAAAACAAAGTGTTACCACGTGCAGTCAAGTCACCGGGTATATGACATAAAAATATATTTCCTAATATTGTTCAATCGATGCTATCCGCTAGCAAACTTTAGCGATTTTTTTGAAAACGTTACTTTACAGAACATCACCGTAAATACAAACACAAGACTGATGATAATATACATATAATGAAAAGTTGTCATAAAAATCCTTATTAATTGCAAAAATTACTTTACATTATGGGTCTGCTTGCTTGAGTGAGCAGCCATGTTGGAAATTTCTCTTAGCCCTTTGTTTGAAGTGAGGTCCCGAAAAATCTTTACTTGAAGGGCTATCTAGCCCATACACTTCCCCCTACCCCTCCAACCAAAAGAGAACCTGGTACCTGGTACCGCGGTACCTGGGCTGGCGCCTGGCGAACTGGATCACATAGCCAAGGTGTACTGTCCGTATCAACCACCACTAGGGGCTGGGAAGTGCTATCCAGGCACTCAACCGATTCGCTAGGGGAATCAAGGAAACCAGCGGTGGGGCAACCTGTAGGGGGACAGGGGCAGGGACTGATCCCAGAAGGCTGAACGTCGTGGAAAAAAAGTCTGGCTGCCCTGGATCCCGCACTGGCGACACAGTGCTCTGAATCAGCATCTGAGGAGACAAAAAGATTTGGGTCAGATGGGAACCTCTGGGCACTGGGTCGGAGCAGATGACCTCGGTGACAGGCAGGCAGAGGCGGTGGACTCAGGGACCGGCTGACCCACCGAGGCAAGATGTGTGTAGGACCAAAGGAACACCCCGAAGAAAATGCTCAGCCCTTTTATGGGGGGAGCGGCCCACTTCGAGAGGACTACGCGGTGCGTCAGAAGTCCGCAGGGCTGTTACACCGGACAGAGCATTCTGAACGGTCACCTGGAGGTCCACCAAGCGCCTCGGCACAGCAGTCATGAACTTGCTATGGTCCAAGGATGCGAGGGGAGCAGTCTTACGAATGAGAGGTGAGTCCTCAACATAGGTCATCCACTCCCAATGAATGCACTGATCATCCACGAAAGCTGCCTTAGCATGTTCTCGGCCCAGACACGTGAGGAAACGATCGTGTCCGTTCGAAGAGGTGAGGAAACTTCCCGCACCCAGAAACACGGCCAGATTGACATTACGGAGAACGCCTCACGACCGTTATTTAAAGTTCAAAGGCAATTGGTCTCTTTGGCGAGTTCCCATAATGTAACGTCAAAGTGATTTAACTGAAAGGGTAACACATATATTACGTTAACTTTTTTTGTATGTGGTTAATCGTTTTAAAAGCACTAAATAATATCAAATGTATTTTCTACAATGTCTTTGATTGTATATACCAATAAAAGCCAAAAATTGATAATCAAACACAAATGAATTGTACATGTTCTGCACCCATAAGCTCTAATGTAAAAGCATCCTAACTCAAGCTAAGCAAGCAGGCCTATAATAGATTCATATCCCTTGCTTCAGGAATCTGCCCTTCGACTTTCTGGAGGTATCTGCATTCTTGTAGCCCTATAAACAGCAAGTTCCTCATCAAAACAGTTTCCACTCTGCTCTTTTCACTTTGGCTAACTCAAAGGATCTAGACATTAGTAGATGACTGGCCTGTACGTAACCCTGCATCAGTGACATTTGGCTGAATGGACTATGAATAGCTATGTCTCAAGGGCTTGGGATACATTAGAAACTCTTTTTTCCTCAGCCTGGCAGCGGTGGACGCGTGTAGCTTTTGTAAAGACATGACCCTTGTTCAGATGGTTGTAGTTTTAGCCCCTGTTCATAAAACACGCACCACACACACATAAACCCACACTGCTTTTCCTCCCAGCAAGGTTGTTTTTCTTCTGCGTCTCATGCACTAGAGAGCCACATCATATTGATATCAGATAGATTGGATGGTTTAAAAATGATTTGTATGTGTATGCATTGAGTAACGCTTTAATGCATTAGTTTAAATGGACTTTAATATAAAGCATTTCTTCACTTTTTTATGTTTCTAATAGAAATATAATTATTTATTGTTTGTTCATGTTCCTTCCATTAACTAATGTGCACAGACGTAAGACCCAATTCAAGAATAAATTAGTAAATGTTGAATTTTACTTACCCTCAGGCCATCCAAGATGTAGATTAGTTTGTTTCTTCATCTGAACAGAGTTCGAGAAATGTAGCATTACATCACATTCTCACCAATGGATCCTCTGCAGTAAATGGGTGCCATCAGAGTCCAAAAATGTTTTTAAAAACGATGTTTATAAAACATCACAATAATCCACAACTAATCCAGCCCACTCCAATCCATCAGTTTACATTTTCTGAAGTAAAAAGCTGTGTGTTTATAAGGAACAAATCCAGCAGTTTTTAAGGTCTTCAGACTGTTTTCAGCTAAAAATGAGTCTTCTTCCTATTCTTTAAAACAAACTAATTTGAACAAACCTTATTATTTATTAATGGATGTTAACTAATCTAGTTAACAATAAAGTCTTAATGTGAAGTGTTTTTAAATCACGTAAGCTGTGACAAAACCAGAAAAAAATAAAAGGCTTTGATGGCAAACAGACGCTGGTGAATATTTGCTGCAGGACAGATGAAGATCAGTGTGCGAGAGATGTGTGAAAAATGAGTCTTTGCACTCCCTGTAGAGTTCATGATTATACCAGGTTTCATAATACAACTTCCCTGCCTTCTACAAACCATAGCTGAATGATATCTACAGGTGGTGGCATTTCATTTCGCTCTCTCCACCTACATTGCAACCTGCCCACGCACACTATTCAGTCTTTGTCTGTGGGAATAATCTGTGCTGTAATCATGTTACTAGCTCTCAGCAATAGACTGTTTAATCACATGTTACATTGAGCCTGAGATTCTTCCAAAACTTCTGGTCTACGTCAAGCTCCTTAAATCATTTCCTGCAATTCTTTCGAAAATGATTGCGTCTGCGTAGCAAAATATTTGTCTAGCTGGAAAGTGAGGAGAGAGTCGGAGTTAGAAGTGCAATCGAAGAAACTTTAGCCCCTCGAGATGGTAAAGGAGCAAGTGCTTTAGTGTGGACGCCTCAAGGAGAGACACTCAGCAGGGAGTCAAAGCAGTCTTTGTACGTTTTACTCTGATGGGAGTTTGCTTGCTCCATTACTATTGTGCATTTACATTCCTGATCAGGGTTAAGTAGTAACTGTTCCTCACATTATGGATCTCATTAAGGCTAAGTGTGGGTGGACAGGATGTCTAGCATGAACAGCAGGGACAATAAAACCATAGCTTTTGAAAATTGCAATGGTCTTTATGCAAAAATAGTGTCAATTGCAGATAGTGTGGGGTAAGCTGTGCCACTTTTTGGCCTTTACTATAAAGGAGATACAGGTAAAGTAGTTATATGTAGTTGTAATCTTTTTTTTTTTTTTTTTAAGTTTTGGTAATAAATCTCCTAACAAGGCAATATTGTGAAATACTATAGCAAGTCAGTTTTTAAATAATTTTTACAACATAATTTATTCCTTTGATGTGAAGCTGAATTTTTAGCATCATTACTCCCATCTTCAGAGTCACCTGATCATTCAGAAAACATTCTAATATGCTGATTGGCTGCTCTATTATTATTGGTGCTCAATTATTAATAATGCTTCTTAATAGTTTTTTATTATACCTTTCAAACGATTAATTCCATCCAAAATAAATGTTTTTGTTTACATAATATATGTATGTGTGCTGTGTTTATACTCTATATTATGTATAATATAAATACACACATAGACAGTATATATTTAGAAAATATTTACACATACATTTATATATTGATATTATATACAAATATTGTTTTAAATAAATATAATGTAAATACAATGGTTTTAATTGGGTTATTTCTATCTTTTGCGGTAGCATGTCAGTTGGAAATATCAGTTTACATTTCCAAACATAATTTTTGTCATTAATTGTAATAATGCAGTGAGATTAATGTCTGCACAAGGAGTCTGACAACAGACAGTGCTTCACGCAGAGATCTGATGTGATCATCATCAGTCTGTCTGGAATGACATGAAGTAACAGAACAAACTGAGACAGAATAAATCCAGAAGAACTGTGCCAACATCTCCAAGATGCTTAAAAAAACCTACCTGCAAAGTTACAGTACTGTTCAAAGTTTTAGACACTTGTGTAGAAATGCTGGAAAATGAGGATGCATTCAAAAATAATGTCATAAATAGATTTAATTGATCAATTAACTTCAATGAACTAAATCAAATAAATATTTGGTATTACAGCTTTTGGTAAAACAGCTTCTGTCCCGAGGTACACTTGCCCATAGTTTTTCAGGTAGCTTTCCAGGTTGTTTTTTTTTCTTCATCTTGGAGATGTTGGCACAGTTCTTCTGGATTTAGTCTGTCTCAGTTTGTTCTGATACTTCATGTGATTCTAGACAGACTGATGATGATCAAATCAGATCTCTGTGTGGAGCACTGGCTGTTGTCAGACTCCTTGTGCAGACAATAATCTCACTGCATTATTACAAATAATGACAAAAATAATGTTTATCGCAAAAGATGAAGATTCTAGTGGCTTTTGCACAGTACTGTATATGTAAAGAAAACGTCTCAGGTCTCAGGTTATGAATATATAGCGTCGACGAGACGCTTTGGGAACGCCCTCAGTGTGACGGCTCTGAATCGTGTGTTGAATCAGCCAATGATGAGTTGGGACGTCATGACGGGTGACGTCACTGGCCAGGAAGCATAAGCGCGTAGAAAACGCCGGCTAGATAGCTCCTGTCATGAAGCGGAGCGCCGGCAGGGGATGCCAAAAGTGTGGTTTCGAGACGCAGCGTCTCGTTGAATGTCCGCGAAGACATGACGTGTAAGTCGCTAAAGAAGCGCAGAGAGAGAAAATAAGTGAGTTCCTTATTTTTAATCTCCTAAAAGGCCTAAAAATTTTAGTTATCGCGCTTTGTTGAATGCGTGTCCCATTCACAAGCGAACATAACTGTAACTCTCCCCTGGTAGAAAAGCTTAGCCTTGCAAACTAATGCTGTTTACCGTTACTCACTGAACTATTGAACTGAGAAGCGTGACGCTCAAGGCGAGCGGTCAAACGCGAGTTGGGAGACTGAAACTTGATCAAGTGTATTTGAAAATACAGTTCCGGTCCGCCGTGACCAGAGAACTTCCTTTATTTATTGCAGTTAAATCTGTAAAGTTGTGCCTCGCTTAATCGAGCGAAGTTTGAACTCTGTAAGAAACTTGAAAGTTGATCTGTCGTTTCTCTCAATGAAAAGCGCTGCTTTTCAGGAACCGGCAGGGGTACCATAGCAACGACCCGGAAGTCATAGGAAGTCATTTCCGAGTCAACTTCAAGAGCGCATGCACAGACCGCCAACGCCATATTTGAAGTTTTGTAAACAACCCTAGCTAACGCTAACGCTAAGCTAACTGAAACTAACTGACTTGCATTGAAACATATGCAAAGCGAATAGCATAGAGGCTAACTTAGCAGACAGCCTGCCTGTCATAACAAACGTATGCGGTGTGTATGCAGTGTGTGTTAAAGTGCCATAATCACATTAGTGATCTCTAACCTAACTTTCCCTTTCCTATCATTCCCTTTTCGGAAAGAGCGTTGACAAATGTTGTAATCTGCCATCAATATTGGTCTGCGATTTTCAGTTCAATAATAACTATCATGGGTTCGATTGCATTACCCTTGTCAACTACAGCAACTAGGGATCCTTGCATTTATAATTTGGAATGTTAGTGTCATTTCTTAAATTAAGTTACATTTCATTTTATTGGCATTACAACATCCACTGGCTGATGTGCTGATAATTGTTTAGTAAAACGTTAATGACAGTTTTATTGAATCTGAAGCAACATTTGCCATTATTGTTTTGAAATTTTAATTTTACTGGCTGAGCAATTTAATTATAATCGCATCTTCAGTTTGAATTACAACTTTGAATTTTTGATCACAGTTATGGATTGGAAATTCTAGCCTCAGCTATAGCCATTTAGGGTTAAGCTTCCCTATTCAAAGGTTATTCGTTGATGTAATTCAATTGTGATTGCTTTTATAATTTTAATAATACCTAATTGAAATTTTACGAGCAAGACATGGAACAAGACTTGAACTTTAAGACTCTTTTCCTTCGAAACCTGCATCCCGGTGTAAGCCATCACCTGGGCGTGTTAGCGTGCCCACGCACAATGAACATTCAGCAGCTGCGAGACTTAGCACAAAAGGCCTATAGCAAACAGAAAATGTCTGCAGAGAAGAGCGGCATAACCCCAACCGTCCTCGACTTCAGCACTCAAATTCACGGACTGGCACTAGAGGGCGCTCCATATGAAAGCAGCAGCAAGTCACCGCCCAGAGACTGGAACGCATCCTGGCCCAGCAGAGAACGAGACTTCCACACCGGTACTCGTCCCAAGCAAAGAAACAGCCGCTGGGATAAACCACGTGGACAACAACACTCACCTGAACGCCACTGGGAAAGGTCATGGTACCGACCAAGACCCCATGAAGGTCAGTGGGAAAGATCGTGGAATCAGCCAGCCCCATCTGGAAACAAAAGGGGGAACAGCTCATGGGAGTCAACGAAATCTACGGGGTTAAGCGACAAACACGGTCTGGCGCCTCCAGCCCGAGAAGTCGACGAAAGAACTCTCAAGGACTCCAGCATGACCAAGCTCAAACTGAACCCACGTATAAAGACAAAACAGTACCACACTTTGACCCACAAGAACTGATGAAAATGATGGTTAGAGAATTCTTCCAACAAATGGAGGAGGATTGGAAATGGGAAAAGAAAGAGAAACCGGATTCAGCCTGACTAACCGCCGGACAAGTAAGCAGCGACCACCTGCCACAGCAGAGCACAGAGAACAGCACTCCGTCATCTCAGAGAACTATAACAGCCATAACTTCAGATGGACACAAAATCCTACCTGAGAACACCACCACCGAGTTCTACAGGAACTCCAAAACAGATGCTTCAGATCACTGCAGCATCCAGCAAACACCTGCTGTCGAACCCTCTCAGGTACCAGAAAGTGCTGTCGTGGTCGTCTGCCACTCCTCCGAAGAAACCCAGTTCAGCCCTGACATCTGCCCTCTCTCAGCCCAATCTCCAATCCCTCAACTCCTGGGGAATCTCATTGAGAAAGGTATTGCAAGAAAGTTTTACCTCCCCATCGTCATCAAACGCCACACTAAAGTTGAAGCCCTCCTCGACACGGGAGCCGACATCACCCTAATGTTGAAAGAACTTCTGGAGGAAGTCCAAGAAAGGACCCAGAGGCTTAACGGCCCCCTCCGACTTCAAAGGTGTGAGTTAAACCTTC
>JAUMHP010000065.1:15679141-15689813 GCA_032361065.1 Enteromius trimaculatus
GGAACGGAGACGTATGTCCCTCTGCCATCGCCTCGAACCCCACCGCTGGAGGGCCCAGAGGGGCCTGGCTCTCGGCTTTTCAGCAAAACCTAATGAGTGGTTGCACCTGCGCCTACTTATACCCCGCGTGCCGGGCCGGTACGGCTGGCGTGAAATTCCTCCATCAGGGAACGGGGGTTACAATAGGTAACCTAGACGTTTTATTTCCCCCCAAGCAATGTAGATTTCAGTATATTTCTGTAGATGCTTTCTTATTGTGTGTGTGTGTGTTTTTTTTTTTTTTTTTATGTATTTTTTTTTTAAGGGCTTTTAAAATGAAGCAGCAGCTGTCAAAATTGGAACATTGATGTATAAAAAATGGAGGAAAAATAAAGAAAGAAACAAAGAAGAAATCATAGATAAACTTCTGATGCTAAAAGCTGTTAGCAGATCCTATAAATGAGCTGTGACGTTTTCTTGAATGTTCAGTACATTGGGTATTTTGATGTAATTTTTAATAAAGCTGAATAAATTAAGTTTTATTTACTTGACACATTATAACCGATATTGTGCATTTGTCAATTTTGAACATTGCGCTTTAAACATGTTTGTATTTGCTACAGAATGTGTAAAAATGCTACACCGACATGAAATTGGAAGTGAAATTTTCACTTTTTAGCTTCTCTTAGTATGAATAGCCCAGTGTTTCAAGTCAAGTCAAGTCACCTTTATTTATATAGCGGTTTTATCTATACAGATTGTAGCAAAGCACTGAACATTATCAAATAGGAGAATAGAGTAATGGTAATGTATAATGACGAGATTAAACTTTATTTATCAAATACAGTGACAGTCTCTATAGTCAAGACGACAATAATCACTGGAAATCAGGTATCCCCAACTAAGCAAGCCAGGCGACAGCGGCAAGGAACCAAAACCCCATCCATGAGAGAATGGGTAAAAAAACCTTGGGAGAGCCTAGCGTAGTTGGGTCCAGTTCTCCTCTGGCCGGACGCCCAGCACCTAATTTCCAGTTCAATTTTAAACACACGTTAGAACACATGTTGTGTAAGGACTTATAGTGTGTGTGTGTGTGTGTGTGTGCATCTGGATCCGGTGATCTGTCCACGGAGCTCTCCTAGGTGTTCTGGTTTCCGATGTAGATCAGCTCAATTAGTCATTGTCAGTTGTTGTCTTTGTGAAGTTGAGGTGTGTTGTTTTTTTCATACAGTATATATATATATATATATATATATACAGTATGCCTTATATTTGACATACTATTTTATTTAAAATGTTTTGTTGATTTAGTTTTCTATTTTACATTATTGTAGTGTTGTGTGTTACCATGATGGTGTTTTGTGTGTTATGTAACCCTGTGCACAATCACTGTTCGTGTACTGACCATGCTTTATAACAACGAATCATGTGGCTCTCTGTTCTACTACTTTTATTATTGTGGTGGTGGTTATCATTACATTTTAAGAGATGTTGGTAGTTAATCTAGACTGGTTTATCCACATAATACCATAGCCTTTTTGTTCTTGAAGGAACAGTCATAAAACCATTTTCTGTTCAGAGAGCTGAATTATGATGAGGTGTAATTCTCCTTCCTCTGCATAACATGCCATAACATTAGCATGCTTTTTCACCCACCTTTGCTCTTGCTTGCCTTATTAACTCACATTCCCACTACTTTTGGAAAATACAATTCATGAATACACCTCAAGCACATGCTCTTCAGTCAGTGTGAAATCTGTTACCTGGTCTCTTGGCATAAGCGTACCTGGGTGCACTTTTTTGCAAGACACGAAATACAAACTGATAAGTACATATCTGTCATGATCGCCGGCGATTGCTCTTCAGCGGACACAAGAGACTCTGAGGCAGGAATTCTCAAAGAAGAAACATTTATAGAAACACATGAAGGAGCTGAACAAACGTACACTCAGACAAGCAACATTATAGACTGACAAAGATATAGGACATTGGGCATGGTTAAATACACCGACAATCAAGGACATAACACGGGACATCTGGACTACACAGCTGGCAGAGGATGAAACACTAATGGCAGGGGCGGAGTTACATGTTTAGCGTGCAGTGAGGCACGTAAAAATGGTGTTGCACAAAAAGTGCACAGAGGTACAGTACATATTTTTTATGAGACCCGGTTGGATATCTGCCCTGTAAGGAGGGTTATGAATGAGATGCTGTGATGTCAAAATATGGCAATTTTAGCCTTCACATTAGCTAACAGTTTCACAGACTCATCAGTGTGCAAGTTTCTCTCGGTCCTGACAGGCCTCTGTGGACTCTCTCCAGGCTTTTGTTGTGGATGTGAATTTGTCACATCTCTTTGTGTGTCTTTTGGCACAACTTCACACTTGTTATATCAGCACAGTTGTTTGTCCACGCTTGAAATGACACCCAATTAACTCAGCAGAACAAAACACATTGTCTGCCGAATAATTTTATAGATAAATATTCGTTCAACTATATTCCCTGTCAAGGTTGTGTTTTGTCATGCTGTACGGCTTCTATGTTGTCTGCGAATGTTATCTGTTTCGGTGGAAGTGAAAAACCAATTTAAAATCAGCAAACTTTATGAGCGTCTGTGCTGACCCTGACCCGACTCATCTCACAAAGGATGATGAGAGGTTTGCTCTCAAAGAAAAGTGGATGGTTTCCTGTAGTTTCTTCCAAAGACAACAAAACACATTGAATTTTCCAGTCAACATAAATTAAACTGGGTGAAGTGTGTTTGTTTTATGACAGCACTTCTCAAACAGTGGGTCATGGACATTTCGTAAAAAATAAATAAATAAATAAAAAAGCTATAAGGGCTAATAATAAATTGCAACTATATAATTATGCTGTAACACATAAATATAATATAGCTTTTTTTTGTTTTTAAAGGTATAAGACCATGCTTTGCATATAGATTTTGTTCTTGACATAAAATTTCTGCACATAATTACAATATTGTAGGTGCCTAAATCACAATGATGTATAATGTACAATTGCTACAATACTTTACTTTTAATTAAAATTAATTTAGCATAAAATGTTTATAATTCACCCTCATGTTTTTTAAAACTATGATCAAATAAAACTTTTGAAACTAGAATTCCTACAGTATCTCGCATTGCTGAAAAAAGTTATTTAAAGACCACAAAATAATGTCAATTATGTAGGCTACTAAAATGCATTTTCATTTTAAGAGCAAACAATTTCATCTTCATGCACGAAGGTTTTTGTTGTATCCCGCATCTCCCACTCCCACTACAAAAGGAAAGGGAAGTGCTTGCAGGGATGCCAGAAGTACGGCAGGAGACACATTGTCTCATTCCCTTGGGGAACTAGGATTACATATGTAATCTTGAGATGTTCCCCTTCTGAAACTCCAGCTGCATCGAACGTTTTGGAAATAAGTTTCCCATGCCACCAGACTTTCAATACCCCTGTGTAGTGTGTCTGCCAAGTGGCTGGTTCGAACTTCTCTACATGTCAGCTCTGTGGACATAAGCATATGCAATTTAGCTTCAGCTGAAAGAGAGAAGGACAGAATGCTTGGAGTGCGACGGGCCATAGTACTGACGATGGCATATGCCCTGGTCTAGGGCACAGGAAATCTCTGGTCACAAATTCAAGAAAGGAGGGGCACCAGACAAGACCTGCAAGTCCCTGACTTTCTTCAGCTAGCAAGAAGACAGTCTTTATTGTCAATACTCTATTCAAAAGGAGGTTTGCAGAGAGACTCCAAGACCACTGCCAGATCCCAGTTCGTACGACAGGCCTCAGCCTGGGGGTGTCTTCCTACAGATTGATCAGGGGTGTGGTAAGTTGATATTGTACACCACCCATAAATGTTTCCCTTTGGGGAAAACCCTTTGGTCTTGAGCCACCAATGTAGAGTTGTATGTACAGCAGGCCAAAAGGTATCATCTTGGATGCAGCTGCCATCAGACCCAACAGACTCAGTGTCGAACCACCTTCTGCTTTGATTGAGCTTAAATCAACCAATTCAGGATGAGGATGCTCTGGAGTCACAGTGGAACCAGAGCTGCATCCACAACCTTTGTTAAAGTGCAGGGTGAGAGGGGTAAAGGAAAGAACCCGAGACTGGTATGCTTTGCCCCCGAAAGCAAACCTCAGGAACTTCTTGTGATGAGGAAGGATGGAGATATGGAAGTGAATCCTATTATAGCTTTCTAGTCATACGTCAGCCCATTTACTGGACTGATTACACACGATTCCGAATGCTCGATGCAGCTCAAGTTCTAGAAGGGGAACTACTGACTATGAATAGTGTGTAGAAACAGGGCATAACATTGAGATTAAGGAATTTTCACCGTTGTTTTACTATTTTAAATTATGCATTGCATTGTGTTTTAGGGTTACAAGTTCTGCTGATAATGTCCCAGCAGAAAATCATCAGTACCTTTTTCTTGAGAACCACAGATAGAGCAAACAAAAGAAAATATACCTGTGGTCTTTGAAAGTGCATGTGGGGTGACTATAATTTCTCGAACAATTATGTAAACTCAATGTGCAGCTAACAGGCCTCATAAAGAGAAGGTATTTTTACAGATCTTAGTCATTCTTGCACAGTTAGATCATTGAGTTAATTTTCCTCATGCATTGCTGCCCACCAACAGAATGTGCCAGTGAAACGACTGGGAAAGCATTTGAGTCTGAGCAACTGTATTTCTATAGCTTGTACATTGTGTTCTAGTTACTAAGACATCTAAGTGGACGTGACTGTTATCATTCATATGCGATTGTTATTTCTTATTGAATGCATTGACCCACATGCTGTAATTGCAAGTAGCATTGCATGTATAAAAAAGAACCAGAGTTCTTCTGAGTTATGAGAGAAACTTGAATAACTGAAATATTTCAGTTTTATTGCAGACAGACTGTGACAGTCTCTATTCGTCACAAACATCATAGCACACAATGCACAAGCTCTGCAGCTGCAGTGAATGAGTAATCAAGTATGTCACTCTCCACTCATATTAAACGTGCTGGGATTTTTGTCAGTTGTGCTGAATGAATGCAGAATATTATCATTTATTGGAGTAAATTTTTTGCCTTCCTCCCTAATCGACTGGCATGAAGAGGAAGTTAAAAATGAGACTGAGCTAGTTTCTGTCAGTGATTGATTGGCATTGTGAAAATCAAGAGACAGTGTTAAATCACGTCCTATAGAATATAAAACCTCTACAGAGATATTTTTAATATCTGAAATGTTTCTCCCAGACAGATGTGAGATTGATGGAGAACAAATCCAAGTTTTGGTTAAACTATATGATAAAAACCAGGGTTATCTCACAGGATATATACCAGCAGCTGTATTTTATATTTAGTTGTATATGAATATTTATTTCTCATATAATGCAGGAGTTCATTCTTGAGAGTCAGTGGAATAGTTAGGAATATAAATTAAAATAAATTCACAGAATTTACCATTATTACTGTTTTATTTATATTTGGTTTTATTACGCTGATAACAATTTTTAAATGTTGTTTTATGTTTTCCTTTATTTATCTACAAATGTAAATTAGTAAATTCATGTGTGTGTTCTAAACATTATGTACACCAAGACTGCATTTACTTACAGTAAAAATACAGTAATATTGTGAAATATTTAAAATATATATCAGCATCATTACTCCAATGTTCAGTGTCACATGATCCTTCAGAAATCAATCTAAAATGCTAATTTGCTGCTTTAAATTATTGTAACTAAGTAATAATAATAATTCTTATTATTATTAGTGTTTAAAACTTTTGTCTTTTGTCAGGATTTTTAGACATTTCCAGACTTCTCTAATAAGTGTGTTCACATTGAGAATACGCATTTGCATTGGTGCATCGACATAAACGTTAACAATGCAATGTATTCGTTTAAAAATGTGTGCACTCGATACAAGTTGGCATGATTTACCATTTCTAACATATTTGCATTGGTATAAAACAATTTATTTGTAGTGACTACTTAATATATATCTTTAATGTATCGCATAATTGACTATGCATGGAGATGTGATCTTCCTCGAGATGCACATCCCTAATATATATTTACAGTATATTTTGCACTGTGAGAGTGTTTTGTTTGCCACATTTTGCCTAGCAGAAGGTGTACGAATTATGCGAAATAAATTACCTCTTGATCCTACATGCTGTGTGAAGTGTTTGGAGAAATAACATTTAGCCACATATGATTATAAAGGGATTAAATATCATGATACAACCTCAATTCCCAGTTTACAAATCTCATCATGTAATCTCTCTGTTACTATGGCACTGCAAGAAAGGACAGCCAGCCTGTTTCACTTGTGCCCTTCCTGCTGCATTTGCATAAATTATTTTGCATTTGAAACTTTAATTAGACCTCTACTTTTGCCTGCCAAGACCATACCTGACAACGGCAAACAGCAAAATATTATAACTCATTACAGCGGTCTGTCTGACTCCCCCCTGTATTTTAAGTGAATGATAAGTACAGTAATGTTAGCTCATCAAAAGCTGCAATTATATTCCCCTATCTATTTAATAAAAGGTCTGTTTGGCATCAGACTTTTATCAAACACACACCGCATGTGCAACAACATCAATTTGGAATAGACGGACCCACAAACAAAGATGTGTGGGTAGATGCTAAGAAGCTGAGGCTGGTTGTTAGACAGAGAAGCAGTTTTTTTGTTATTTGTTTGATGTTGATCAGCTAACTTTGAAAGACCAAAGATCTGGACGCAGACACAGCTGTGAACTTCAGGAGAAAAAAAGATGATCAAAGCCGACTAGACTGTCCAGCACAACAAACATACAAACATCCAGCATTGGAGTCCACGTCTGACTTATCAGGCAGACTTGTGTATGCTGTTATGAGTTTATTTTTCATGTTTTATCCTTTCTGAGATGCACTGTGGGAATTCAGAGCTCTTGCATATCATTTACTGCTGGAAAAAAAAACTTTGCCTCAATATTGCAGTCACTAGATTAGAGAGTGTGTCCTCATATAAACTTGCTAAAATATCCTGTTCGTAAACTGCGAAGGCCGTTGATATATCTTTGTGCTATTGAAAATATGTTATGATTAAAACTTCATATGCCAAAATACAGTGGGTACGGAAAGAATTCAGACCGCTTTAAATTTTTCACTCTTTGTTATATTGCAGCCATTTGCTAAAATCATGTTAGTTAATTTTTTCCTGCATTAATGTACACACAGCACCCCATCTTGACAGAAAAAAACCAGAATTGTTGACATTTTTGCAGATTTGTTAAAAAAGAAAAACTGAAATATCACAAGTATTCCCTTTGCTGTGACACTCATATATTTAACTGCTGTCTTGTCTTTTTCTTCTGATCATCCTTGAGATGGTTCGACACCTTCATTTGAGTCCAGCTTTGATTATACTGTTTGGACTTGATTAGGAAAGCCACACACCTGTATATATAAGACCTTACAGCTTACAATGCATGTCAGAGCAAATGAGAATCATGAGGTCTGCCTGGAACTGCCTGAAGAGCTCAGAGACAGAATTGTGGCAAGGCACAGATCTGGCCAAGGTTACAAAAAAAATTCTGCTGCACTTAAGGTTCCTAAGAGCACAGTGGCCTCAATAATTCTTAAATGGAAGATGTTTGGGACGAGCTGGCCGTCCGGCCAAACTGAGCTATCGGGAGAGAGGTACAGAAAAACCCAAAGATCACTGTGG
The DNA here is from genome assembly GCA_032361065.1 of Enteromius trimaculatus. Classification (NCBI taxonomy): domain Eukaryota; kingdom Metazoa; phylum Chordata; class Actinopteri; order Cypriniformes; family Cyprinidae; genus Enteromius; species Enteromius trimaculatus. The sequence goes on from JAUMHP010000065.1 coordinate 15,686,852, forward strand.
CTCAGCTCCAGAGATGCAGTCGGGAGATGGAAGAAAGTTATATCACTGCAGCCTCCACCAGTTGGGGCTTTATAGCAGAGTGGCCCGAGGGAAGCCTCTCCTCAGAGCAAGACACTTGAAAGCCTGCATGGAGTTTGCTAAAAAAACGTCTCAGGCTTATGTATATAACCCTAGTTCTTTGAGGCAACGAGACACTGCGTCAAAATGCTATGGGGAATGCCTCGGCGTGACCACGCTCTGAATCTGCTGTGAAATCTGTCAAATAGGGGATCAGGACACTCTGAGTAGGTGACGTCATGATCCTGACTTAAAGCAGGTGCGAATGATCGCTCATCAGCCCTCAGGAATGAAGCAAGCGCTCTGCAGAGATGCAGTGGGTGTGGCTAAAAGATGCAGTGTCTCATTCCCTCAAGGAACTAGGGTTATACATAACCCAGAGACGTTCCTTTTCAGGAACTCAAACTGCTTCAAAACGCTATGGGATGAAATACCCACGACCCCAGACCCACCAGTTCCTGCCTAGTGTGAAGCAGCAGAACTAAGCATGACCGAACCTGGGGTAGCCGGGAGGTCAAGACCATAAAACTTTGCAAAGGTCAGAGGAGAGGACCATCCCGCTGCTTTGCAGATGTCCGACACAGCCTAAGTGCTCCTCGCAAGAACCGCACGATTAGTGGATGTCTACCCATTGAGAAACCATTAATAGGTGCGTTGAAATGCCGAAATGGCAGCCATGTATACCTTTAAGGTAGAATAGGCTATCCCTGTGGCTAACCACAAAATACGGGCTGTAAAACCCTGAGTTTCTGCTTTCCAATGGAACCACCTTGATGGCCCGCTTTCCTAACAGAGAAGTCACTTCTTGATCCAGCACCAACATCTAACGCGGGTCCGCCACTGTGTGAAGCACCCCGTTGTAATACGGTGGCCGTTTTCTGAACTGAATCAGATATCCGTCTTTTATCAAAAGCCAAGGAGATAGTCCTGGAAATTTTTCCCATTCTGTCAGTTTTTCTACTAAGGGCACCAGCCTCGCAAGACCGGTCCCTGAGGGAAGGTAACATAATTGTCTTTGCTCCCTTGGCTCGCCGAGAGAGCGCTGAAGTGACTGAAACAACCCCCTCGGAGGAAGTGTGCTTTGCAGTGTCTCTGAGACGCATCTCAGCGGCCGCTGTCAAGCACAAAAAGGAGCTACGGGTGCCATGTACTGCTGCGGCGAACCCCGCTGATGCTCTTGCGGAGACGGCACGTACAAACCAGGAGCTCTTTCACTTATCTGACTGCTCTTTTTTAGCTGTCAGAACATCTCTTAGATCCTTTGTAGGAGCTGGTTTTTTAAAATTAGGTTGCCGTCTCTCGTTTGCACCCCAGGATCGCGGAGGTGCACGAGATGCCACGCTCTCTTTCTGCCTTCCTCGGTAGGCAGGAGAGGTTTTAACTGGGCGCTGCACAGAGCTCGCAGCTTCGTCAAGCAGCGACTGGAAAGCTGCAACTTGTTTCTTCGCCTGCTGGTGTCGCTCCACCACCGTATCAACCACTTCTCCGAATAAGCCCGCTGGAGCCAGTGGAGCATCCATAAGCAGCACTCTATCATGCGTTTTCACCCCCGATAAATTCAGCCAGAGGTGTCTCTCTGCTGCTAGCTGTGCTGCCATAGACCACCCAACAGCCCTGGCAGATTCTCTCATTGCTCGCAGCGCGAGATCTGCCATTCGGCCCAACTCCAGGATGTCTTCAGCATCCACCTGGTCCCTCTCACTAAACTCCCTCAGGAGATCGGCTTATTATGCCTGAAGTATCGTCAGGGTGTGCAAACATGCACCTGCCTGGCCAGCGGCTGCATAGCCTTTATTAATGAGCGCTGAAGTCATGCGCAACAGTTTAGACAGCAGGGAAGAGGCTTTTAAAGATGCTGGTTCCCCCGGTGACAGATGGCCTGCTAGCGTCTGTTCAACCGGTGGGAGTTTTTTATATTCGTTCTCAGCTAACCCCGCCACATTCCCGTAATAATCTGAAGCGGGAATAAAAGTTCTCGCTGAGAACGGCTTTTTCCAGGACCTGCACACCTTGGTGTGAAGATCCGGACAGAACGGGAGGGTGCAGCGTGAGGGATTAGAAAACGCTCATCCAGTCTACTCACTTGACACTCAGCCTGCGGGACTTCAGGCCACTCTAAATTGACTCGACGTACAGCGCGAGTCACCACTTCCAACAATTCCTCATATTGTGGTGACTGAGGCATAGGCTGGCTGTCCACACTGACGACATCAACCTCCTCGGAGGAAGATGATCGTCTATCATCTTGGCTTGCCCGGGGAGAAGAGACCGCTCGCGGTGCTTCTTGACCTGGTGCAAAGCCCAATCTGATGGGCTGGGGAAGAGATGGAGGATCGCTCGTCTCTATCCCCTCCATCAGATCGATTTGCGATCCCCATGAGTGCAGACACCAGTTCGCCTCAGCGACAGCGGGGCCTTACCCACGGGGAACGCCAATAAACACACCCTCCTAGAACAGAGCTCTCTGAGAACGGAGAACGGCCGGGGGCATATCATTGCAGCACGGGCAGTCCCCACTCACGAGAGTGGCTACCGCGTGCTCTTCTCCCAAGCATGCATCGCACATGTGGTGGGAATCTTGTGGTGTGAGAAAGCAATGGCAAGGGCTCACACCTTTGCGAAAACTTTTCTCCTGACTCATCTCTGTTCTATCTTAAGCCGAGTTCAGACTGCATGATTTTAGCCCCGATTTTGACTCGCCGACAGGTTTTGAAAAATCACCAACAAACGCCCGAAATCACAGGCAAATCGGTGCTTGTGTACACGAGTGACATTCACACAGTGTGAACTATCAATGATCGATCTGAGAAAATCGCTGACATGTCGCTGACACCCGTGAGATATTTGACATGCTAAATATCTGGACCTGTCGGCGATTCAGAATCATGCCATGTGAAATGTGTTC
>JAUMHP010000065.1:15692378-15713500 GCA_032361065.1 Enteromius trimaculatus
CCATATGGCAACTATATGCAAATATGGAAACGCCCTGGTGCATTCAACCTAATGGAGTCCCATTGACTTACATAGCAGGAAACTACTCTGAAACTATGTTTACAACTTTTGATTATATTTTAAAGGTAAAAACATTATAATTTTTATATTTTCTGATTTAAGCTATTTTGTAGGTTATCTGTAACATATTATGAAATTAAATGAAACAGCAAAAAATGACTGAATGAATGAAACGAATGAATAGTGCGTTTCAGTGACAAGTTCCAGGTTCCAGGTTCCTGGTTATTATTACCAGATATTTTAGATAACTGTTGAAATTATAAAATGTTTTACTGTATAAATGTTTATTTAAACATTTCACTAAGTATGAGATGGATTTGTTGAAATAAAAAAAATATGGTACTTTCCACAATTGCATATATATATGCTATATTTAGCTCATTTTAAGTAAAACAAACATGCAAAACATTTTTTACCATGTCTGAGTAATATTTCATGCAATAGAGGGTTAATATGTTGGTATATTAACATTATTGTTAACTGTAAATTTAACTTAAAACTGTAAAACCTAAAATATTGCTACCGTATTTATTATGTTTGAATTCTGGCAACCACAGCTACTGTTTTTTTTCCAAAGTTTTATGCTTTTTTTTTTTTTTTACTTGTGTAACATACCTATGTTATGTTACTGTTTAAATTCTGAAGTCAACATCAGATAAATAAACATACCATTGCATGGATGTTTCAGACCTTAAACTGGTATCAGTTTAACTGATTAATAAATTAAAACGGTTATCATATTTGTTTTGTCTGGTGGTATAAAGATAGCTCAAGAGCAAACTTTAAAGATATACTTCATGTCGGCACAAACAGGTGCACACACAATCATGAAAGATGTATGACTAACATTTGAAAGTGCTGGCTGTTCATTCATCCTTTACACATACCTAGAGGGAAGCAGTCGACCTATTTTCTATAATGAAGAGAAATATCAGCATTTGCACATTTCTCTAGAAACGCAAATGACATTGTACCAGGATGCCGGATAGAAAAGTGACTGTTTTAAAGAGGAATCTTTTTCAATTTCTCTGCCATTCTGTTACAGGAGTGGGAGTGAGATTTCACAGGAACAATGAAGAGGTGCCTAAGTAATTTGGCTCTGCACATGACATGAGCAGAAAGACCTGAATGCAAAAGAATGATATACTTTGTGCGGGAGGATATGTTACATGTCTAAGGTGAAGGTTTACTCATAGTGCTGTTCATAATATATAGTGAGCTGAAAGAGCTTGCTCGCTCTCACACACCAGTTTTTGTTGATTTAGTAAGAAGTCCTGTTTATATATGGCAAGACAGAATACCGGAGTCATAATAATGGTTCTGTCTGACTGATGACTGGACTGGACAGCAATCTTGATTACAAAGAGAGAACACTGGAAAAAAGAAAAATGTGTGAGGCTGAGTGCATGAAAAAAAATGCTCTTAATGAAGTCTTTTCAAAAATATAATTTATTCCTTGGGGAGACCTCCGGTTCTGATGCCCTCTTGACTCTTTACCACATCAACAAGGTCTTGTTGACAAGACTGCGAGGGACCTTGGTGGTTCTGCTTTCACGTAGTTCTACTTTCTGAATTTCATAGATTTTTTTCTTATGAAAAAGTGCTCATTTCTTTCTTTGAAATAACTATAAATAAGAAATCCTGTGCTGGTTTAGTTTAAATTATGCTGGTTAAACACCCACAGTGAAGACAATAGCAAATCAGTATTCATAGCATTCAACATATGTTGGTCTGTTCATCAGGGATGGATCTGAGATTCATTTGTTATTACAGTTTTCTCTGCAAGATTTTATAACTTACTATTGTCAGTAGAATACGAGTTGTTGGACCTGGCCTTTTAAGCTTGATATGCCTTATGTAAACCTGTGCATTTTTATGAAGCTATGTACAGCTTAGGGACACTGACAGAGGTTATGAGATATGCAGATTAAAAAGGTTATATACAGAGGATCAAGGGAGCGGAGCAAATCCATGTTTTACTGCAACAATAGAAAAAAAATAATAAAATGACTGAGATTTCGTGTTATTTCTAGTTCCAGTTTCTGTTCAGATTTGTGCTGTTTTCAGTTCCCTTTTGCATGCCTTTGTCCTTCTTTCATGTAAAATTCACCTTAAGACAATGTTAATATCTATTTTATGTTTTAACACACTATTTAAATAGCAAGCTGTGTCCTATAGCAGATGTTTTAATCTTTATATCCGTTACTAATTATAGTTGCAGATCCTCTGTAGCAGCTTAGTTTCACACACACGATCATCAGTAAACGTTTATTTTAATCGTATGCATTGCACAGGGGAAAAGTTTGCAATGCGTTGTGATTGTTAAAACACTACCCCGATTGCGTATCGAGTATTGCGTGCACATCGCGCGCCCAGTTGAAACGCGAACTCGCGTGCCTCTTGCGTGTTATAGGTACGCATGACAACGACACTGGACACGCGTTTCTTGAAAAGGGCAATAGACACATTGGATGTGGAAGTGGTGTGAAAGAGGAGGGACTTGAGACTTCAGTTCGCGTTTCACTGTGCAAACTGAAGGGCGCTCACGCTCGGCTCTCCTGGACTGACCGCTGAGGCAAGGAACTAGTTTGCGCTGACGTTGCCGTCACACGTTAAACTCCCACAACTGTGCCCAGCGCCGACAACGGACGTTCCGCGAGCCCGTTAAAGACTAGAAGTTGTCCGTTTCTTCCTAAAGCGCCACTCTTCCATGCGAGGATGTGAATTTCCGCGGGAGGATTCAGAGTCGTGCCATGGTTTTGACCTGCGCGCTCCTCACAGAAATGGTGAGTGATTCATTCATCATTAACGCGCTTTATAATTGCCCTGAAATCCAGAAAACTATTCATTAGTCTGTGGGGTTTCTGTGGTACAGATGAATACACCGAAATGTTTGGACTGCTTTGAATCACACGCGCTTAAAAGAGAAAAGTGTCCTTATATGGGAGTTATATATTAGATTATGCGCTCATTTGGTAGGCAGCCTTTTAGTCTTTTATACTAAATGCATGCAGGAATTGTATAAGAAATATAAAAGCGTCAAGAAATCGTACCACTACTTTCTCACATTAGACATTTTCTGTACTGATTACATGAAGCATAATTTAATTCAGCGTTTTAAGAGCTACTTTATTAATATTCTAATCAGAAGCAATTTAAACGGTTTTTAATCAAAGCATAAGCAAAACGCATATTCATGTACATTTTTAAAAAGAAATTGTGTTTTTCAACAAGTGGCTTGGCTTGGTCTTTTTAAGTGCTTCCCAGTTCATTTATTATTCATAAATACAAATGTCATGTAGCAGACATAACTTCACATTTGACATTAAGTAATCTATGTTAAATGACAGAGTTGATCTGTGTACCTTGCCCAAAAGTGCAGGAAGCACCTTGACCGACCCAGATAGTGTGATTCTCAGATGCTTGTAATGTGGATTAATTAAAGCTTCCATTAAATATTGATGCATTATGATATTTAAATATTAAGAGGCTGTAATGATACATCAGACACTTGAATAGAGTCTCATATCATTATTCTGCTGTTATTGTTTTTAGCTGAAGGTTGCATAGCAATATCTGTTTCATTTTTTAAATACGTCTTCATTTTCACCTTTCTGTTCAGCATTTTAGTGTGGATTTAGTGGCTTACAATCAACATTTAAATAATCAGCTGTGCTGACTGGATGCTAACAGTTCAGTAAATTTAATGGCAAGGTAATTTCGTGATTGTCACATTTGGAAAACGCTCTTTCACCATCACCAGGCGGTAATCCTTCTCCATGATTTGTAATTATGAAGTTCTCCAGTGACGCAGAAAGAGAGAGAGATGAGAGTAATGAACACCTTGCAGTTGTCTTTGTTTTTGATATATGAATGATTGTAAACCAGAGCGGTGGTAGAAAGTGTAGAAAATTCTGAATGAACTGTAATCTCTTATGAATGTAACTTAATTTGTGAGCAAGTCACAGAGCATGTTTTTGTTCTCAAGAGCCGGAAACAGTATGTGTACCTGTAAAATAATCAGCACTGTGAAGAGGGTAATTTCAGTTAGATGTTTCAATCAATGAGATGACAATCAGGTGCGAGTTTCAGCCGTTCCCCATAAAACAAACACAGACTTTGGCTGCAGCTATCTGAGAATATACTCCCAACTATATGTTTACAAAGTTGGTCATGTCATGATTAAATGAGACTTCCAGAAAAAGATTTGTCGATATTAATATGACTCGGATGGCTTACAAGACATTCTTAAGAATAGAGACTTTGACCTCCATAAACTCACGGTCATCCAGATAGCATTCAAATGAGGAAATCCAACAGCATTGTTTCTCTTCCTATTAGTGTTGAGCTAACACGCAAAACTAAATGCATAATACTTAAGGAGCTCTCAAAAAACACAGAGTTTCTCAGAAGTTATGGCTATTTTATTTCTTTATTATGCATTTTTTTGTTGTGTTATTTCTTATGTAAGCCTGTATTCGTCACTGAACCAAAAAAAGTTCATTTGCAGCTTTTTATGCAGTATCGCAGCTCCTTTGATCTCATGATTTATAATAATCATATGTATATTTATTGTGAGATATGAACTCGGAATTGCGTGTTATAATGTCAGAATTGTGAGGTATAAAGTTTAAACTTGTGAAAAAGATGCAATTTGGCGAGAAAAAGTCAGAATTGCATGATAAAAAGTCACAATTACTTTTTTTTTTCCTTTCATTCGGTGGTGAAAATGGACTTCCATAAGCAATCACAAATGCAAAAGGCCCAGATAAAAATTCGCAAATGAATGACACTTTTGATACAGTTGGTCAAATGGATTTGCAAAAATGTCTAAAATTGTTTGTGATTTATTTTTGATGAATTTGGACAGTTCACTCGTCTGCACAGGATATTTTAACAAGACAGAAAACAAAAAGAGCCTGGATGAGGTGGATGTTTACCTACAATCCAATAGGAAACAAAACTTGCAAATGTCTTATACATTATTGGCTTCTTATTGTGCCTCCACTCTGCAGGTAAATACATTTTATATCCCTTTGTATCCAAAAGAGTAGCTTATTTTAAAAAAGCATCAAACTGCTCAGTTATTCGCACTGTTAGCAGTGGGAGGAGTTCATCACTTATCCAAAGAGCTCCTAGGTTAATTCGCGTTTGTGCAATAGGGAGAGCAGCGGTCAATATTGTCGTCCCAAGCATGGGACGAATGTGTTTTGATGGATGGCTTAGTAGGGAGCTCTGGCCAGAAGATCGATACGTTCTCTTTAACATTGCATTAGATCACCACGTAGAGCCTTAAAATAAAGGTGAACATGCTTTACATTTCCTGAAGCTTCCGAATCAATTTTCTCTTTTGTTTAATCGCTTTCTGGGCACTAGGTGTAAATCCATTAAATAAAGCTTTCCGTTTTCAAAGGGGGCCATGTTAAACATGCTTCGATTGTGGAATAAATAAACTTTAGGATTAATGAGTTTGAGTCAGCGAAGTGATTGGGGTAATTTCATTCTCTGTGTCTTGCGTCGAACTGCTTGCAGTGGAAAGATCATTGGTTGGTCTAGACTAGAGAAAAAACTTGAAGATCCAGTTCACTTCTGTCAATCACAGTGCGTTAAAGCAGTGTTAATGGTCTCAGTGTTTAAATGACTGCAGTATTAGAGAGACTTAGGAGGTTTTAATGAGGTGGCGGAACAATTTTCTCAGTGTAAACAAGGTGTTGTGTTTCATCTCACTCCACTGTCTGTTTGTCAGATTATATATATTTTTAAAAATTGTTCCACTGTAAAAAGTCATTTAAAATGTTTACATTTGTTACAGAATGGTACCCAAAGTGGTTTTATTTTTAATACAAATATTTAGCTTCACTGAATCTTATCACTCAATCAAAACTAAGTACATTCATTTATCTCAACAAAAAAATTATTGACATATTTTCCCCCCAAAATGAAAAATCTGTCGTTATTTACTCACTCTCAAGTTGTTTTAAACCTATATGAGTTTTCTTTCCTCCTGATGAATACAAAAGAAGATATTTCAATGCATGTTAGCCATTGACTTCAATAGAATGGAAAAAAATGACAAAAAAAGCTACTAAATGTATACTTTTTTTATTATATATACCTATAAACCCTATTATTATAATTTATTTAGTATTTTATTTCCTTTTAATTAAACTACAAATCATGTCAAATAAATTTCTCATTGGTTTTCTCAGGACATTTAGAAAAACAGTAAAGTACTGTTTTAAAATGTAGTCATAAAATTTGCTACCTATAGCGCACATTGTTTTTAAATTCACAGAGAACCGCTTACAAATAAGGTTTCAAATAACAGCATATTCATGTGTCATTTAACATAGTAAAACTAAGATTATTGCTAGTTAATTCTTTTTGCATCTCACACATTTAATATACATATATTCATACAAGTAAATAATCATGTAATATTGATTTTGCTTCAGTTTTACAGCCTGTTTGTCCTTTGGGTTATTGATGTTCCTGAACAAGATTACAGTTTCACAAAGAGTCATTTACAGTAGTGCAGCTGAAAAAATCCAGGGGCTCTAGCGCCTTAGTGTGAGATATCAGAGGACTGATGGCCACAGCATTAGAGAGGGGCTCTCGGGAGGGATGAACCCACTGAAACACCTGGAGTTCTCTTCATTATCCTTATGATGTCCAGCAGCAATACAGCGCATATCAGAGAAGATCACAGCAGCCCCTCTCCTGCAGCGCTGGAGCCACGAAAGCACCGTTATTAGGAGGAGGCCTAAAAGGCTCTAGTTAGCTATTTCTGAGAAAGTAAATTTTTACAGTGGCTCAGAGACATCAGCACTGGAATGGTACGCACTGAACAGAGTTGTTTTATGGACACAATTACACCACTGCTTTAACCATTTTAAATTGTTCTTGTTCTGAGTGTAGGAAGTCGTCATATGTTTTGAATTTTGGCTCAGCTCGCTCCAAGACGTCCACTCGAATCCCTCTGTGAACTGAAACGATAGGACATATTTGGTAGCATCTGGGCCATTTTCCAAAATAAAGGCTCTATTTTGTTTTGAACGTGTGCTTAATGGAAATCAATAGCAACAGAGATGCGAAACTAGACAATTAAAGATTTGACATTGATTTCCAGCGTGCATGTAAGTTCAGGAAATGCACCTAAGGTTTGTTTGTGAAACACTGTAGGAGTTGCAAAATGATTTTTAAATTGTTTATCAAAAAACAAGCTTTAACTAAAGTCTCACTCGGTCTGCGCTCGCATGTTCTGCCGTGCATCAACGCTACTTAGGAGAAAAAACAAGCTTGCTGCTGTCAGCTCTCGCCTGCCGGTGGACAGAAAACAAACCCAGGAATGAAGCACTTACGGTTCCATATGCTCTTCTGGCTTGCGTAAATGTGGCCGACCTTGACGGTGATTTATCTCTGTCCGTCCGACTCAATTGAAGAAATCTACAGTTTAGAAGCGCGTTCAGGAATGTTAAAACGTTCTGTATGCTTTACATCAGATCAATTTGTCTTGTCGTAACCAATGCAAGTGTAAATCTTGCTTTAATTTGCATGGTTAGAAGTATGCGAGATGACTTGTGGAGGCAGCAGCCAATGACACAGTATTGTTCTGCATAATACCAATAGACCTTAATAATTAAATATGTACCTTTCACCGCAGTTTCAAAAAGAAATGTCCACTGAGTGGCATTAAAACACAGGTTCAATATGTGAACCCTGGCACATTTTATAGATATGTATTGCGGAGGTTCAGAATTGGAATATTCAGGGACTGTCACTAAAAGATAATATTCTATCATGCTGGAAATATGCCCTACACCAAATCCAGCATTCAACCTACCTGATAGTGTTAACAAATGCAAAACTGATATAAAAATGCATTTGTTGATGCAACTGTGTCTTTCCAACTTCCTTTTACACAAATCTGATCTGTTAGTTTAGATCTGAACCATAGTTACACGGTAATCGAACCGAAGCTCCTCTGTACTCTGTGAGCTACTGAACAAACCTACTGTCTATTAAAAAAAACATAGATATGAAGCTGGATATGTGTGATGCATTCTTGTCCGTTTAAAAAAAAACAAAAAACGTTTTATTAATCGTAATTCGCGTTTCACTAAAAAGTGCACCAAGGTACGTTTATGCCATGAGCCCAGTTAAGTACGCTAATAACGATAAGTACTAATTACTGCAGTCGGGACTCCATAAAGCCATGCCATTTGTGCATTGTATAATCGATTGCTCTTTCTTGAAGGTTACCCCTTTGATTTTATTTTCTATGCATTGTGCGTCTGCATTGTAATGCATGCAGAGCAGCGCGCCAACATTATCTCAGCTGATTCCAAGAAAAGTCATTATTTCGGGGTGATATGTAAATCCATCCTTCGGGGTGTTGTAGTTAGATTTAGGGAGCGTCTTGCCACCTGGCTGATAAATGCGGCACCTCCAGCTGCTTGTACCTGATCCGTGTTGTTTTACAGGGGAGTGCAGGTCTGTTGCACATCTCTTTGCCTCTGCAACTCCCTCTTAACTGAAGCAGGCTGGCTTTAACCCTAACAAAAACAGCACTCCGCAATCCATCCAAGTCCTCTCGCCGTGTCTGCTCTCCGCACGAGTTTGCACAGAGTCTGAATTCCAGGTCTGCTGCAATTTAAAAGCTCCGCATCTGACACTTAGACTAAGAGTGCATGAAACCCAGACAGCAAACTGTGAAGTATTTACCTCTGAAGAAAGGCAAGAGAGAAATCATTGTCGTTTACCCTGGCAGAAGTGTGCCAGCTTTATAACCCCTATAAGAGATGCCACCACGTCCTCCTTACCCGCTGACTCCAGAAAATAAACACTTAGAGCTACAGCCCACTTCACGACGTGTAAATGGATTCCCTGAGCCTCCCCCCCATCCCCCCCCTCCCCCCCTCTGGGCTTCATCTATTAAATCCATTTGGATGTGCAGCACAAATAGGGTTTGCAGACTGGCCTATATTGTCAGGCTTTTTGCTTTGTGCAAATTCTTTTAAACAAACTTGATTTAATGAATAGATCCCCCTGAAATGGATAATGTGTGGATGATTTGTTTCACAATGAAGATGGAATGAAATACTCCAAGTGGCCCAAAGGATGCTTTTGCATTTCCCTGCTGAATCATTGTGATTCATAAAAATATATTGAAATCTTTCTGTGTAAACTCTTGAAAGCATTGCTATGGAAGCCTGTTTCGAACACAGAATAAAAAATCAAGAGAGAAGAAGTCAGAATTGCACAATTTGACTTTTTTCTTTGAATTCCGAGTTTGGATATCAGAACTTTGGATATCATACATTTTTTTGTTTGCTTTTACCACAGAATAAAAAATGTAATAGATAAAAATATCAATAAAAAAGTAATTGCATTTCTGACTTGTATATTAGAGTTTACGTATCACAGTTGCTTTTATTTGTTTATTTCCACCATAGTATAAAAACAGTTAAAAATAAATAAATAAAAGAGAATTAGGATCTTTATCTCACAGTTTTGAAATTTCTTCTCAGAATTCTATTTTTCTTTCCCTGAATTGTGAAGAAAAATACAGAATTGTGAGATACTTGTTTCTATAAATTAATTTTTTTTGTAAATTAATGAAGCCAGTGTGTGCAGTTTTGTACACTGCTTTGCATCTTATATTATATTTATGCATTTAATACAATTTTAGATTTAATCCAATTTAAATTAAAAAGTTATGTATAGTAATTCTCCTGGGTTTGCTTTGTTAATTCTAAAGAGGAAACAAAAGAGAATTCTGTTATATAATATTTTCTGGTCTAACATGTAGAAATAATAAAGCTTTTGATTGTTATAACCTTCATTGAGAAGATGAATGCATAGACTGTGACTACTACTATAATAAATCAATTAGCCACATCTGTACAAATTATTTCTGAACTAAAAAAAAACAGAATAATTTTTTCTTAAACTCTTTCCTGCTGACATTCATGCGTTTAGTCACTTACGCATTTACGTAAGCAAAGAGCCACAACACAATCGCTGCTTGGCGTGACGAGTCATTTTCAGACTGTACTTTTGAAGATGCTAATTCTCAGTCAAAAAACAGTGCAGGTAGACTCGAGCAGACAATAGAGCGCCTACAGCAGTCGCCCACTTTTGCAGCTGTCTTTGTTCTGAAAGTATTTTTCCCATTCATGTTCTCCATTTCAGCAAGTTCTTCAGGAAACCATTTCAAAACATGAACTAAACCAACCAGCTCAGAGATGAATCACATCACTAACTTTGTTTTGGAGAAAGTCGTGAAAGGAAGTCAGGAGAATGACATCATTTGCAGTGCTTCTTAGCAGCTGATGAGCTCTTTTGCCGTGATTTCCATTTTCGTGCTAACAGCGACTTCTTTGGCCACGCTCAGTTAAGGATTGTGGGTTCAGAAGGATATATATTCATGTAATCTCCGAGCTCCACTACACAAACTATTCTCTATTCTAAACATATGCAGTAGTACTACTGAGCAAATTTAAATGGAATGGATTTTAAAATATATATCTCTGAATATCACTCTGGACTGCCGTTTCAGTCCAGGCAGGCTAGCTAGAGCTATATCTGTCCTGACGTCAGTGGTTCTTCACGATCACTGATGTATGAAACTGGCAGCAGCTCTCCTTCGATTGCAAATTGAGATCTCTGCTCAGTAGATAAGGGAGCTGAGAAACATGGCTGCTATTATTAAACCCTCCATGAATTGAAAGGAAATGACTGAAAATTACAAAAGACATTCACGATAATTGCAGTTATTGGTGAAGAAGAATATAGGATTGCTTAAACTTTTTTATAAGGACACATAAATAGGCAACCCTCAGAGCCTTGCTAATTTGCAGGATCGGTGAAAAAAAAGATGTTTATCTGCTTATACCCAGGGCATCCAAGATGTAGATGACCTTGTTTAGGATTTAAAATTTCATATCAGCTACAATTTGTTAACTCTGACTGTTCGTTGGCTGCAATAAGTTGTTTTATACCACCTGGCAACCCAGGGTGTTGAAATACTAAAGGGTCAACTAGCAGTGGGAGGGGTCACACAGACCAAAATGAAAACTGTCATTCTGACACTAGATGCACATTTCAAAGTCAAATGACTGACTATAGCATTGATTTTCAGAGAAACATGTATGCGAAATTAACTTGTTTCTTAACTTGTTTAACTTTTTGTGCTTAAATAGTAAAACAAAAGCACCTTTGATTAAAATGCCCCTATTATGGGTTATGAAAGGTTTATATTGACATGCATGCAAGTTCAAAAACACTTTGATTGTTTGTTAAAATGCATTTTTATTTTTTTACCTTGCTTGCTCGACAACTCCTAAACAATTTGTTTAACTATTCTTTTATCCAAACCCCTTCTTTGTGTGGAACTAATCTTTGGTGATTGGTTGATTGATCTCATTTTCACCTCATCATGCCTGTAATGCCTGATAAAGCACTGTTTGGGAGCACAGTGCTGCTTTGTGTACAGCGTTACTGAGGCAACAGCTATTTTTAATACTCCAAAAGTGGCACCTAGTGGTGACGAATGAATTAGCATTTTCGTTCAGACTAATGCACAAAGACCTACAAGTGGGCTAGCAATATGCTAATGTTTTATGTTGACATCAACATGAAACGGCTTGGGATTCGTTTTTAAAATGACTCGTTTCAATAATTCAGTTGACTCATTCAGAAAATGTAATGGAGAAAATGTGATGGATTTAATGGTTATAATGGGAATTGTATTAGTTTTAATAGAAAGTGTAATTATGGATATGATAGATTCTATTGGTGGGATGTTAAATCCTATTGGAAAGTAATTAAATAACAGTAATTTTGTAATGGTTTTACTGGAAAAAGGCATTTTAATAAAAACCATCAGCATTTTTGTGACGGTTTCTATTGGGCTTCTATTGTATTTATTAAAGCTTTGTTACTCACTGCATGAAAGCTAATTTTCAAAAATCTATAATGGGGCATTGTAATAAATCACCTTTATTAATTATAACATCATATCCATACTGCTACTTTTCCATTTCCTGTCTAATTTTTGGTAGCGGAAATCTGTCAACCCCAGACAGAGCAGTGTGCAAATGAGAACTGCAAACATTCTGAAGTTAATTTCAGCCAGTTCTATGAATTACATTACTTGAATCTTGCTTTCACACTTTACTGCAAATAATAAGTGGATCAAATAACAGATGAGCTCCCTCGTGGACAGTCTCGGTTGGTTAACAGAATATGAAAATGAGTGTGTTCTCCGAGGAAATATGTTGACTGCACAGACACAAATTCATTCTCACATTTTGCAAGGGCATAATCTGGCCAGAGGACATTGAGAGAGCATTCCTTTTTTGGTACACCTTACCCATTTTATCCCGTTTAAGATGCAAGACAATCAGCATGCTCATTTCAAATCAGCATTTCATTTTCTCTGCTCGCCCGAGGCAGCAATTGCAGCATTGGAATAGTCCCATTTGTCTGTGTTTATAATTTTATTTTATTATTGAGCCTTTTACTTTGGGGTATGTTTGAGGAATATAACCTGTGAAAGCATTTACTTTAGTTCAGCGTGTATGTAAGTGGGTGCAGATCAAAATAAACAGCTTGCCTTGAGTTCAAGCACAAGAAAGTGAATTTATCACAGCAAGCACTCCCTTGCGTTGACCAACTGAACCATAAAGCAACTGCAAGATGTAAAGTAACATGTTTCTACTTCTAAAATGTCTTTCGCTGGGCTTTTGAGGACAGAATGACAGTCCATCTTGAGTTAAAACCCACTGAGAAGACATGCTTTCAGAAAGACTTGCCGCTGTGATGAATAATTCGTCACCTAGAGTTTCTCATGGAGTTTTTCTTTGCTCTGGATCTTGTCATGTTCATACAGTTCAGATTCCCTGCAGTCAGGGGCTGAGTTTGAAAGTTCATTCAGTTTCCAGCTAAGCAGCATTTGTTGGGAATCATAACATTCTGTTTATCCCACAAAAATGCTGATTGAGATATGGTCAGTGACTGAAGTGGCTGAGCTATGATGCCCAAAAATGACTACTTAGGTAGACCACTAGGCTTAAACAGGGCACTTTTAAATAACTTACTTTATTTATTTATTTCAAATGATGTTTTTCCATTTACGTTTTTCTGGACTTTGGATAGAAACCTTTACATTTATTTGTAGTATTTAAAAAAAAAAAAAAAATCTCATTAAATGTATACATATTAACAACAATTTATTAAAGGTTTAACAAAACTTCTTAGGGTCCTATAAATTAATTATATATATTTTTTCCAAATTCCATTCCATTTTATTTTTATTATTAGTATTTTTTAAATTATTATTATTTATTTATTTATTATTATTACTATTTATGTTTTTATGTCTTAATTTAACATTTTTCTAGAATTAATCTTAATTCAATTTTAATAATCAATCACTTGAATAAATTGAATCAAGTCTAATTAATGAAACTTTAAAACTTTAACAACATAATCTTTTAAAAAATATCTATAATTATTCAGCCCTCTGAATGTTTTTTTTTTCCAGATTTTTTTCATAATGTATGATTCAAAGCAGATTTGTTAAAGGGATATAATTCAATTTATAATTTAAACAATAGTAATTATTATTATTAATATTATTATTATTATAAGGTACATACTACTTCACAATAGCAATTTACTTCTGTTACAATTTGCACAAAGGTTACAACCTTTATTTTGAGAGGTTGTTGTGAAGTTGATTTCTCAAACGAAATGATGCCCATGAAGTGACAGTCACAAATCAGCTTGCAGATATGATGTTTATGAACTGTATTCATAAATGGTGAGACACCAGACACTGAAAACTCCACAAGTGTCACATGTGACTGAGTATGTGTACTTCAGATTTATTAATCCAAAATTTTGCTAAATGATGTGACAATTTGCATCTTAAACAACAATTAATTATATTTTTATGACTGGAATCCACGATTCTGCCTTACTTGACTGCTTCAAACGTGCTTATAATGTGCAAAAATGGTGTCAATTCAAATATTTCTTTAATGCTCATGCATGTTCTCTAGGTAGGTTGTATTTTGAATTGCAGCCAGAGGTTGTGTTTTTGATAATCTCGTGGCCTACAGTAGAGTGTGTGGTCGGTGGCGGTGGTTTGCGTAAAGGAAACACTACACAGTACAGGAGTCCTTGGACTCTGCTCTCAGCCTCTGACACATCAAGGAACCCAGACGGGCGGTAATTGGTCGTAAAATACCAGGGGGTGTTAAGACTGTAAAACCATGGCATCCACTATTGAATTAGACATGGTGACTATATTGTTCTCAGAGAAACGACTTGGTTTCAACGCAAGACAGGTCTATTTAGAGGCCTCTCTAGAAAGCAGTAGGATCTGTGAAATGTGCCGCTGGATAATTTACCAAGACTGCATTCTGAATATCTCATACAAGACTTTTAAATCAGAGATGTGTGCTTGATCTGGACTGTACTAGGAGCATAGGACGAAGCTGTACTTAATCACAGGCTGGAGAAATTACCAAGTTCAGCTGGGCTACTGTTTGCTTTTGACAAGCGTTTTTTTAACTAATAGTTGGTGAGTGGCACTGTATTTATTTCCCCTGAACATAATGTCCTTATTTTAGCATATGCAGTTTTATTCTGTTGGTCAAATTTGGGGTTAAATCAGAAAATACATTTTTATTTCCCATCAGCAGGAATTTCTCTTAGTTAAGTACAGTTTTGGCCCGGATAGAGAATTGAACACACTTGAAGTTATTTACATACATTTCTAAAATCCAAATGAAGTGTTCCAATTCATCTAGGTCAAATTTTTTGTGGATGAGTCATGTATTACTCCCAGTCATAGCTTATAGAAGCTCTCACAGAACATTTATTGCTCTTTTAAAAATGATGTATACACAAATTACAAATTATGTGAACACAGGGATAATGTACAGTACATCCAGCTATTGCAGAATAATCCCAGACAGGTTGATTAAGATCCTGATGCAGTGTGCAAAACGATTTGTCTAGCAACAAGACAGCACTTTTAGTCAGTTAGCTTTTAGCAGCACTTTTAGCAGCAAGACAAACACCTTTTAATGTACCTGGTCTCATGGCATAAACGTTCTTTAGCGAGACACTTAATACATACCGACAAGTACATATTACTGCAGTTTCCAAAATAAATGAACACTAGAGGCAGTAAAACTCAGAGACCTTTTATTCCTTTTTACACAAATTTACAGTTTTGATCAATAAAGTGACATTTTTGCACAATTACTTATGACTTCAAAACAATATTAATATGCAGGGAGATTTGAAAACGGATGCTTTTGAACGTTAGCATCACACATATCCAGCTTCATATCTATGTGTTTTCATAGACGGTAGGTTGTTCGGTAGCTCACAGAGTGCAGAGATGTACTTGAGAGGCGAGGGGTTTTGATTTGAACCCTGTGTAACTACTGTTTGGCAAAACAGTTCAGATCTGTGTAAGTTGAAACGGTACGGTTGCGTTAACAAATGTGCTTTTTTATTAGTTTGCATTTGTTAACACTGTCTGGTAGGTTTAGGGTTGGTGATCATTGATAGAGCATTAACTTTTAGCAACAGTCCACGGATATTTGATTTCTGAACCGCCAAAATACATACATACATACATGCAGCAAAACGTGAAGTAAGGCATGTAAAAATGTTGTGGCACAAAAAGTGCACAGAGGTACATATTTTAATGAGACCAGGTTGCTTTTAACAATACTGCCACAAGTGTACTATTATCAGTAAAAGTCCTCTGGTTTCATTTTACAGTAAATACAGTAAATAACAGAGGATGTAGTTGCATTTGAATGAAATGGAAGTGTGTGCCATTCATTCATTGACATCATTTTTCCCAGATTACTATGTGTACCTTGAGTTGTTTCCTATATCGAATATGCAAATTTAGGTAAGAAGAACCATTTGCTCTGAATTTAATTTCACTAGCATCAAGATAAAATAATCGAAATATTAAAGTGGTCTCATGTCTCTTTTTTTTTTTCCATTTTCTACTATTCATAGAACTGGCGATCACTGCTCAGTAATTGCTTCATGGAGTGCTTTAATATGTCTCTTGTAAAGAGCGACAGCATGCTGAGTGTTTTTTGAGTGCAGTTTAAGTTGTACCTGCGTTTGTGGGAAATTTATCTCCCATCATGTTATTTCCCGTTACTGGTCTCAACACTATTGACCGACTTCAAAAAGACATTACATAGCAATCCCAAACAGATACAGCTTCGTTTTAACAAAACATTAGGTAACACTTTAGAATAGGGAACACTTATTCACTATTAACTATGACTTTTCCTTCAATAAATTCCCGATTTGCTGCTTATTACTAGTTAGTGCATTAGTTGTAAAGTTTAGGTAGGACTAGGGATGTAGAGGTCATGTAGAATAAGGCTAATATTCTAGTAATACGCATGCTAATATAAGCAACTAGTTAAAATACCCTAAAATAAAGTGTTACCAAAACTGATTCTTATTCAGCATGTGATGTAAAAAGTAACAAGCTATTTAATCGCCTTTTATCCTAAACATTTGTGAATGTTAAATGTCCGATTAGTAATTTACACAGCAAAAGTTCAGCTAAAAAAATGAAATCAGAGAACAACTCGCCTTAATCTGAGCAAACCAATGACAAATGAATGGCACTAAAAATGCATTTCAGAGAATCGGCAGATGTGAGAGTTTAAAAGAGTAGATGCCCCAGATCATCATTAAGCCCAAAATTTGCATTTAAATGAAATGTGAAATTCCTCGGAGCGTTGCACTGCCTCAAGCATAACGATGAGTCTCATTTGGAAAGGAGAGCTTTTCTCTGCACTCGTTTCTCTCTCCATTACTCGCAGAGCACTTTGCTGGGAGAAGCTCAGGTGCTGGAGACCACATCTGGGAGACGGTCTCCAGCGTTAATTCAATCTGCCCACTGGAGAGGGCTGACTCAGCGAGGTCTGTTTTATTGAGATGGAGGAAAGTTTGAAAGGCCCTCTAAGTTTTCAGCGGGTGGCTGAGTCGGCGCCTCAAATTCAAAAGATCCTTCATTTTTGAGCCAGGAGTTTGAGTTTATCTGGGAAGAGTTGTGTATCTGTCATCTACGTGTGTCGCTCTGATTAGTTTCTTGTGCTTTTTTGAAAAATAGTAAAAACTGAATAAGGCAGTTGTTTGATCCAAACTCAGAAAAACTGTTATAATGTTAATTATTATTACCATTTCAAATAGATATTTTCTATTTGATGACAATATATTTTAAAATATAATTCATTCCTGTGATATACATGTATATTTTTTAATGTATTTACTTCATTGTACTGCCTTTACAAGTTCATTTTATTGGTGCTTTTTGTTCCAAAAATAAATAAATAAATAAATCATCATTTATTAAAATGCAATGTTTTGCTCTGTCGCCAAAATAACTTTCCTTTTAGACTGACTGTCACGGGATGGTATGGTACAGACTGCATGACAAGGAGGAGTACCAAAATTAGTCTTAATAAATCCACAAGGAGAATTCCAAAAACACACATCAACAACAATGTGGACCGGACGACGTACACTGATCAAGGAGGAACTTATAAAGGGAGGGATACATGGGGATAATTAATGAAACACACCTGAACTAAATGACACGATTGAACAGAACTAGATCACAGGGAAAAACACAGAGCACATGTGGAATGGCAACACACATCCATGTAACACTGACGGGGTGAAACTCTTACTAACGCCTACATTTCATGACCCTGTAAAATCGAGTGATTATTTTCTGTTGACAATCTTGTTTCACTTCGGAAAAATAGGAGTTAAAGGTCCTGTTTCATTCTTCATATCATCCAGCCATAGCATAAAATATGAATTCTGCAGTTTATTCTGGTTAAGAACTGCCCACATAGACCAGAAGGGGCCATCTAAACTGTTCATTTCAGTACAAATTGACAGTTTGACAGTTATATAAATATGCAGGTGTTAGATACCTAGTTTAATGAACAAATGAATTAACATTCTGTCATTATTTGTCTCCCCCTTATCATCATAAACCTTCATAGCTCTCAACAGAAAATTGCCAAAAGGAAAACTTTCCATTAAGTAACAACTTGAAGTTTGGTCTGTTCCTCTCACAAAGCTATGAGCTAGAATGGATAGAACAACACACTGACTAAACACAGCGTTTTCAGGGTCACTGTTCCTTTAAAAAAAATAAAAAACAATGTGTGGTCAGCCAATCAGATGAATCTAGAATTTTTCACTACTTTGCAATATCAAAATGTGCCACGGTCTGTGGCATACCCTCTGAAACCAGCACTACTTCCACCAGTGTAACTTGAGACGGATAAAGGCAGAGAGGAGAAAACTTTCACCGCAATGATCCTGCATATCTATACAGATAAGACATTGATCACTGCAAAAAATATGAAATATTATTCTTTGTCCAGTATCACTTAACAGCAGCAATGACACCTCCGCATTTAACATCCTGTGCATCTTCTGTATGTCCTTTGTGAGTGTGTCTACTTGAAGGTTAAAACACATAATATTTTAATTAAACAGTGCTGTGTGAAATGTGCTTTTCTGAAGTGACTGCGTCAACATTTGCTTCTAAAGGAGCTGAATTGTAAATACTTAGTAGGTTTTTTCTTCTTCTCCATTTTTACGCACCACTCTAGAGTAGATTAGAAAGCCCCTTGTGGGCCAAACACATTTTGTAGCTTTCAGATTTCATAAGCATCCGGTTTATTTAATCCAATCCCGTTTTTAGTGTCGTTTGAAGTCACTAAAATAAAAATCTAAAGGGACTCTAAGTTACAACAAACTGTGTCTGTGTTTTATGACTTTAGAGTATGTGTTGGGCCAAAAGTAACGGCATTTGGCAACCTGTTTCAGGTGCTGTTGCTTTAGTCGTTTCTTCACGCCTGACTATGTTAAATAGATTAGGTCAGAACTAACATGCTCTTTATGTTGGTTTAGGCCAGTTATGGAAACATATATATGATACCAAAACTGAAAAGCCTGTCTTAATGAGTGATTAACTGAACCATTCATTCAAACAATTTCTTTTAAAATGGCTGATTCGTTTAGAAAGAAATCAGGAGTCTTTATGAACGGATCACTGAATCATTGATTCAAATGATTTGTTCAAGATTTGATCAGATTAGTTCAGGACGGAAATACTGCTCTGAGACACACAAATTCTGATCTGGCCTTTTTTGGCACAATTTATTTTAGCAATAAAGAAAAAAATATATATTTTATTTAGAATGTAACTCAATATTAACTCATTGTTTGTTGAACTGTTGTATAATATGAATATCACATTCACAATCCTTCTCAGGTGCTAATATCTGGGAAAACAGCTGTTGTTTGTGTGATATTACTTGCTAGGTATATATAAAAACAAAAACTCATTCAAAGCTAGTTTTTGCTTTCTCAACTTGAAATATAAAGGTGTTTCGAACAGGTTTTATCCCTCAATTTATGCTTTTGGGCTTGTTTTTGTTTGTTTTTGCAAAGGGAGTGGCATATTGATAATGTCAGCTGACATATTGTTAAAATATCAATTACGATATTATCGCAGATTATAAACATTACACAGCCTTAGGTTGATGTGAAGTCCTTTAAGCTTGACATGATAATTGTGTGTTGTTCTGGATGTCAGGATGTCTATTTTTACATCAGGTTAATGCAAAACACAGACTAACCGGCCACTAACCGGGAGACTTGTCTTGCCTGGAGGTGTAATATCTATGTTGGTGGGCTCGTGCTGGAATTCTTCTCTCAGGCAGAGCTGATGATGATGAGAATCCCACCAGTTTACTGTAAACCTTTACCAGACCCTCTCACTCTCTGTCTGTCTGTCTGTATGTGTGTGTGTGTGTGTGCTTCACGTGGGCATGCTTCCCAACTGCAGAGCTGCTGTTAATGTGCCAGCATAGATTTATACGTCTGTGCATGTGCCGAACCCAGACACTTATTGAAGTTACAAATCTCCTTGCTTTAGATGTGAAAGAAAACAGGAGACGATTCGTTTGACATGGAGCTCTCTCAAGCTGAACGAATCTATCCTCTCATAAGTGCCCTTGGAACTCAAGTGAAGTCTTAAGAGCTTATAGTTATGGTCCACAAATGGTATTCTTAATCTCGTAAATGGTCACGTTAGGTTAAAAAAGGGACATTATTTGTAGCTTGTTATTTATGTCATTCCAAACCTGTATGTCTTTGTTCTTTAAAGCGTAGAGATGTTCTTAATATTATATAGAGATAGATAACCATCACGGCTCTTCCATTGGTGAAAGCATGAAGGTAAACTTTGATCACACTTTGATCTAATATCACTGAATTTATTCAAATCATCATACAGCGTATGGATAGCTAAAATGTTTCTGAAAGAAGTTTGCCTTCAGAAAATGTAATTTTCATTTCATCCTGCATGTAAGTCAGCGTTTGTAATCTCAGAGCTGCTTTGTCTACAGCTGTTACCGGGGAAACCTCTCGTTTCTCGTGCTTAAAGCACTTCCTGCTGGCAGAGAATGTGTCTGGATTTTTAATAAATCCGTCTGGTTTATGCAGCAAACATATTTTGCTTGTTATCAAAAAAATAATCTACTCTAGAAGGAATTAGGTCCAAGACTTAAGTTAAGTTAGGCCCACAAAAGCAAGCATGCGCAGTAACGTTTGTTTATGTTGTTGTCATTGAAACATCTATATAATATGGAAGTTTATTATTAGTTAAACTGTATGAAATTTAAACAAACTGCATTTATTATTAATTAATATAAGCCTGGTTACTGTGTATTTAAAACCTTCAATTTATTAATACAAGATATATTTTTACGTGTTTGTTGCGGGTTTCATTTATGCATGACTGATAATTATACATTCTGTTATGTAACGTATGTCTATATGTTAAGTCTGTAATCCAATTGGATTTAATTTTAAATTCGATTCAAATATAAAAATCGTCTAGGTTACGAACGTAACCCACGTTCCCTGAAGGAGGGAACGGAGACGTTACATATGGGAACTCGCCA
>JAUMHP010000065.1:15720053-15757394 GCA_032361065.1 Enteromius trimaculatus
CACGATTAAAGAAGCTCTGCAAATGGATCCGCACGTCCCTGCCTCATTCATGACACTTTCATGAGCATTATATACAGGCTATAAATATATATATATATAACTATATAACAATACTTTAAAATTTATTTTATAATACCTATTCAAAAATGTGTTTTTTTCCCACGACTAATATTCATGACCACTTACACAGTAAATATGTCCTGTAAGTAAGATTTATATGTGGCAGATATATTAATAATTAATTAATAACAGACTGTTTAAACAAGACTTTTTTTATAACAGGTTTGGCATACATTTTTTGTGCTTTGTCACAGTTTCTATATCCCGATCGTGGTATATAAATCTAAAGGCTACTGCAGACATACACCAATTTACTTCTTAAGTTCAACAAATGTCAAAAGTGGAAGTTATGTATGTTTCATGAAAGGGTTGGGATACATCTTTTTATAGAGCCATAGTCAGTCGGAGCTCCTCTGAAAAATATTTACACCCTTCATTAAGACTGCACGATTATGACTATAGTAATAGTGATGCTTGCCTCAGAATATACCATGGTTTATTATTGTGGTTAAAAAGTGTGAAATAAATCAGTTTTTGGTGAAATTTTAATTATACATACTTTCCATAATGTAATCTGGAAAGTGTGTAAAATCTGGCTTTATAATTTATAAGCTTTGCTTTAACTCTGCTTTAGCCATGCGTGGTGATCCAGAGGACACAGATTTATTAACATGACTTACCTTCAGCTTATCTCTAAATGGATGTTATATATGACACAGATAACACTGGAGGGGACGCTTTTACTCAGCGTGACGAGAAGAGTGGCTCAGTACACATTAAAACAAATTCTGTAAAATTACCAGTGAACTACCGGCATTTGTTAAAAATACAGTAACAATATTTAAGGTTTAAGGTAAATTTACAGTTAAATACCGTAATTGATATAATGTTAATATACCAACCTATTAAAGCACTGAAATTTGTTTTGTATCTTTGAAATACACTGATAAGCACCAGAAGCAGGAGGTGATGAGAAAGCCACATGATGAACCAAAGCCCATCACAAGCAGCTTTTTAAAAATGAACATATATAGAAGGAGCTCAGTGTCATTCACACAAACACCATCATGGTGAGACTCATTCTCATAACTGATAAGAAAAAAACATCTACTAAATTTGAAATGCAATGCAGGAAATTTTGTGAGTGTCAGTTTAGAGTTCTCCCTGTCAATTTTACAGGAATTTATTATCCATTTAACAGGTAACCGGAGCATTTTTCATGTTTAAATCACTTTTTGTTCAGTCAGTGTATGACTGTAAAGAAGTACATGAACTTAGTCACTATCTTGCACACACACACACACACACACACACACATTTACTTGTTTCAAATGAATCTAACATGTGTCAAAATAGGGAGAAAATCTGAGCTTTGACGTGTTTTCAAACACCTCATCAAGGGTAAAGGCTTCTGACAGCCCTTTAAATACGTTCAGCGTTGATGACATGACATCTGTAAATGCCTGTAAATTACCCAGAAATATGACACTTGCAAGCCCCAAATGATCCGCATTTGACTTCATGCCAGTCTTCTTTTGGAGATCCACACTCGTTCACATTCATCCCCTAAGATGCTTTTGTCCTCACGGATGCATGGAGTCACATGTGCCCTTAGAAAAAGGACGACTGACACGTAGCCCGGCCCATTCCCAGGTGCAAGTTATTAACAGATTTCCCATTTAATTACTGTCAATCGGGATGCAAAAAGAAATAAATAAAAGATGATTTATAATAATCAGAAAACATGTCTCGGAGGATATCGAAGCAATTCAATTCCATTGAGATGCTGTATTCATTTAGAGATTCATCTGCAAATAGAGTTTGGGAAATTATATCACACCTTGTATGCAATTCAAGATGTATGGAAATCAAACCTTTTAAAGTGTGCTCTTGGTCTAGTGTGTATTTCCTCATTCACCTGGAATACTTCGCCTGAGGAATTCAGCAAAAAGCTCTAGTGAAACCGGCTTGATGTAGATCATGTGATCAGCAACCTTGAAGGAACTGAATTTATATCCTTTAAAACACTTTGCTTTATTATATTATAACGTGTTATATAGAATCTGCACTGATTTACTGTATGTCAGGAGGACTTGCCCTCACTCCCAGTGTTGAAGGTCGTGTACATTGTGCATGTGGCCTTCATATGATTCTATTTGCAATGGCCGAATGAGGTCTGAAACTCACTGACCTGTGGAATATATCTAATGCATAGTCACTATGGATACTATGCAAGCCACGGATGATTTCTTCGGCATGGTCACTGCTGATCTCTCTCTGATAGTGCAGGGTGTCTGCTCGCTTATTGGTCTTGGAAAGAACAGAGGCAATTGTCAAATAGGAAATAAGAATAAACAAGAGCCGGCTAGCAGTTTATGATTTTTTGGGGCGGCGTGACAGAATAAATTGCAAGATGTTTTCCAAAGTTGGCTGTGGGCAAAGTTTGCAAGGTGAAGGACAATTCCTCTGGCTTTCTGAGTTGGTGACATGGAAATGAAAGAGTGGAAGAATGTCGAGTGGGGTGGGCTATAATTTTATTTTCTTTGTCAATATTAACCATATAATTTACATTTTTTATACAATTAATTTATTGTGTACTAGAAACACAATTATACTTTATGAGGTGTCAGGCTTTTGTGACAAACTACTGCACATATCTCATAATTTTCTTTGGAAGGACTGAAGTAGAGTAGTTATTAAGTTCTCTCTACAATCCTCATTCATTAAATTTATGCATATTTGCATAGTTTTGACTGGTTTGTTTTGATCCCGCCTTTGCTTGCTTCATATTGGTCAATATGAAAAATGCCTGCATGCCATTGGTCAAACTACATTTCAGTCATTGCCAAGCAAGAATGAAAAGAACAGCAAAACAAAGCCAAAAACCCAGACATTTTTAGGCAATTTAGAAATACCAATGAGGATATTTAAGGATACAAAGGCATACAATTATTTTACAATAGAGCACCCAACTCTTTTGACCTGAGCTCTGAGGTTGTAAATCAGTTAAAGCCACTTGTTTGCATTAATTATTTTTTAGATAATTAATAGTTTAATAGTGTAATTCATGGTAAAAAGCTACATTACCCATAATTCTGCACAGAAAATTCCACCAATCAGAGTTGCAGTGAGCAAAGCATGCCAAAAGAGCTTTTCAGCCCCGCCCACTCCCTTTCCCCCCAATCTTTAAATCAGCAGTTTTCTATTTTTCTATTTATAATTTTTTTGGATTAATTTAGTTCTTTCCCTTCTTAAAGATATAAAGCGCTATTAGAAAAAAAGGATGGGAAAAATACTTTAAAATAAAGCCATTTGTGTTTAGAGCCAGGATCTCATTTAGCATGAAGTAGGAAGTCATTTAATATTTACACTATACCTTGAAAAAGTTTGAGAATATCTGAAAGTCAGTTTGTTTAATTAAAAATTCCATATTATGGTTTATTAGAAGAATTTGCCTCGCCGCTGAACATTTAGAATTGCAAATGGCTGCTTCTGCGAGGGTCAATTGTTCATTGATCTCGATAAATTCACACTGTGCACTCTGTGCCTTTAATCAGCATATTTGTCCTTTGCGGGTGTTGCTGTGAAATCAGAACACGCTGATGCCTGTTTGCACAGAGAATTAATGAAAATGAAGGGCCTTAGTTCAAGTTTAGATTGTCAGCACTTTGACTCTTGGACGCTTTCCCGGCAATTGAGGATAAATTTCCTTCCAACCTTCATATGACTAGCAACCGAATAACAACAGGTAGGGCTGAATACGTGACATGCCAGACAACATGACTGCTTCAGAGACCTGTGTTTTTTTCACCAGCAGTCTTTCTCCTTTTTTGGTGGATATTATTTTTTTTAGAAGAAGAAGTAATACACAGGGCTGAAGAACTTCACTTTCTGATGCTTAATGTCTCTGTATGTAATAAATAAAACAGATTGTAGCAAGAAAAAATTACTTCCCCTTTTTTTGGCTGCCTTACTATTTTAGACATGTTTTACTTTACCGGGGAAAGTAATAGTTAGTTAAAATAGTGGTGTTTATGAATCCTACAATTATGTAATAAATAGTTCATTATATAATAAGTTGATTGAGGAGGGCTTCGGGTTAAGTTGGTCTGCTGCCATTGTTCTCAGGAAAAAGCATGTTTTCACTTAGAGTTCAGTCTAAAGTCTGGAATTTTTGACACGACTCTCACACTAAAAATGAAACATAAGACTCGAGAATCATTTGGCCTAATTACATGACATCATATTACAAACAGACCATTCAAGTCAAAGTCCCTCCACTGACTCACAGCACAGACCTTTAACCTGTAGACCTTACAATATATTATGCACTATGTTCAGTTTGTGTATATACATATATATATATGTGTGTATTAACTATATATATATATATATATATATATATATATATATACATCTAGTTAATACACACACAAAAAGATATATAAAAGATATATTTTATATATTCTTAACATATTCTTATAGTATCAATAAAAATTTTAAATTATCCTTTATTTTTATATTTTAAGAGATGAATTGTGTGTCTCTGTATTTTTAGTTTATTTATGGTTTTAGTATTAGTTAACACTGATGTTAATTAACACATATTTCAAAAGCTATGAAAGCAAAACCTGCTTTCTAGGAACTTGCAAAGCATTTTATTCAATATTGCGTGTCCACGATACACTAGATGACCTTTAAATTTTTACCATCTTCATGGAAAAAGAAATAATATTATTAATATACATAATTATTGACATACAGTGGTTAATGGCATTGTATTTTCTTCTGTATTTAGTTTGTCATAACTTGGTGAAATGGATAGTTTTATATCAAGGCACTTTGAGGACTCATATAATATGCACTTGTGACACAAAAGCTTTTAATTAATTTAAACGAGCAATTATAAAGCATTCCATCCTGCTGTCTGGAAATGTGCTGTTTTGCAGTGAGAGCCAACCAAAGGGACAGCGTGTACCGGATGACCTAAGTTCGGCTCACTGAGTGCTTTGATTGAGCCATGTGTTCTGATTGCAGCCTCAGTTCAATTACATGCTTGGGGTCAAAGGTTTCACCAGTCATTACACACACAGACACACACACCATGTATAATACAGAGTGAGCGAGCCGGCCATTGATTCTGGTGTCTCTGAGGTTTCCGCTCTTTTGCTGATTTCCTCAATCAATACAGATTAAACATTCCACAGCGCTGAGAGAACAGACATCGCATTGTCACTACATTGCATTCATAAAAAACTATATGCAAATTATTTCTTAAAAAACTGAAGAGAAGTACTTTTCAAAGTGAAAAAGGTATAGTGAGAATTTACTCCACCAGCACATCTGTGTGAACCTAAAGGGATAGTTCTTTCAAAATCAAAGATGTAGGTGACTCTTTTTCTTCAGTAGAACAGTTAATAAGATTGGAGACTGAAATGGAATGAGAAACACAGGATTTAACACATACAGTATTGTTTAAAAGTCAATTGTTTTTAACTTTAGCACTGCATGTCAAAACATTTCAGGCAAACGTATAATTTGGCCTAATTCTATTTTTGAATTGTATAAATTGGGTCAACAGTCTGTTAACTGCTAAATTATTTGAGCCAAACAATAGTTTGACATCATATTATAAGTACATCATCGCCAGCACAGCATATTTGGTAAAAAATATCTATTGTAAAATTAAAGCATGTTTTGCATATTTAAAGCACATTATGGTGAAGAAAGCATGCTAAAGTTGCACAGTATTGGTTTAAAAGCTATTAATTATCACTGTATTACACATATCCAGGTATCAGTGAGCAAGTACAGCAAGTTATTGACATGAGTGATGAACATATGAATTCATAAATGAGAAAAAACTGTAACAAGCTTAACATGCTTGATACAAGTCAAGTCACTTTTATTTATACAGCGCTTTTAACTATACAGATTGTAGCAAAGCACTGAACATTATCAAGTAGGAAAATAGAGTGATGGTATTGTATAATGACGAGATTAAACTTTATTTATCAAATGCAGAGACGGTCTCTGTAATCAAAAGTGATAATAATCACTAGAAATCAGGTGTCCCCAACTGAGCAAGCCAGAGGCAACCGTGGCAAAGAACCAAAACCCCATCCACAAGAGAATGGGGAAAAAACCTTGGGAGAAACAGGCTTAGTTGGGTCCAGTTCTCCTCTAATTTCACCTAATTTCCAGTTCAATTTTAAACACATGTTAGATTGTGTAAGGACACAAGGGTTATCAAAAGACAGGAAGCTTTAAAAAGAGACAGACATGACTACAGTATGTCGCTGTGAAAACATTAAGTCAAATGCAATGCACAGTTTATACTGGGTCCTAATCCAACTCAATAATCATTATTTCTTGAGTGGTGAATATCTGTCTCCACTGGGGAATAATGTTTTATGTCTTGGCTGCATTTGAATCCATCATACCACATTCTTCTCAGGTGCATACATATACAGTTTTATAGATGTTTCCTTTTTGACATCGATTGAAGGCAGTTAAGTATGTTCGTGTATGTATTTGTCATGTTAATGAAGGCCTTATTTATAATAACTGTACCACAATGCATCCATTTGTTTGAGGATAATAAATTAGAAGTCATTAATTTAGCCGGTATTTAATGATAAATTTTCCTAATATTTAAAAAAAAAGATGTGATATACAGGTGTAATGGTCAAACACATTCATCTAGCACCTAAACATAAAAAAGCAATGGGAAAGCAATGTAATTTAATGCAAATGTATTCTGTCAATGCCGGTAAAATGTTCTGTCTTTTACATGCAACATTGGAAGTAAATTGGTTTGAGTATGTGTAATTTGTGACTAACAGAGACCCATTTTGTTTGTTATATTGCGAAGAAAGAAAGACTCTGCGGTCACAAAGACTGACAGCTTGATTACAAAATAGATTTCTGTGGACTGTAGGCTTATGTTCAATGATATGGAAATAAAATGAAGTTTTATTGTAGACGAGTGTGTTTATTTAAATGCTGTCAGTCATATTTCAAGGACATATAAGGACTGCTTACCTCATTTCTTCTTCCTCCACATCACCTGCTTCATTCTTAGCACCTATAATATTAAGTAAAAGATCTGTAATGCTCATACTGTCTTGTAAAAAACTAAATCGCTAGACATGACAGAAAATACATCATTTGCAAACTAATATTTTTAAACTGTAGTTAATGCATTAATAGATTCTATACAAATAGTAAGTTCTTTATTCATTGTCAAAGTAATTATGATGGTGTTATTGTATAATAAGCTCATATTTACAAATGCTTCGTTCACCATAAATAGATCTCACTTTAGGCCACAGATTATTAGACATTAATTGCATTCATATTTAGTGTTTCTAAAAATGTTTACAAACATATTAAGCACAAACATGTTGGGATACCATGTTTTATGTGTTTATGTTAAAAGGGTTACTTCACCTAAAAATTCTCTCATTAATTACTCACTGTTACGTGTTGTGCCGTGCAGGGAAGGAGATCGCAAGAGTGGTGGAATCAAACATAAAGATACTTTTTAATGAAGAAATTTAAACAAGGAACGCAGAGAAATTACTAAACATAATGTTGTAACATTGTAACCTTATCGACTCACACCAGAACTCGGGAACACAGACATTAAATATAAAACGCAGGTGCGTAATCTGTGGTTGTTTACACCTAGAGGAAAGCATGCGCATGCACACAATGATGCAAGACATACTTCAGGGGAGAAAAATAAAAGTATTCTCCTAGCGTCGCAAAACTGAAGTTGCAGCCTGATCTCATGTTTAAACGTAGGTATTAATACATTAAATGTACAAGCATAAAACGTACAACGCTTTTAATGTTGCTAAAACGTACAATTTAGACGTATTTTAACGCTTAAAACGTACAAATGGCTAAGTATTTTTTGTTAAAATATGTAAAATAGTTGCGTATATCTTTTATATAATTAAGATATTTGGATCAGTGCATTTTTAGCAATTTTTTGTGAATAAGACATTTAGATTTTTAAATCCTTTACCAGAAACACGGCATGTTGACAAATGCAGAGGAGAGCCAGTGAGCATTCAGTTATCCTGTCGTATCCAGTCCAGTTCAGGCTTTGCTGTTAACGGTCACGTCTTCTCTCACTGCTCCAGATATGGAGGAAGATCATTGAATTCATTTTTTAGGTGAAATTTTGAATTTAGGTCAATACGTCAGTTTTGTTCGTTAAAAAAAACGAAATTCGTTTAGATGCTGATAAAACAACTGTGAAAACTTAAGTAAATGTTGAACAAACTTTTGCACACAAAAATGCACACAAATTATTATGAGATCACGTTGGAGGTTGCACCACTGATGTCACTTTTACTGGCGGATTTACTGTGTTTCTGGATCTGGGATTATTTATTACTGTGACAAGGAATGCAAAACGCACTACTTGTATATATTTACTGTAACTATTCACTTTATACTAACAGTTTGCAAATGATTCGTAAATAATTTCTTACGACCTACTTATAAAGCATTATGCACACAACTGTTCTGATGTCTGTTTTATGTTTTATAAAGGTAGAGCTTTATAGCTCATGAGTGACAGAAGTGTCAAACTCTCAGCATTTAAACGGATTTCTTATCAGTTTATCTGCTCTTTATCTCAAATTCCCTGTCGTTCATTAGTCTGTAATGTGCGGCGGGGGGTTGCCTCTTCCTCACGCCTGCGGTCACAATAACAGCCTTCAGCCTACAATTACATAGTTAGTGTCAATCTTAAGGCAAAACATTGGGTCGGAAGAGAATTGCATTAGAGTTTATAGGTACAAGAGGTATTTAAATGATTTGTCTGCTTCTGCTGTAGACTGGAATATGATTTTCACAATGCAATCTAACACTCAGAAGCAAACGCATGTGGCAGAACGGATTTTAAACGGCATTGCTAATCATTATTGATCCACCAATGGTTAGAAACAGTGTCTGTGAGATCTACGTCATCTGTAACCTGAAGAAATGATCTTTCCATGAGGAGGAATTGTCTTTTTCGGTCGCACTGTGTGGGCAATAGGCTTTCTATTCCTGGCCAGTGCTTTTACACCGCAGTTTCCATGGGAATTGAGGTGGCGAAAGCTTTCTTAAATGTCAACATTTAATAATTAGCCAATAAACTTACTTTAAATGTGCAATTAAAAGCATTCTTCGCTCACAATGATGCACCAGTAATGTCTTGTGGAACTGAAATGTCTAATCGTCTATTGTTAGTCCTGTTGAATCGCCTTCGAGACTTATCAGTGTTTTCATCGTTCCATACGATCAAATGATTTTCACTAAGTCTGTGTCTTCTCTCTGTTCCCACAGCAACGGGTTGGCGAAGAGGGTTGCTCTCATCAGCTTCCTGTCACTGGTCATGCTCATGAGCGTCCTGGGCAACCTGCTGGTAATGGTGGCCGTCTGCAAAGACCGGCAGCTCAGGTCAGAAACCGCCCGTCTCCGCCCACCGCTCTCCACTTATCTGTCAGCCCAGGGGAAAACAGCCCTTTTTAGCATTTGTTTTGTGCAGCTCGAGTGAACTGACATGGCTTCAAGGAAGTTCTTCTTTGACAGATATTTTCTGCTTTTCCAGGGTTTAAACATTGGCTGAGTGGCCGTTCTTGTTATGCGCTATCCACTCTAATAACCGAATACAAGTGCTTCTATTATGAGCTAAAGCGAAGAACAAGTTTAGATGTTTAAACTTTATTCAAAATGAACAGGATTAATGATAAAGAGCTATAATTACTTAGTACTCCGTGAGGTTTGAGTTTGCTGACATGTGTGAATATTTTCTTGTGAACAGAGGAAATGATTTTCTTTTAATTGGGATGTTTATAAACCAGCGAATGCCTCTAACATGACATCATTCATTAAATCTGTAATGTTCTGGAGGATGATGTCTTTGTTGGTTAAAGGATTTTACAAAATACTTAATGGGATGGGAAGTGACTTTTGGGGAACACTGACTGTAATATTGCAGTAGAAAGAAAATAGTTTTAAACACAGATTAGAAGAAAAAAAAAGTTTTTCAAATCTACTAAAAACATATACTTCTTAAATTTGACTAATATGGTGAAATGTGAGATTAATATTATATCCAAAATATAAAGACTTGTAATACAATTCAGAAGTGTGGAGGTGATGAGTACCTGTTCTTTGAGTGTTTGATGATTTGAAGCAAGTCTTTTCTGCTCAATAAGGCTGTGTTTATTTGATTAAAAATACAGTAACAATAATGCTGTGAAATAGTATAACAATTCAGATTTAGGGGTTATAACCAAAATCTTCCATCACAGTAGAAGCAATTTTCTACCTCGGTAAAGATATATATCACAATATAGCAATTTGTTTCTGCAAATGCACAAATAAAAATTCAAATGCAAAGAAACTGTTTCATATAATGTAATTTTATTTAAACTGAGTTGCAGCAATACTTTTAAGTAAACAAGCATTCTGTTTACTGCAATGCATTGTAAGGTTAATGTGTTTTTTTCTGAGAACAACAGGTACTATAGTGCCTGACAGCTAGTATACCAGTTTTCACCTCTTGCTGAAACAGTGCTCTTGCATACCTTGCAAATCCTGTTCATCTCATTCGTAACACATTTCCTATACCCAAACCAATTCCACACCACAGACGATGCACCTTTTTTTTTACAATCTCCGTATTGTCGTTTTGTCAAATGTAATTGAACTCATTCCTGCAGCAGCGAGACACGCGCGTGCGTTGGGAAAACAACAGCTCACGCCTGCGCGGCACTACTAGAGACTCACTGAAGTTTGTACAAGTCCCTAGATTTGTCACTTGTCGCTGTTGTGGAATAAATTCTCAATGAAGGCACAGATATTAGAACCCTCCGTTTTTTTCGGGCAAGCCAATGAGTCTCAAATTAGAACGCCTTCCTCTGTCTTCTAAAGCCTGTGCCTTGTTTCATAGAAATTCTGTTGTTTCTTTGAGTTTTTTAACTTTTTCTTGAAGGGCTGTGACGTCCTCTTCAGTTTGTGAAATCCTCTCTTCAGCCACTCCTATTCTTTGCGCTTGTGACAGTAAATCTGATTTTAAACCGTTTATTGCATCCATCGTATCAGTGAACTGTCTCGAACAATCATCTTTAAGGGACTGAATTGCAAGTAGGATACCATCAGTGGTGGCTGTACTAACTTCGTTCTGTTGCTCGGCTTGCTTCTTGCTAGTTATTCCCTTGCCTTCCATCTTAGTAGCTGCTTGTCATAACTGGAAGAACAATTTTCGATATTTTAATTTTATTCGTGTTATAGTAATGGAAGTATTTTTTTTTTGTTGGTCATTGGCATGAGAGGATATAGTACGAGTACACACCAAACATGTCACTACAGAACGAGAATCAGACGCACATGAACTGTGGTTGCCAGAATAATTTTATTAAAAAAATACAGAAAAACTGTAAACACATTTATGGCCAAATAATGTAAATATTACAGTATAAAATTTACAAACAAGAAAATGTTTGTTTAATGTACACCAGTAAATTCAACAACACACACTGCTATTAAAATCCTTACTGACAACCACCATAATAATTTTCCCTGTATATAGTACGGTAACTTTTTTCCTGTTATTTGATCTGTTTTGAAGGTTATTTGTGTATTATTTCTTTATGTTTATTTATTTGTATTTTGGTTTCAATGTTTGTTTTAAGGTTTATTGATTTAGTTTTTTTTGTCTTAGGGTTGAATCTCAGTGATAAGGTGATGTGCTACGTCTAACTTTGCGATTTGCGATTGATATATGAATCAACTCCACCACCAACAATCCTTAGGTTTCTCAAGACTGGAGGAAACAATCATTATGAAATCTCTGAAGACATGAGAAAAATCATGCCCATTCATCCAGGTTACCTAGAAACTCTTTGTAGTGTCAAAGGGGGAGTCATGCTCTGAACATTATGTGATGATAGTAGTGATAAATGTCTTAAAATAGGCCTTCTGATCACTCCTCCGGCATGTGATTCTGTCTTTGACACACAGTACACAAGTTAATGGTTAATTGTTAAGATTGAGTGCACAAGCTCATCATTGTTTAAGAGTGTCTCTGGCAACAGTGGGCAGTTTTTTTTTATTGGTTTAGCAGTTCAGCAGCTCATAAACCCTTATACATACCCTTTTTGGATTTCATTTCAGTGGGTAATTAGCAGCTTGTTAATTACTCCTTTGGAGTCCTGCTGGTTTCTTGGAAAACTATGCAATTGTGTTTGCATCAATGAAAGATGAATGGAGCTCTAAGTCCTTTATTAACAGAAATAGTCCATGTCTGACAGGATAAAAACAGTGCTTGTTTGCTTGTTTGAGTTCCAGATCTCCACCCACACTGTATCACCGTCTCACCATTATCTCAGGCAGTCTAGATTAGAAAGTGGCAACATCATCACAACTATGCAATTCCAAGCTAGCCACTGTTATTGCCAGAGATATCTGAGGCAGCCAGTTTTGTCATCATTTACTTACGTTAATGTCAGTCAAAACCTGTATGATGATTCTTTTTCTGTGGAAGATGAAAAAAGGTACAGTATAGCTTAACCAGCTTTGCAAATATATATTCTTGGTATCCCATTGTCTTCCGTTGCATGGACAGACCATGCATTTTTTCAATGTGTGTGCCATGTTTAATGCTGACACAATAACCAAAAAATGTATTATTGTATTTTTTACTTGCTGTTACAACAACTAAGATAAAAACACAAGTGATGCATGTCAAAGGGATGTATTTTCTATTTTAATAAATATTTAAAGTATTTTCTGTTCTTTTAACCTTTCAAACCATTAAACAGCTTCTATTAAAATATTTCCTAAGCAGAGCATCAGTATATTATAATGATTTCTGAAAGATCATGTGACACTGAAGAATAGAGTAATGATGCTGAAAATGCTTTGCACCACAGGTATTAATTCCATTTGTAAACATAATTAAATACAAAAACAGCTATTTCAATTCATAATAATATTTCACTGTTTTTACTGTATTTTTGACCAAATGAAAGCAGCCTTGTTGAGAGTAAGAGGCTTTTTTCAAGCAATTAAAAAATCCTGCCAACCCCACACTTTTGAACAGTAATGATCCTTTCATATGTTTGTCTCACAGGTTGCATAATGGCAGATTCACTCTTTTTATTATATTATTTTGTTTCCTACGAGCACTATTTTACCATGAAGGAGAGAAGAAAGCCTTCAGGGAGCTCTGTAAATGCTGTGGGTTTCTGATGTCTCTCATGACTGGAGGCAGCGCTAGGCTTCTTATCTCCTCAAACGTCATGCCACACATCGCTTCATACATTCCTTCCTCTTTTTCACATACTATACTTCCCTCTGATTTATAAATTGCTTATCCTGTCTCATACCACCCAGATTCTTTCACTCAAAGGGCATGTTTCCACTCCACCACCCGTGTAATGCTAATCTGATAATAGAAGTCATGAAAAAAACTAATATGCATTTCTCAATGTCGCTAAGAAGATGTTATGTCACGACGGTAATGAAAAACGTCTTTACAATAGACTGCCCTCCATAGGGTCAAATGGAACATCTGGTGGCATTTTGCTTTAATGATGCATCCAAAAGGGATTTGTAAATACTGACACACTATCTGATGGCGTAATTATCGGATGGCTGTTGCTTTTCATTCTTCAAAATTGGCATCAAATGTGCATGAAAGCCAATCAGTGCCCTCTCTGCATTCTTTCAGACGTGTATATTGTTGACAGGCAGCTGGTATGCGGATTTTATGCCATGTTATGGTTACGTGACAGAATGATTTGAACCTATTAATGCTTCTCAGTGAGCTATATATAGATCTGTGTGTTCAGAAGCTCAAGCGAGAGGTTTATTTCTCATTAATAGGGTGTTTAGAGCTCTGGAGAGTCTCAAGGGGAGCGAACATTATGACAACCTATCAACAACGTATTGTACCCCACACATAGCACATACACCTTCAGCAGATATCTTATTACTGTTTTGATAGTGATTTGATACGAATTTCTGCTCAACAACAACACAACTGCTGTGTTTACATTCGTCATTGCATTTAAAGGGGTGGCTCATGCACAAACGAACATAATTTATGATAAATAGTGATTTTGTGTCCACTTTCCTAAACTTTTAACTCCATAAAATTTCCAAGAATTATTGATAATAATTATGTTTTTTATATCCTTTTTCTTCAGAATTATTGTGTTTTTTTAAAATGTAGTTTTTCCAAAGTCCCGAGTTCAAATTAGTACAATATTTAAATTAGTGCTGTCAACTGATTAATCACGATTAATCGCATCCAAAAGCTTTTGTTTACATAATATATGTGTGCACACTGTGTTAATTTATTTATTATGTTTATATATATAAATACAAACACGTATATGTAAATAATTAGGGAAAATATGTTATGTTGAAATATTAAACATATTTATATATAATCAAAAATATAAGAATATAAATATATAAATACATATACATGTGCATATTTTTGTATACACGTAATATATATATATATATATATACAGTACACACAGATATATATTAAGTAAATTAAAAAAATATATATTTTGGATGTGAATGATCACAAATGTTAATAGTTTGACAGCACTAATTTAAATTAGTCTAATTAACTTATAAATAGATTTTAGTTTAGAGTTTAAGAAAATAATTTCCATGTTTTGCTTTTATATTTATGAAACATGATAGTTTAGTAATATCACACAAGCAAAAGTGCTGTTTTCCCAAATATCAGCATTTAAACGCAATCTCAAATGTGATATTGATTTTGTACAGCACCTGAACAAACAAGACGTTATTACCGAGTGAGTTAAATTTTAGGCACAATTGCCAATGAAAATATTTCTAATCAAAGTCGTAACAGAACATTTAAGTATCTCACACTGTGGTGTTTCCTTTCTGAATGAATCTGTTTTTGAACGAATCATTAGAGTCCATTCGTAAGGACAGTGCTTTGCTCATTTCTTTATATTAGTCAGTTTGAACAAATAGTTTGAAAGAATGATTCAACAGTTTTATTGAAAGATGATAGTTTATTAACTGAATCCAACAGTGAGTTCCCAGTGTTCCTGTGAAATCATAATGATTTTTTTTTAGCATTACATACAGCTTATTACATACAAGTTAAAGAATGACTTTTTTCTGATGAATTCATAAAAAAGAAGAAATAGGCATATGATTTTGTTTCTCCTGCAGGAAAATCAAAACCAACTACTTCATCGTCTCGCTGGCGTTCGCTGACCTGCTGGTGTCAGTGCTGGTGATGCCGTTTGGTGCCATAGAACTGATCCATCTGAACTGGATCTACGGAGAGACCTTCTGCCTGGTGCGCACCTCTCTGGACGTGCTGCTGACCACTGCCTCCATCCTACACCTGTGCTGTATCTCCCTGGACAGGTACAAACTAACATGTGTTTGAGTCAAGTGCTATTAATTGAAATTACATGAACGTATAGTCTTGACACATGACTGCGGATGCTGTTGTCATGGCAGCCGTAAATTGTTTCACCACAGAGAACCAGCACTTGACAGTTCTTCGGACTATGTAGAGATGCTGTTTCCATGGCGATCTATGTGCGACCACACAAAGTCCCTTGCCAAGTAAATCGTCCACCAACACTGTGATTACGAACCTAATAACTCTTAATGTCGAGCTACAGGAAACGGTTCACAATATGTGAAATGTGGAAGACTGAGATGTTTCTTGTTGCTGGAAAAATTATAAAAGAAAAATCTTTAAAAAGAGGGGTTTTTAGACTAGAGGAGCATTAAGAGACACTAATGAGAGAACATTGAGAGAGAGATACAAAAACAAGTCTTTATTTAGTGTTTAAGAAACATTTTTTGTTATAATCAATGTCGACATATCTTGTGGAAATAGTCAGGTATTTTTTCAGGATAATTTGATTAATGGAGAGTTTAAGGGAACGTCATTTATTTGAAATACAAACCTGGACATTTTTTATCAATTTCATGCATCTTTGCTTAATACAAGAACTAATTTAATATTATATATGTATATATGTGTATATATTACATTTTATATTAGTACTTGTATGTAGCAAAGAGAGACCATCTGCCTGGTTAATCATTTTATTTAAATTATTTCTTTGATAATTTAATTTGACAATTGAATTATTGATATTATATATATGTATATATCTTTTTTTAAATATAATTTCTTTGGTAATTCATCATTTATTGTTATAGCTGGAAAATTAATTTAGTTGGAGATTAACCACAATTATTTGAAAATATCTAGTGTAATGGAAAGTATTTTTTTTAAATATGTAGATTTTTAAGGCTGTAATGAATTACATTTTTTATTAGTTTTGACAATAATGCAATTTATTTGTATATTATAAGCTTTTAATAATTTCATGAAATTAATTAATTAAAGTAATACATGAAAATATCATATAATATCATAAGTTATAGAAACATGTCTAAAAATTTGTTTAAAATAATTAATTTATTTATTTATACATGAAAATATGTACCTTTATTTACAGAAAAGGTGTCCCCTACAAGGGATCAGTATATTTTATAATACAAAAAAAAGTAATAATAATAATAAAATCTCAGTTGTAGCACATGTTTTTATGCAAAGCAACTTTGCTGAAAATCTCCTGTGGAGCAGCTGGAGGTTAAGTGCTTTACTCGAGGACACAGTGGTGACAACATGTATAAACAATTCTTCTGTTTTGCATATGTTTGCAACTGACAATGCATAAAGGCTGTAGGATTAATGAATGATTGTTCCTCCTTGTAAAACATCAATTTAAACATTTTTGGTTTCTATAATTCTATAATCTATAATTCCATCCACTTGCTTAGCGCTTGTTGCTTTTAACGAATTCCAATAATAACCGCAAGAGCGAACAACAAATACAAGAGGAACTGTTTTTATCAAACCTGCTATGTTTTTCTCAGTCTGAGCTTATCTTTTTTCTGCGTGCTGCTTTAATAGATCATTCATCTGAACTCCATGAATAGGCATTCAACAGTAATTCGTTTCATGCTTTGACATTCTATTTAGTTTCTGGCCTCGTTCCCATCGGAAGCATACACTCCATCGTGAATAATAAAAGGAGAAAATAAGAGGTACTCAAAGGCGGTTTAGTATCTCAAGCGTCTTGTGTGACACTGGCACATTGTAAAGCTACTCCACTTAGCAGTTCAATAAAGCGCTAAGCCTTAGTTAACACTTCCCTCTGGCACGAACCACCCTTTCAGCTCTGGCCCTTTACCCCGGAGTGATGCATTAGACCTCAGCACTCTGAGTTCTCAGCTGCTTCTCTGCTTTACGTCACTCAGCCCCTGAAGTCACACGGACCGCCTCGCTTGTTAAAGGAGGCATGAGAGCACAGAATCGTAATATTTGGTTTGCTCTTTCTTCGTTTGACGTGTACCTTTTTCTCTCTCTCTTTTCTTTACACTGGCCTTCACAGACTTCGAATGATCTACATTGCTATATAGCCTGTTAATAAACAAACATACAGTATTGCAGACTGTGTATATTGTATTGCCTTCTAGCCATTAAGTAGCCATCGGTAGCCAAGTCAACAGCTACCGCCAATAGTCTGCAAATATCTTCTTTCATTTTAAGCAGAAGAAACTCACAAAGCTTTGGAACAACTTGAGTGTGAGTAAATTACAGATTTTTTTGGGGGGGGGTGAACTATCCCATTTATTATAAATCTAATAAATCATAGCAATCAATTTTCATACAAGGTTTCTTGAGGAAAAAGAACACTAGGATTTTTAAAGAGCGATTACTGTAGCAGTATTACACTGTAAAGGGACATACATGTACAAGTATGTTTTTAGGCACTTGTTTGCATATAAATACAAATTTATAGTAGTTTAAATTGATATTGAATGTAGTTATTCCAACTACTTCAGCTTGAAAAATATAAGTTCAGTTAACCTTAATTGGCTGTGCAAGTTATTACAACTTAGATCATGCTGACTTGTACACTTGATTTCAGCTGAAATAAGGAAAAATAGATGTTGACATGACACAAGAGATATTTCGGTATAAAATAATTTTATTTTAGACAAACAGATGGAGCCATTTTATAACGTGACATCCATAAATGTGGGGGGTTGTACATGGTTTATGTACAAGTCAGAGATCCTGAGTGGAACACTTCCAGAAAATTAGCCCAAGTCCAAGCTTCTCTCTTCCGGTACTGAAAATATAGATGACCAGGGTTTGTCAAGCACTGCTAATAGTCCAAAAACACACCAAAGTAACTTGTGCAGTATATTATAAGTCACATGAAGTATTTGCTAATTTCGAAACACTTTCATTAAGTCTATTTTGTTTTCCACAGAAGAAAGTGATTATTTTATATCTTATTAAACCCATTAATAGTCTTGATTTATGCATAGAACTTATTAATATACTACTCTGTTTATTATCTCCATGTTTCTTTTCATCTTGTCTTTCCTGTTACTATTTATCTCATCTTGCATTCACGCTCCACCTGGCATCTGCTCGAATGCCGCGTGTGGTTTTCATGAAAACAGTAATGTTTTCCTGAGTGCAAAGGAATGAAGAGGATCCTGTACAGGCGGCACTTATTACAATCACGAATCTGGTGCGAGGGAAACGGTGCCCATTTCGCAAGTCATTTGCCCTTCTGAGTTTTGACAATGAGGCTGGCCGGGTGTCCTTCAGGCGCTCACTTAGCACATCCAGCAATAATAGCCATGTCATCTCAATTTAGACTGTGTGAAATGCGCTCCGCCTTGTTCTTAAAAGCTGTTTTCTCCCATGTAATTCTTCTTCAGCCTTCGGGTTAGTAGCAGTCTCTTCTGATTTCTCACACAAACCTCACGCGTCGAGCAGCATGTGTTTAGAGTCTTCAGATGAGCTGCAGTCTCACTGTTGATTTTAATGCTTAATTTAGGGCTCTCCATTATGCCTCCACTCATCTGATTCATTCCGGTTGAATGCTAATTGTAGGTGCTTGTTAGCTGTGTTATTTGTGCATCACTTACATATTGTTTTAGAAACTTCCTTAGCTCTTTTTGATAATTGCTGCACATATCAGCAGGTGAGAAGTTCATTGTAGTCTTCTGGGTGACTTTGCAATATACACGGTAAGCAAGGTCATATACTTTATGCTGTTATAAACAGATGCAGAGAATAGGGCATGCACAAAGCTGTCCCAAAGGTTTAGCACTTACATTGTGCTTACATCAGAGTAAGTCATGCAGAAAATGACACACTGGACTGGAGTCATAGCACAGTGTCAACCTCACACAAAAAAGAAGCAAAACTGAGAAAAAAAAACAAAAACAGCTGATATTAAAGAGATATTTCATGCAAAAAAAGGAAATCTGTCTCTTTTGTATATCTTCTGATGACAGTATTTTCATTTTTTCCCAGAATGCATATTCAATATTGTATGTCTTGTTATTCAAAAGTTTGAAATGCTTCTTCAGTTCAATTCAATTTGAAATACATCGTTAGGATATTAAGTAAAGATCATATTCCATGAAAATATTCCCATGAAGAATTTCCTACTGTAAATATGTTAAAACATTTTGATTAATAATATGTATTGCGAAAAACTTCATTTAAACATTTTTAAAGGGGATTTTTTCAATATTTTTGTTTTTATTTTTATTTTTTGTTGCACCTTCAGATTACAGATTTTCAAATGGTTATATCTTGTCTATATCTAGTCAAATATTGTCCTATCATAACAGACCATACATCAATGGAAAGCTTGTTTATTCAGTCATATAATTGATACTTATGTCTGGTTGTGTGGTCCAGGGTCACATATGATTACACAATGTCAAAGGTGTTTGCATGGGTGGGGATACAATAGCAGACAACAGACATTTAATTTGTTCAAAATTACTGTTAGGGACAGTGTAGTAGTCACTGGATATTTTGGACATGTCATAGCATCTCTGATAAAATTTCAGTCCTTGAAAATCATAACAGGCGATGTCTGACATTGGAAATAGGCTAGTTCTATCCCTAAATGTAAAGAGTTAGAACAACATATTACTGGACACATTACAGTCAATCAGAATTAAACCATCCATGATATAATTTTATTGTCACATTTGGATATTTGTCAAAGAATCCTGGTAACCAAACATTTTTTAAGGTTGTCTATTTTTCTGTGGTGATTTGCATGTGTGTCACCAGTCACGCCTCTGTGGCACTCTCTGGATCACAGCAGCGGGAACCCCCGCTAGTGTTTCCCCCCGGACCTTTTTCCCCTACACACCTGGGCCGATTGCACCACCAGGTGTTCGGCATTTACTGCCCTGCAGACG
This sequence comes from Enteromius trimaculatus, assembly GCA_032361065.1. Lineage (NCBI taxonomy): Eukaryota > Metazoa > Chordata > Actinopteri > Cypriniformes > Cyprinidae > Enteromius > Enteromius trimaculatus. The sequence continues at coordinate 15,740,466 of JAUMHP010000065.1, forward strand.
CTTTTTCAGCGTGAAGTCTTATTAACTAGTGTGATAATTCTGAGCGTTTACCCTGTTGGATTTTCTGGTTTCATTTTGGATTGTTTATTCGGACTCTGATTCTCGCTGCCTGCCCTGACCCATTCTGCCTGATATTCGGATTATTGATGATCGCTGCCTGCCTGAACCTTCTGCCTGTACCACGACTACGATTTACTGCCTTGTCTCTGTAATATCTGTCTGCCTGTTTACTGACCAACGCCTGTTGAATAAAGATGACTCTGGTTTTTCATCACAGAAGACTTCGCCGCAACAGGATCCAGCGGCTTTGGTTCAAGTCATCAACGAGGTGAGCCGTCAAGCATCTGTTCAAGCCACTCGCCATCAACAGCTTGCAAACTTGACTAAGCTTACGGAGGACCTCGTTCATTCGGTACAGGCCTTAACCACGCTCACTACCACACTGAGTCAACCTGCCAGCCCGCCAACTCCGCCTCCCACCCTGGCGGTCTCCACACTCGTCAACCCGGCACGTTTGTCGCTCCCAGAGAAATACAATGGTTCCCCAGGCAAGTGTGAAGGTTTTTTGCTTCAATGCAAATTGTATATGAACCAACAACCAAGTTGTTTTTCTCTGAACGACAGCAAGGTGTCGCTAATGTGTTCCCTGCTCACTGGGAAAGCTCTTGAATGGGTCACGGCGCTCTGGAGGGGCCAACAGATGGCGTTACCCTCTTATCAGAGCTTCATCCGCCAATTCAGAGAGGTGTTTGACCATACAGTGGATGGAAAAGATGCTAAAGATGAGCTGCTTTCTCTTAAACAAGGCACTGTGTCCGCGGCTGAGTTCACCATGACCTTTCGGACACTAGCAGCACAGACTGGACCCCTTAAAGTCACTCTATCGACATGCTCTCCGGGAGGATTTGCAGACTGAACTAACAGGCCGCGATATGGATTAAACCCTTGAACAGTTCATGGACTTAGCCATCCGCACTGATCACATTATCCGCTCACGCTGACCTCGTCGCACTCAAGCATCACCTGCCTACCGGGCCAGCCAACCTCCTGCTGAACCCTTACAGATCGGAGCCACGCACATCACGCCAGAGGAATGAGAGAGGCGTCGCACCAACCACCTGTGTATGTACTGTGGAAACACGGGACATATCCGAGCCAGCTGCCCTGTGAGACCACCTCCCTCCATGTCTTACTGGTCGAGTGCAGTTTCCCTAGCATCTGCCATGAAAAAAGATGTCTGTGTTATAAACCAGGGCCAGAGAATCAGATCTAAGGCATTCATAGACTCAGGGGCAGCTGGAAACTTCATGGACGAATAATTTGCAGCTAAAAACTCTCTTCCTCTCCTCTCTTGTTCTCCCTCTGTGACCGTGGCAGCCCTCGACATCCGATCCTTAGGGTCCGGGAGGATCACTACCCAGACCACTGAACTTCAGCTACTCACCAGTTACCGAAAGGATCCACTTCTTTATCATCACGTCACTAGAGCACCCTATCATTCTAGGCCTGCCTTGGCTGCAACAGCATGATCCCACCATCTCCTTCTGTCACCACCACTGCCTGCAACAGATGAAAAGGCCACCAATGGGCACTACGAATATCTTGTGATGCCCTTCGGGTTATCCAATAGCCCTTCAGTATTTCAAGCCCTTGTCAATGACATATTCAGAGACTTGCTCCATCACTTTGTCATTGTTTATATAGACGACATCTTAATCTATTCCAAAGACTATTCCAAGGACGATCAAGCACTTCCGCATCGTCCTTGAAAGACTCATTGAACACCGACTCTTTGCCAAAGTAACAAAGTGTGAATTCCACCAAACCAAGATTGGTTTTCTGGGGTACATAATCAGTGCTGAGGGAGTAGCCATGGAGGACAAGAAGGTGGCAACAATTGTTAATTAACCCAAACCTCAGACTCTAAAAGAGCTCCAGCGATTCCTGGGATTCGCAAACTTCTATAGACGTTTCATAAGAGACTTCAGCAAAATTGCAGCCCCTCTCACCTCCATGGCCAGAAAAGGAACCAAACGCTTACCCTGGGATCCAGTAAGTGAAGGGGCCTTCCAGGAACTCAAGACCAAATTTACCACTGCACCTATCCTGCGACACCCAGACCCAGAGAAACAGTTTGTGGTCGAGGTGGATGCGTCCAACACTGGACTGGGGGCCATCCTCTCTCAGCGGCAGGGTAATCCTCGCAAGCTCTTGCCTTGTGCCTTCCACTCATGTAAACTTACGCAGCAAGAACGTAATTATGATGTTGGCTACAGGGAGCTTCTAGCACTCAAGGCAGCACTCGAGGAGTGGAGGCACTTGCTAGAGGGATCCAAAGAATTGCTTCTAGTTCTAACTGATCACCGCAACCTGGAGTATCTTCGTTCAGCTAAAAGGCTCAATGCCAGGCAAGCACGGTGGTCACTGTTCTTCTCACATTTCCACTTCCAGATAACCTATAGACCTGGATCAAAGAACATTAAGGCAGACACCCTGTCTTGACAGTTTGATGGTGCCTCTCCCATCAACCAGCCCGAGCCAATCTTACCATCCACCATGATTGTCGCCCCTGTACAATGGGACTTAATCAGAGAGATCACGGATGCTCAAGACACAGACCCCACTCCTGCCGAATGTCCACCAGACAGGACTTACGTTCCAAGGCTACTAAGAGACCAAGTTCTACACCTCATTCATGACACCCCTAACTCTGGACACCCAGGCATCTTGGCCACCATTGATCTCACCACAAATCGGTTTTGGTGGCCCAATTTGTCAGCCGAGGTCACCAATTTCGTCAATGCCTGCTCCATCTGCCAAGTCTCCAAGTCCTCACGCCAACGCCCGGCCGGCCTGCTTCAACCACTACCAGTGCCACAGCGGCCTTGGTCCCACATCGCCATTGACTTTGTCACAGACCTGCCTCGCTCCAACAATTACACCACCATCCTGACCGTTGCAGACCGTTTCTCCAAGGCCTGACGTTTGGTACCCCTGACTAAACTGCCTACTGCCTGGGAAACAGCTCAAGTCATGATGGAGCAGGTATTCAGATATTATGGTCTCCCCGACGACATCGTTTCAGACAGGGGACCCCAGTTCACATCAAGGGTATGGAAAGCGTTCTGCACACAAATGAACATTAATGTGAGCCTTACCTCCGGATACCACCCGGAATCCAATGGTCAAGCTGAGCGCATGAACCAAGAACTCATCCGTTTCCTTAGGACCTACTGCCACAATAATCAAGAAGACTGGAGCCAGTTCCTGATCTGGGCGAAATATGCCCAGAACTCCCTGCGCAAACCTTCAACTAACATGACTCCATTCCAATGCATCCTAGGATTTCAACCACCACTCTTTCCTTGGTCAGGAGAACCCTCAGACCTTCCCTCAGTTGATCATTGGCTTCAGCGCAGCGAGCATACCTGGGAAGCTGCTCACACTCACCTGCAGAGGGCAGTACGACGAGTAGTCGCCCAGGCCAACCGATGCCGGCGACCAAACCCACCGCTTCAGGAGCCGCTCACAGTGGAGGGGCTCTGTCACCAGTCGCTCCTCTGTGACACTCTCTGGATCACAGCAGCGGGAACCCTCGCCTGAGTACTAGTGTTTCCCCCCGGACCTTTTTTCCCCACGCACCCGGGGGCGCATTTACTGCCTTGTCTCTGTTATATCTGTCTGCCTGTTTACTGACCAACGCCTGTTTGACTACTCTTTGAATAAAGCCTGTAAATGGATTCCGATGACTCTGGTGCTTCATCACAATGTGTTTACACTGCATGATCATCAGTGTGTCCTAAATCATGACGGAGTCCAGCACAGCATGATGTAGATTCCAATACATACATTAGATCATATATATAGATCATGCATGTAGATTGTGTTTTGACCGTTTTAAATCTGTTAGGCTAGTCTGTGACTGAGATCCTTTTACAGGTGCAGAAATATCTCTAGTAAAGATAGAATAAAATGCTTTTTTTTAGTTTGAAAGCAGAGGCTTAATACATGATAAGTTCATACATGCATAGCAGAAAATAATTTGTAGGCCGTCAAATTTAGGTGAAAATCATCAAAAATGCTGGCGGTGGCTAGCAACTTTTTTTCAAGTTGTTTACATGAGTTGCTTTTAGAATATTGCTTTCATGTTCCTGTTTCACATGTTATAGAGCAGGAATCCTCAAATCTTGCCCTTGAGGTCCAATGCACTGCAGAGTTTAGGTCTAACCCTATTCAAACACAGAATGGTTATAAACGTTTATGGCCGGGGAGGAGCCAATTAATTGCCATGGGAACAAGCAGGGGGAGAAGCGAGACACAGACACAAGGGATTACAGTATTTAAAAATAAAAGTCTACACACGAATAGACCAGGGAAAACTAACTGAAATCATAACAGAGGCTCGACAGCCATTTTGTGCAGTGACTGTGGCTCTGGGTTGGCAGCCATATTGTGCTGTGCCTCAGATGGCACAATTGGGACTTGATGGAAAAAGTGACGTTCAGTGCTGACTTGACCTGACAGGTAAAGATTGGCATTAACTTGACTGGACATATGCAGATCTGTAACAGCTTGACTTGAGTTATAAGAAGTTGTTAAACCTTTGCTTAACTTATGAGGGTCTGCTATGGATGGGTCTGAGATCAGCGGAGACTTGTCTTGGCTTGTTAATGGCAATCGCTCCAATGCATTCGCCATTGATTTTGCACTGGGGTCGCATTCCTCCTCCGCAACTCCCACAGTGAACGCGGAGTCAACGTACAATTAAGCATAGTCAAAATTTGCTTGTGTGATACGAGGACCTTCATGAATCAGTCATGATCTGAGCGGGGAATTAACCCCCTCGCAAAAGAAGTCTACTAATAAATAGTCCGGTAGATCGGAGAAAGAAGTGAGTGTTAAATATTCTTGTACGTAGTCCTCAAGCGATCGAGAGCCCTGCTCGAGGACTAATAATATCGTAGTATCTTCTAGTTTAGGTGTTGGGTATGATTTGGGATGTAGAATAAGGTGCTTAATTACTACTAATAAATAGATAATATTCTGTGCATGCTAATAAACAACTAATAGGTGTAACCATAAAATAAAGTGTTACTGAATATTGTTGTCCATGTAAATGTACCAAATGTTGAAATGCAACTGAAATGCAATAGTCAAGTTTTAGAATGTCTGATTGGGCCATACAACAATATGGTGACTGTCAGTGATGGTTTGCATAAATCTTGCACAATAACAGCCCGGGTAATGTTCTGCCAATTATGTTATGTAATAAAGGTTATAGCAATAATTGATATTTATAGTTTTGACAATGAACCGTCACTATACGGATGCGTCTTGAGGCTGAACTTGACCTTAAGCCCTCCTTATCTTGGTCCAGGTTTTGCCAGTAATTTAATCCTCCATAATTGACTGCACTGAGGCCACTAGAATCAATAAAAGAATCAATCCTGTCTCAACTCACAAAAAAAAGAAAGTCTTGCTTAAACACGTAGTTTCAAATTGTTGACTTTGTTAGAGATACATTTGCAACAAGTTGTAGTTGCAATTCCTTTGACATGATTTTGAAAACAATACAGAAGTACTAGTTTTAAAGTATGGTTGTAGCGTAGTAACATTCCAATAAGCAGAAAAAATCCTTTGCAACTTCCGTCACGGAGCCTGTGACCTGGCAAGAAAACGTCTGCACGTTGTAAATTGATCTAGGAGCTTCTGCTGTCATGACTATTTGCAGACTTCAGCAGCATGTAGGAAAGAGACCCAGATGGCACTACAGAAATGAAATGTGGAGCGCTGCACCTGATCAGTCTCAGCACAAAGAACAAAAGAGCAACAGGGGAGCTGTCAGGAAGTCTTTCAGTGGCAGTTACGAAATGCTGCGCAATGGGACTGCAGTGTTATTCCTCATTAAGCTGATGCATTCCTGTCAGATTTCATTTCAGCTCGTAATCATTTAAATACAAATGCACCCTTTAGTATGTGTCATTTTTATTGGCAAAACAGCATAAGTGTGATACTTTCCCCTTGTATCGTGGCTTCCATTCTTAGTACGAAGAACTTTGCACTTTTCACTTTATATGACAACAATAAAGATTGTGTGTTTTCCAGACTTGTTTTACTGCCAGCAAGAATGATCTTTTTCGGTCTGTATAGACGTCACAGGGGCTAGGAGAGTAGATCTCTAGAACTACTTTGAGAGCTTTGTATGAGTAATTTATAAACTTTATAAAAGCCGCTAAAAATATCCACACTTCTCTGAGCATGGATATTTCTCCATTTATGAATGAAGCTTGAATCTTAAAAGAGCCACAGAGAGTTGGCAGAGGCATGAGTCTGTGAAAGCAGTGATATAGGTGTCTAGTCATTAGAAGTGTTAAGCCCATGCGTTTGCTTTTCATTTGGCTGGAGGTTAATTTCTCCACATCGCACGCTTGTCTGATGCCAGCCAAGCTTGGAATTAAATTTTCAGGCAGACTTTCATGATGCTTTCCCCCCCACAAGCCTGGACCCTCAGGAAAAAATGTTTGCATGAGTGATCGTTCATACATGCTTCGGGAGTTGTGCAGAGACTCACTACAGATTGTGGATTCTGATCAAATGATTCTGATTCTGGCCTGGTATAGACTGTTTTCATTTTTTAGGTACCTCAAAAAAAAACAACTCTATTACATACAATCACATATAAAAGCAAGGCCAATCTGATCTCACTAAATTCTGTTTAATGACTACGGACTCTTAAAGCAAAATTCCGTGTTACTGTCACAGAATCGTCAAAAGTTCTGTGATGGGCTCTCGGAAAAGATTGCATTGTAGTGACAGGCATCAGCCGCTATCCACGCACTTCACTATATATAAAATTCATACCTCCAACCTTTACCCTAAACCTACCCACAGGTATTTATTGCCAAAACTGACCATAAGCAGTAAAAAAAAAAGCATTACAAACAAGTTGTGCTGCGTTTCAAGTCCTTCTGAAGCCATACAATGTCTTTATGCAAAGAAGAGAGTAAAATACATGGTTTTAATCACTAAAATTATTCCACTCTGTTAACACGCTCACACCTCATTCAAAAAGACACCCTCATCCTGTAGAATGACGCAATCAGTAACCAGACACACAAGAGCCAATAGCATTTCACAACAGCATGACCCGATCGGTCACGAGAGCGAATAGAAATGTACAACCAAGGCTGACGTAAGGATTCTCCTGGCGACATTTTCTGAATTTGCGCAAAGCAACTGCAGCACAGATGAGTCACAGCGGACGGAGAGATGGTGATCGCGTTCTCTCACAAATCAATCCTTTTGGCATGGAGGAATTGGAATATTAATCTTTTTAAGAAATAATGTAGGTAGTTGTATCTCCCGGTTTATCTGATGTTTTATTAAGGGATGGTAGGTTTGCATGCTGTTTCAGGCTCCTGAAATGAAATCATTCAAAATATGCTTTTAAGTGTTTATTTCATTGCACTTTTTGATTGCATCTCCATTTCGCTTGTACTTACACATACTGAACTAGACTTTGCAGTTTTATTCCTATTTATGTCATTCATGTTATTCCTAATTTATGTTATCTGTGTTTTTTGTTGCTACTTGAATATTTTAAGCAAGGCTTACCATAGCAGCAAGTTAGTTATTTTGCTCACTTAAAATTAGCTGTAACTTAATAAAGCTTAGGTTTGTTTGCTTTCTTTTTTTCTATTTATTTATTTGACTTTGCATAGGTTTTATCTTAGTAAAGAGTATAAAATTAGATCTATTTTTGTATGGTTAAATATTTTACTGTGATTAATAATATTGTTTTTGTAATTTCTTAGAATAAAATAAAAACTGATCTAAAATCTGCTCTGTACAAAACTTTTGACTCTTTTGAAATTAACAAATGAAACAATCATTTAGATTAATGTATGCAAATGTGTGTAAATTATTTAAGTAGACAAATCATAATTTGCATATGCTAACATGACATTCCACAAAACTAAATTTGTTTGTAATTCTTAACATAATCAATCAACTTGAGGATTATGGTGGCATTTGTTTGTTGCTTCTTCTTTTTAACAAGTTTACCCAAGGTGTTTAGTCGTATTAGTACATTTTATCACATCTTTGAATCTTACTGTGTTTATTTTATTAAAATAAAGAGTCAGAGCCTAAACTGTTCATTGGAAGTGTAATGTTGTCTCAAGCCTGCTTTTTTTGCTCTGCGATTGCTTTCATCCTTTTAGATAGCACTTACAGGTGTCACGTTGAGAAATCAATACGCTGCTTGAGCACGTATACAGAAGTGGCTCTGTTACATCCATTTAAAGTGCATTACATTATGACAGGGCCGTGGTTGGCATAAGCGCCAATAGGTGGTGGTAATTTGTTATCACTCGCTAATATCAGCGAAATATACAATGAGGGCCAAATCCCTGAGGACACCTTAGGCATGTGATGATTTTAATGAGCATCCTACATATTGTTCTTTATGCACTAAAGCAATTGCTGTAATTGTGTCATCTCATTTTAATTATGTTTCGTTTTATTAACGCTGGCTGAAGTAAATGCAATCAGAACAATGAGAAGCGTTAAGCCCGTTATGCTTACGTGTAGCTTAGTTATGCTGTCCCAATTCAGCTGTTTAGAGAAATGGGAATACTCTAAGAGAGTGCATGACCTTTATTGTGGGACAACGTGGTCCAATTCAAAACAGGCACTGTGTAATTAAAAAAGCTGGTGTGTACAATCTTGAAAGTTGTGTTAAGCCCTATTCGGACGGGACTTGTTTTACAGGGGGTCGTTAGAGAAATTTCAGTTTCACAGACATACTTTGTGATTTTAATCCCGTCCGAATCTGCCATGTCCGTCTTTTTTCTTACACGACTTCAGTAAAAATTCCAGAGCTAATTACCTACTGGTTTTCAGCAAACTCGGCGGTCCTCTGAGAAATCTAATCCCATCCGAATGCGAATGCCTGTCATTGCTGAAAATGTTTTTTTCCAAAACGCGTTTTCTTTTGTGTTTTGGTCAACGTGAACTAGCGTTACTATCTCTAGCGTGCCGGTTTTCAAGTTTGCGCACCAGTAATGGATGTAGATGTGTTTGCTACCCTGCGAAGAAATAAAAAAATTAAATCAAGATAAGCCAAATCACGTAAATTCTTAAGACTGCCTAATGTTACTGTAATTTCAGTATCAGAGTTCTTTCATTTCTCCAGTCAATCACATAACATGTAAATTATATAATCTTCTAAACTTCTATATAGAACCATATGTTTTTTTGTTTTTTTTTTACATTTGTTTATTACTTTTTTTATTATTATTATAACTTGTAAAAAATATTTAAACACTTAATTTAACACTTAAAGTTAGGAATGTCCACGCATTCTGGACATATGGTCTTGACCAAAGCCCGCATGTAAAACACAGACACTTCTACCTCCGTAATGAACACAGATGTTAGTCCCGTCCGAATGCATACATGAAATAACAGACGTCGTCTGAAAAACTATTTTTTAACTCAAACGTTGTTTGGAAAACTAGTACCGTCTGAATAGGGCTTTAGAGTTGTAGAACAATAAAAACTAAGTGAACTGCACTACGGTTCAAAACTTTGTTGTTGGTAATTTATTAATTATTTTAATTAATTATTTTATTTAATACGTTAAAATGATCAAAACTGACAGGGAAGACATTTATATGAGGGTGAGTAATTAATGACAGAGTTTTAATAGCAAATCAGACAGGAATAAATTACATTTTAACATAAATTCAAATAAAATTTTAAGGAAATTACTGTTGCTGTAATTTTGATTAAATCATTTCAAAAAACATTTTAAAAAGCTTACTAACCCCAAACTTTTCAACAGTAAAACATAGATCCTTAAAACTCCATTTACTGACCCAACTTTAAAAAATGGCCAAACATGCAATTCAGAAAGAGTCCAGTGCTGGACTGCAGAGTCGTCTGTCGTCCTAATGATTTGAGACTGTGAGTAATGCTTGCTCAGTGCTTCTGACCCGCTAACAAATACTTCCTCTCACTGCTGCAAACCTCCTAAGTCCTAACTTTTCCAAATTTGTTACAGAAGAGTGATATGTGAGTTCCATTCAAACGCCCTCATATAAAGAGTCAATAAATTGCATCAGGATGTTATTTGGGGACCTAACGTAGGCATTTTTGTGGAGTTATGTTGTCAATTACACACAGCAGATGACTCAGAACACCTGTTGCGTTTCTAGCAAGCTGAATTGTGTCATTTTTGCACCACCAAATGGAATTATAAAAACAGGATTTCAGTGTTTGGACGTGCATTGATGCCTTCAAGCACAATAAAACCCAAACTCTGACCTGTAGGGGCAGAGGCCATATTGCTGCTGGGGGTGGAGCATGTTGTAGCTCTAAACATGCTGTGGTGAACACATGGTTGGGTTAGCAGACTCCATGGCCGGAGACATGCATGTAAACAGGAACCTCAACACACACACACACACACGTAGATCGAAGCTTTGACACATCTGGGTTAAAGAGAGAGAAAAAAAGACCTGTCCTGTTTAGTCGAAGGGATTGTGAGTAAAATCTGTCTTCTGTGGCTTTTTCTCTCAATCTTTGAGATAGCAGATCTCTCCAAACACGCGTCCTTGACAGCCACAAGGCACAAAATGTTCATCTGAGGCTTAGCTCATGACGAGCAGTAGATGGCAAAGTGTAAGGTTTAAAACGTGATGGGAAGTGAAGGGCGAAAGGTTGTGTAAGGGGTAAAGACCTTTCGGGGCATGGTTCTTAAATCTTCATGTCTTCAACAAGTCAGAGACTGTTTCTATCAAGCAGTTTAACTTTTGAGCTTTTTTGTTTTAGAAGTTGCTAACTATTTATTGAATTACCCTTATACCCTTTAAAGCAGGACTTTTGTTGCGCAGTTATATTTTTATGCACTTTTATGACACTTTTGCAAGTCTTTAAGTTAAAATATAAATATAATATTTAAATATAAAGTATATTTTTCCTCTCGAACTGAGAGTAATCTTTGTTCACTGAGAGCCCTTTATTTAACAGTCACACGTTTTCTTTTTTTATTAACCCTATTTATGGTTTTCTACAGAGACCAGTCATCTTATAGTGTTGCTTGGGGTAATAAAAAAAGTGCTATAAATCTTGTGAATAATTTTTTTTAAATTACATTCCTTGTCAAAGACTGTACAGCATACACTATTACTTAGAAGTGTACGTTCAGTGTATTTAAAACAAATAAATAAATTCTGGACAGGTTTGGTTATGCTTAGAATGTGTGCATGTATATATATATATATATATCCCCCTTTTCAAATGTATACCATATGATTGCAGATAAATGTTTGTGGATCATGCTAGGTTTCTCTTTCTTTCAATGCTTGTTTCTCTAAAAATCAGTGCTACAGTCAGTTACCCTACATTAAAAATATCTGTTTTTGTGTTGGTCTGTGTGACTCTGCCCACTGCTAGTTTACCCAGTAGTATTTCACCACTCTGAGTTGCCAAATCGGTGGAAAACACTGCAAAAAGCCTAAACCTAAAAAACCTCCCCATCCATCTAAAAAGATCTATGACCAGAGGAATATTAAAAAAATTGATAAATCAATATATTACATCACAGTGAAAGGCTCGTTGCTTTCAACTGTCAGTTGCAGGTGTTCCTGTTGCGTGTCCTTAAACTGGCAACCCGCGTGAGCGTCAAGTCTTAGGAGGAGAGACCAGAGAAACAATATTTCCAATATTTTGAATTTGGACTTCAGTATACATTTCAGCTAGTAGCTGTCACTCTTACACACTGCACCTTCAGTGTCATTTTACCAACAACCTTGAGCCGATTAGAAAAGCAGATCAGAAAGGTTAAAAAGCTCTAGCAGCTTGACAGAACTGAGTCTGCCAGATGTTTGATAGGCTGACATTTTGTCAGTCAGGGCCACTGACAGGTCATCCTTCACATTTTTCAAGGTTGTTATCTTTCACATGCATATTGAAAATGCATTTTCCTAGAAAGCATAAAGCTGTGGTTGCATTTTAATAATTTTATTATTTACACGTTTATGTACAATTAACAATGTTTATACACAGTTATTTCATCTTAATTGTGTTGTATGTACTATATGGCTAGAGAAATGAATAGTATTCAACATGCTATTTCTTTACCTTCCCCTGCAGGTATTATGCCATCTGTTGCCAGCCGCTGGTTTACAGGAATAAGATGACACCGCTGAGAGTGGCTCTAATGATCGGAGGATGCTGGATAATCCCAACCGTTATTTCCTTCCTACCCATAATGCAAGGCTGGAACAGTATTGGAATAAATGATTTGGTGAGTCACATCCATCACATGGTCAATTATTTGTGCTGATAATATTTGCAAAGGCAGTGACTTTGATTCTTGTGATAATGATGTTTCTTTGATTCTCTAACCTTGCAATCAGTCCTAGCATAGATTCTTAAAACGCCCTATAAAATTCGCAGGGAGTGATTATAGGGAAACTTGTGATGCATGCATCTTCTCTGCTTTCTATGCGTTTTACAAAAGGCAATTATACATCCGTGCATAGAAGCCAAGGCAATGCGCATGCTTCTAGGAGAGCATTTGCAGTATGTAAAGACCAGCTTGATGATTAAGGAGAAAATGAAATGCCACAGTCTTAGGAAGGGAACGTAATCCATTACTAACCTGTAAACAAACAAAAATGGCCCTGGGTGGAGACTGATGCACCGTAATTAAGTCACACTGGAGACAAGAAATGATTTTCTGTATGGTTTCCTCGTGCTTGTTATAAATGTAGTGTTTCACGAGCTTCATGTGACACCATTTCTGTTTTCATTCTTGGTAACTAGCCAGATGTATGTAATACAGGCTTTTTCCAGTTTTGTGAGCTGATGAAAAGCTAGGAATTAAAACGAGTGCAAAGTTAAAATAAACTAGATGTGGCTACGTAATTAGTTGAAATAAAACTGAAGTCGAATTACTCATTTCTATCCTTTTTAACCTTTCACAAATATATAAACATTTGAAAATGGATAATAGCATAATATTTTGTATTATAGTATAATAGTTACCTATACTTTACATTTCACAGATGTAATGAGTCATGCTTCCTGTTTCTCCAAAAGCTCTTCTCAAAGGAACTAATTAACGGTGTGATATTGAATATCTATGATAGCATGAGCCAAAGTCCAGCTTATATAAAAAAACCTTATACTGATGTGAAATATGTTTGCAGTTGATGAGTTTTTTATTATTGATGGTGTTGGTGTTGGGTTTGGAGCTTGGAGGGCTCAGTGTTATGATTTGAGAGTGTTGGGAGGAGCAGACAAGAGAGAGAGAGATGCATGAACAGTGATTAATAGCTCTTATCATGATTCTTCCCTCTGTGGATCAAATCAGTACTACGCTGTTTGTAAAAAAAAAAGTGTATGTTTAATTTATGATTCTCACTGCTCTAGATCAGATAAAAAATATATCTGTGTTCATTTCTCTCATCAAGCTCTCTCCGAGAACAATGTCTAGTCATTTAGTCTTAGCTATTGTTCATGTTAATTGTGGGATTAACCACTGTTTTTCTAATGTGTGTCACTAATTGCACATTAATTAAATACAATAACATTTCTAACTGGAACATCGTTTGATGGAATAACAGTCTGGCATTATTTTAATTGGCTTATCCAGCCAAAAATCACAAGATCTGTAAAGCGAGCTCTTTATATAAAGATGTCTATATTTAAGATGTGCAAGTTTGGGGTCAGTAGAATTTATGTTTATGTTTTTGATAGTCACTAAATGCTCACTAAATGACAAAATACAGTAAACACAGTAATACTGTGAAATACAGTAACACTTTAGTCCAGTTTAGACATTCTACTAAAAGTGAGTAACTTTGTATCTACATGTGAACTAGCAATCTGCTTAATATCTTCTTTTAAGATCTTATTTTGATGGCTCCACACAACATACAGACTACAAAAAACTAAACAAGTATATGTCAACATAAACTCCATTCCACTAAACCTACCTCGACAGTCTACTCTGGGAGTTAGTAGACATGTAGTTGCAAATTAGTGAAAATTAGTTGACTTAGTTACAAAGTTACTTATAGGTTGCCTATACTTATAAGTTACTAGTTAGTAGAATGTTTAAAGTGGACTATTAAATTTGAGTTTATTTGTATAGTCCTTTTGATGCTACAAATCATTGGAAAGCAGCTTTACAGCAACTTTATGAGATTATCAAGATAAAGTGTATCCAGTTTTTTTTTTTTTTTTTAATTGTAGTATATTTTAAAATGTAATTTAGTAATCTGAGGCAAAGTTACTCCTGTCTGCATTGTCACATGATTCTGTAGAATAATATGCTGATTTGCTGCTCAGCAAATGTCTTCCACTTGTGGAATTAATTTAACGCATACTTGCAGACTTGTCCTAAATCAAAGCTGCTGTTTTTTAGATCTGATATATGCTAGAGACAGACAGACTGCAAATGAGTCAAGACACTTACCTCTGTTTCTGTGATTTTCCTCAGACAAGCTGTCAGCGCCCAAGAGAAAGTGACGCCACTTTCTGTTCAAACTATATGAATTTAAGTTGAATGTGCATGTTACTCCCCAAAATAACCAAAGAGCTGTCAATGAAAATTGAGAACTGAAAATTCAGTCATTAATTACTTACATCGTTCCAAACTCATTTGTTTATCTTCGGAACACAAATTAAGATATTTTTAATGAAATCAGAAAGACATCTGACTCACAAGACGTAAGTAAGGGGAGAATAATGGTTTGAGTAAATTGTGTTATTTTTGTTTGCCTTGTGCAAAAAAATATTCTCCTAGCATTGCACAATTGAAGTTGAGCCACTGTCACCTGGACTGTTTTACCAATGTTTTTGCCACGTTTCTAGACCTGGGATTATTTCAGTTGTGTTCTGAAGATGAACAAAGATTTTATGGGTTTGGAAAGATATGACAATTTTGAGTGAACTAACCCTTTAAGCATGTACAAAGAGTGACAACAGTTTGTCAACAATTGGCATGTAGAAATGTAAAGATCAAAGGTCATCACACATGATGGTTTGAATGTATCTTCACACCCTAATGACTTTTCAAAGTCTTTCCAGACTAGAGGACGTGATGCATAATGAGGCTAAATTTAATTTAAGAGAAGTGTAATTAATTTACTAGTTACAAAATGAATGCACCAAAGCGCCACACGTCACAGGATTTGAATGTCAAACATTTTTTATTTAATA
Source organism: Enteromius trimaculatus (assembly GCA_032361065.1). Taxonomy (NCBI): domain Eukaryota; kingdom Metazoa; phylum Chordata; class Actinopteri; order Cypriniformes; family Cyprinidae; genus Enteromius; species Enteromius trimaculatus. The sequence continues at coordinate 15,755,703 of JAUMHP010000065.1, forward strand.
ACGAGTGCTGAGGGTCTTTAAATAGTGTATTTTGGGAGTGAGATATTTACAGACTCATGCCCTCTAGCTGAGGTCTCTTCTACACCTGAAGGTGCTTGTGTTTGACCAGATGAAGTATTGTAAGTAGTCACCTCTGCTCTTAAAATGTCTCCTCAAATGACTGCTCCCTGAAGCCACACACTGAGTTGAATATTAATGAACGGACACAGACGAAGAAGCTGCTGAGCACTGCAAACTAGTGAAAGGACTTCCTAGACTTTTAAAAATGAAAGTTCCTTATTGGAATATATGATAGAATCTTTAATATTCCATTTTTCAAAAGGTTCTTTATGGTGGATTTTTTTCAGGTTACCTTTATTTACAGTGGGTACAGAAAGTATTCAGACCACATAAACTTTTTCACTCTTTGTTATATTGCAGCCATTTGCTAAAATCATTGAAGTTCATTTTTTTCTCTCATTAATGTACACACAGCACTCCATATTGGCAGAAAAAAATAATTGTTGACATTTTTGCAGATTTATTAAAAAGGAAAAACGAAAATATCACATGGTCAGACCCTTTGCTCAGTATTTAGTAGAAGCACCCTTTTGATCTAATACAGCCATGAGTTTTTTTGGGAAAGATGTAACAAGGACAGGTGATGACCAGTGCCTGGTTTTCTCCACACAAGTGATCTTTGGGTTCTTCTATACCTCCCTCACCAAGGCTATTCTCCCCCGATAGATCAGTTTGGCCGGACGGCCAGCTCTAGGAAGGGTTCTGGTCATCCCTAACGTCTTCCATTTAAGGATTATGAAAGCAGCTGTGCTCTTTGGAACCTTAAGTGCAGCAGAAATGTTTTTGTAACCCTGGATAGATCTGTGCCTTGCCACAATTCTGTCTCTGAGCTCTTCAGGCAGTTCCAGGCAGACCTCATGAATCTCGTTTGCTCTGACATGCATTGTGAGCTGTAAGGTCTTATATAGACAGGTGTGTGGCTTTCCTAATCAAGTCCAAACAGTATAATCAAACACAGCTGGACTCAAATGAAGGTGTAGAACCATCTCAAGGATGATCAGAAAAGTTAAATATATGAGTGTCACAGCAAAGGGTCTGACTATACTTAGGACAATGTGATGTTTCAAAAATGTCAACAGTTTTGTGTTTTTCTGTCAGTATGGGGTGCTGTGTGTACATTAATGAGGAAAAATTGTATGGAGGGAGTCAGACAGTAATTCAGTTGTAGAACCGCCACTGAATATACTGGTGAGAAAGTCACCTGATGAATCAAAGCCAATCACAAGCATCTTTTAAATTTGAACATAAATAGAAGGGGCTCAGTGTCATTCACACAAACACTAAACACCATCATGATGAGACTCATTAAACTGAAATATGCAATGAACATTAATTTAACAACATTACCCTAATAAACAAAAAGAAAAAACTAGGTAGAACCATCAAAATGAAATCTAATTTTGAAATGCAATGCAGGCAATTCTGGGAATGTCAGTTTATTTTTCCCTGTACGTTTTACAAGAATTTATCATTAACCATTTAACAGGTTTTTGCTGTAGCATTTTCACAGTTTTTTGTTGTTAAAATCACTGTCATTTTTACAGTGTTTTCTGTTTTTAACCCTCTATGGCATGAATTTTTATTTTAGGAGGAAAAAAATATTTTACTCTAGTTTTAGGGAGTTTGGGGGGC
>JAUMHP010000065.1:15820874-15856670 GCA_032361065.1 Enteromius trimaculatus
GCCGATAACCGATAGTTCTGGGAATCAACTATCGGTGCCGATTAATCGGCAAAACCGATACATCGGTCGACCTCTAAAAATGATCCTCTGAGAAGAGCTCTAAAAGAGGTATTCAAAAATTACCACTGTCTCTTAGACATTGAATATGGTAATCATTTGGCTGGAAAATGGTGCTACATTTATAAAGAATGCATGAATGGCATGAATAAAAAAAACGTGAGAAAATGTGTGCGAGTTGGCTGGTAAAGGGGCCAATAAGTGCCTAACTTCGTGGCATTTCTCTGTCTGAATATCAGCACTGATGTCTAATTCATTCAAGCCCACTGATCTAAAAATAGGTGTTTTGGTTAGAAGATGATCCTAATAGGACAGGCTGCTGCCAGCATCCGTTCTTCCATAAAGTCATCTCAGAGAGTGGGCGACCATGGGGAGGGGTACAGGGATGCTTGAGCACTTAATAGAAAATCACAGCAACTGTTATTAATTTGCAGCTACTCTCATGCTCAGGAAATTTGCTATTCTTATCATGTCACATCAACACTGTGTTTAGAGTCTCTCAGTGTCCAGAAAAATGAATCTGTTCCGTAGTCATGTAATTAAACAAACATTAGGGATGTGCTAGATATTTTCAAAAACAGTGGTAACACTTGCTCTCTATTAACGAGTTGTTGAGTAATAAAAAGCATATATATATTCTACATATTCTACATCCCAAATCCTGCTCAATCCCTAAACTTAACAACTACTTTACTAAGTATTAATAAGCAGCAAATTAAGAGTTTATTGAGGAGAAAATCATAGTTAATGGTTTGTTAATAGCTAGGTTTGGGATTGAACCCTAAAATAAACTGTAACCCAAACAACTAGTTGGGTAAATGTCAAACAGATTAAACATTCTCACAAATGCTGCAAATTAGGCCAGTTTTGTGTTTGTCTCTGTCTCGTGTTCAAAAATAGCTAAGCAAATCAAATTTACCCTGATGCAGCAATCACCAAAGACATGTGTCCCAATTGAGAAAAAAAAACAAAACAAAAAAAACAGGACAAAATACCTTAGGTCAATATTAAATAAAATATAGAAGGGTAAAAGTACTGTAGGTTTTATAGGTCTTTCCTTAAATCATGAATAAATACTATTTATGATCAAAGCTAATCTCCTGAAAATCCACCTCTCAAACCCAATTTATTAATTAAATTATTAACAATTATTTATTAAATTGCGTATATATACACATATTGTTTCTTGTCTATGGCTGCTAATACAGACATAATCTCCAGCTTAAATATATGACATTGAGTCACTGTGAAACCAAAGCTCCCAAGGTTACCTACAGTTCAATGTGCACACCACAGCAAACATGAAAGCATACCCAGCACTGATGTAAATATAGACACCAGCGCATACATTAGAAGTCAATGCATGCATGCATGCAATACAAAAAAAAAAAAAAAATACATAACTGGGAAGTCATCAGGAGATCCGAAAGGTAGTCAGCAATTCTTCCTCTGCTTCTAACCTGGATGCATTTCACTGACACAATGAGAGCACTAGGCTCGGGTTTCAGAGCCTTGTATAAGGTTGTTGACTGGTGTCACGTTTTCCAACAACGCAATGCAGAGACCTTGTCACAAGACTTTAGGTGCGCTACCCCTTATTATCTCCAACGGGGGTCCGTCACTCCTCAGACTGAGGTAATTTTACCTGCAGTCACGACTGTGGGTGAGGGGGGCTGCAGGACAATACAAGCACTGTTTCCAGGCAGAAACCAGCCGGCAGTATCTTAGGTAATTCAAACAACCAGAGAGAAATATCAGACCTTGATCGCAAATTACCAGCTGACTTTGATAAAGGCGCGAAAGCAAAATAAGGCGAAACGCTCTCCCTGGATTATGGTTAAAGCTGCTCTCGTTGTGTCTAATGGGTTCAATCTGTCCAGCTGACGCAGACGGGATAAAGGGAATATGTTCAATTACACCTAAGAGAGAAAGTTAAAAGAAGGTAGACGCAGTGAGGCAAAGATGCGAAATGAGTCTTTTCAGACTCGGGTGGCCACAGACAGATCACGATGCCTGAGGAAGATGGCATCAACCCAACTTGTTTCTAATTCACTGGGAGCAGTCGGTGTCTGAGCTCTTAGTAGACGTGCACGGCTGTAATTAAATCAAAATGCTTTTCTTGCTCACTCTGCTCCAGCGTGAGGGCAGGAGACATTGTTCTGGATGTGAGGGCCCATCTAGAGTGACCATTCCCTGCAAGCCGGTAATAAGGTTAACCTGAGGCTGTTCTGTCCTTGCCGTTTTTCTCCATGATGCGCGTTTTATACCTCCGCTGTGTTCCTAGACACCGAGCCCATTAGCAATCACAGCCTTTTTGCACACACTACTGCAGCACTTCATGCGGTTCTGCAATGACCGTACACAATACAGATAAAGCATGCTGCATTGATGGGTGTTTAGCGGTAACACTAGGTTAATAGGATTACATGCCCCTTGTTTCCATCTGTTGCGAAGGTCATGAGTCTGGGTCAACCGATATCAGCTCACGACCACCGCTAGGGGCCAGTCGAAACCCCTTAATCCTCAGTAAACAGTCCTTCCACATAGCCATGTGCCTTGACGTGATGGACAACACTTTATAGCAGTTATATATAGATGCCTTGTATCAATTTCAGAGCATGCACATAAACTTTGCGTGTAGTGTCAAGGAGAGAACCATGGCTCACTCCCATTAGGTCTTTGCCTCAGATAAAGAACCCCCAATTCCTCCTTCGCCTGCATCAATAACTGAGTGTGCATCTCTAAGACTAAATATGGAAAAAATATTTCCACTGCAGTGGTCCAGCGGTTGCTCTCCAGCTGTCCCTTAGGAGAATGTTCCAATGCAGCGAAGTGAAAAAAGGCAAGAGAGTTAAACATTAGTTCCTGAATTCTACCAGCCAATGCACAGCATGGCAGATATTCAAAGGGGACAAAAGAACAAGGCTAAGTGCACTGGTGCTAAAAACACTGTCGTGCAGAATGTCATGGCTACCGCCATTAATCTTGATCTCCAGTTTCTCTCGCTGCTGGCCAAGAAATCGAGGTAAAGAATATTCCCATCTCTATTTTAGGGGGTCATTCTGCAAGCACAGGGTTTGTTTTGAAATCCAAGAATAGACCGAAATGGCGAGGTGACCTTTGCTTCTTGCATCCAATGGTTGAAAGGACAGTGCTCCGACAGCTGTTCAAGTCACACGTGGAAATGCACTGCAGTGCTCTGATGTGAGAGGTTGTATTAAGAAAGCGATACAAAAATACGAACAGGCACAGTCACAAGTAAAACTATGACCGCTGTGGATGTATAAGAGGGAACAAATGCTGTTTTGGCTGTTCAAGTCAACAAAGACACAGTCACAGTTTGAAGAAGATGCCCAAACATCTGCACAAGCAAGGTACCATGTTAAAACTCATGCTAAAGATGTAGGTGACTTCTAATACACCTGCCTGTTATTGTCAAGCATTCCTAAATAACTTGATTAATTGGTTCTGGTGGGTTTGATTGGGATGTAAGCTAAGCAGGATGGTAGCCCACCAGCAGGACAGTTGGCTAACCCTCATGTAGACAAGTGACCTTATCATCCATAGAAAACCTGCCTGGCAACTGCATCCATGCTCCTCCTTTTCTATCCAATGAGGGAGTGTTTAACCTTCTCCTCTAATACTCACTGCTGACTTCTGAGTCAGCACTGCTGCATGTGGTCTTCAGGCAAATCTTGAGTGGTCCACGGGACATCTCTGCGCTGGCTTTCTGGGTGAGCTCTGAAGCGGGAAGATGACTCACCCTGAATTCCTAATGCTCAAACAGAAGGCAAAGCCATCTGCCAGTCCTCATCTTTAAGCCATCGCTTTAGCGGCAAACAGAGTTTGTTACTGTGCGATGTTCTGACATGAATTGTAAGCTAAGTGTGGCATCTTCTGGCCTTGACGTGCTGCTCGTCTATGAATGCGAGCAAATGTTATTCCAATAAACGTTGGATTGAAATATTAAACAGGGCACAACGAAGTGTTTCCGAGAGATTTAGCACTCACCAACTAACTGATTAGAGGTTTTTGACTGGTGGAATGTGTCAGCAGTGACAACAGGCTGCATTCGAACATGAATGTATTAAGGTTATTAAGGGTAATTATGGCAGAATGATTCTTCAGTTTCCTTCTGTGATAATGTGAGGGAGCTGACATGTCAAGGACATTACACCAGCATAACACATACGCTAGATTCAACCCCTGAACAGAAGGGGTTTGAAGGTTGTAACAGATGCAGCGTTAGGAATCAGCTCATAGAAATACCACAGCAGTATTTTAACTATGTGAAATAGCAATATCGCCATCCACACCCTGTGGTGGTGGAAGGCTAATCAATTCCCAAAAGAATTTCTACTGTACTGTACTACACAGGATACAACAAACCATTAACTTGCAATATATCCGCCTCTTTATCTGACAGTTTTGGCCCAGAGAGGTTCCCGGGGGGGTATAGCAATTCACCTGCTTCATTGCTTTCTTTCCTAAAGACAAGAATTCCAGAAGCATTTCCAAACACGTATGGAATGTTTGTGACAGGTAAAATTCCAAAAATGTTCCTCTCCGCTTTAAACGCCAAATGTATTCAATGACATACCCAACCTTTTACGACAAAAACACAACTTCTTTCTTCCCGTGTGTGTCCTACAGATGAAGTGTATTGATATTGTTTCCTTTGATTACTTGAAACTCATTATTTGGCAGAGCGAGTAGTGCAAGGTCTGAGGGCCCCTCATAGCATTTACACTATGTGTACTCAACCATGACCGTTCAAAGCCACACTAATTCCAAGTGAATAAATTGCTCCCTTTGACAAATTGTTATTAATTCTCGTTTTGGCAGCCCACCAAGACAAACCTTTCCACTACATTTCTAGGGACATTTGTATAGCATTCCTTGTTTCCAATCTGATTCTTTAGTGGCCAAATTTGTTAAGAGCCTAAATCTTTTTCTCTAAGACGATATGTTAATAAGTATATATTTAGAGTTATCTGTGCTAAGTGCTTTAGGTGTTAGTTAGTCTATCAAAAGCTGCCAGGTATCATTCAAGCCAGACTGTTGGTCTGCCACCTGCACTCTTTCCTCAGTGTGAGTGCGAGTACATCGGATTTGTACTGCATATCCCTTGACAACCCGCAGTGTTAGTCTCAGCATTCCTTCTGGATAAGGTCAGGTCTTTCTGGTGCAAATATCAGGATCTCCGGCTTGGGACTACATGGGTAACAGATCTTTCCAAATCTGTTGGCACGGCAGGAGAAAGATTCCAGTATTAGGGTAACAATACCTGACTTCAAGCACAAAACCCCACCAACCACATCTTAAAGTCCAGATTAACATGATCTCCTCCTCTTGAAGAAGCCATTAATAATAAAGAATAAAAGAGCAGGGGCTGAATGCATGTTTTATTCCAAACAGCACAACCTTCAGTGTATTGTGCATCACTTTGGCCACATAATAAAAGCCTTTAATAGCTCCTAATGCTCGGCTGATCTCAGACCGGGCTCTCAAATGGAAAACAAAGAGCTTTAATTTAGCGAGGGCTAGTTTGTACTGTGTAATCCACCGGCCTCACGCTCTCCGCTAGAATCCTGCATAGCTTTTGTGGTGCTGCTGTGATAAGGAACACTAAAACACACAAGGAACTTGTTCTTTTTTGAGGATCTAACATCAGTGAAGTCAGAGAGCGAGTGCTCAAAAGGCCACCAAAAGAAAAAGGAAAAACCTTTAATTGGCTTTGATTGTAGGCTTTGAACCTCTTGGCAGCTATTCAGCTTGGATAGCTTTGTCGGAGGTTGTAGTGTGATGACTATGAGATATGCCCGTCGTGCCAAACTGCTCTGACCCATTCATTGTTTCACAGTAATTCAATGAGGTTTGTTGCGTTTAGCTACTGATGCCCAAACTTGTTGCTGAGAAACTGAAGTGGAAACAAGGCCAAGCCGGGTAACCGATTTACAAACAAATCCACAATGGTTCTTGAAGGTGATTAATCTCGATCCATTCATTAATTCTGCATTCATGCAGTCAGACTGAACCGGCTTTTTATGATTGGGAAATAAAGTCTTTCCACTTTAGACGTTCTGCTAACTAAAGTAATTTTTTTAACTAAACTGCCCTCCAAAACTCTACTTTTCTAGGGCATTTCCAAACTTTTGGAGGACAGTGTACATGTCAACTAATTCTTATTAATTTGAAACTACATGTCTACCAACTAACACTGTTAGGGTAGGTTTAGGATTAACAGAGTAAGTTGACATTATGCTTTCTGATAGTCGGTATGTAGCGTGTTGTGGAGTCATCAAAATAAAGTGTAAGAAGATATTAAGCAGAGAGTCTACTAATACTCTAATGACTGCTAGTTGACATGTAGTTGCAAAGTTACTAATGTCTAAAGTGGATTATTGAAATAAAGTGTAACCAAAAAAATGTCATTCAACGCTAAAAATACTGTACGGTTAATGTGATCCCACTTCACATCATTTGAGTGCATGCTAAATAAGTGCAACTCGTTCGTGCCATGTATTTCTTCAGTCACAGACAAAGGAAGTAACCGCAGGAGTGAGTCCTTCCATCAGCCCAAAAGAGATGTAAAAACTTAATTCTTTTAGTGGCCAGTCACTGCCTTACCAGGGTCCTTGACTCAGCCGCTCCGGTCTTAGAGAATGAAAGGCTTGAGGCGGCGCTCGTGTCCTCAGCCGACCCACGTACACGTGACTGAAGTGAGAGCTGCATGAGGCAGTGGTACGAGGGAGTGAGGGGCAGAGGGAATTGGTGAAAGAGCAAATGCTAAAAGGAAAGAGCGATCAGAGCCGCAGCAAATAGCGAAGCAAGTAGGCCAAAGCTGGATGCTTTCTATGGACAGTTTTTTCTCTCTCGCTCTAACTCGGCACCATTACAAGGTGCATCACGTTTGTTCTTTCACAGCTCACTGCTTCCGTTCTCTCCTCTCACTTTTCTCCAATCCTCTTCTCTCTCTCTTCGGCATCACAGAGGCGATTTGTGAGCTGCTATCTGCAGTGCTTCTGTCTAACAGACAGCTGTCGCCTGAGGTGACTCCAGATTCCCTTTTGGGCTCTCCGCCCAAAGCGAGACTTCACCTACCGAAATTCTGCTGATGCGCACAAAGCGTCGAGGGCAAACTCAGTGCAAGGACGGCATGTGCTCAGTCGCGTGGCAGCCAGGTCTGCATTACCTGTCCTTCTGCCGTCTGGTAAGACTCTTGAGAAAGTGTTCCTCTTCCCCCAAGACCTATTACACTTGTACGGCCCAGATTCATTGTATGAGGATCTCACGAACGCGTCATCTCTTCCCAATGTTGTCTCTCTGGACGTGAGCCAAAACAAATCCTCAGTTGATGCCGTTTTTTTATCTTGTCCTCCATCATGATTATCAATTACTCCATTGGAAGTCTCTTAATGAATATTAACACATTGTTACACCTGAAAAACTACGTTAATTAGACAGGGAAATGGATGGAGAGTGCCTGGAGAGCCCTTAATAGAAGAAAACAGAACTTAAGGCCAGAATATGTATTAGAGCAGCTGATAATGCACCAAATGACTCCGTAATTACCGTGGCCTTAAATGACTGAAATTTAGAAATATGATGCACATAAAACACTAAGCTATGATCGAATTACTCAATATTTCCTCTGTGTTGGTTTGAACACCCATCACAGTTGTAAAGTTGAATGGTTATTTCATTATAGAAGCATTTAATTAAGTAAAGTGCCCTTCTAGGCATCTGAGGCCTGCCGCTATCCTCTTGCAGCCATACGACCCCTTTCCTCAAAAAGCCACTGGTGAGATTCATTACTTCATCAGTTCCTGAGCTGCAATTCGCTCAGTTAAGCGATGGCCATGTCAACAAGTCATCTGAGGAGGCGCACATCCTTAAAAAAAAAAAAAAAATCAGCAGCATTTGCAGAGTATTCATTTGCTTTCACTTTCCAACTTTTGTTCGTGTTATCTTTTCAGACCTTTGGTCACTATCGTATCCATATCTTCAAAGTCGGAAATAATAACTCTAAAATATGTCAGCACTTTTTTGTTAACCGTACAAGAATAGCTTTGAATCTCATGCAGATAAGACAGACTGTAACGCAAGACACAAAAGTAGTGATAGAAACGGCAAAAAGAAGAAAATTCCACTCAATGATTTCAGTTCCTTCACAGTTCCAGCAAGAGTTTAACAGCTTGTAAAGGAATAAATATGTTGCGCAATGAAATTTCATTGCCTTCAGATCATTTAAAAGTTGAATACAAGTTTGCTTTATTATTTTAAAAATGTAAACAATTAAAGAATACTCATTTCCCAACCCAAAACGTAAAACTTGCATATATTAACACACACGGCAAGAACTTTCTGTGCAATAAATCCAGCGGCTGCCATGTTTGCTGAATGCCACAAGGTCATAACAGATGCTGTTCTTTCCTCCTGAGCGCGTGCTATTTATGCCTGTCAAGGTCTGGTCCGCTGACACGCAACAGAAGCTATGACTCTGCCCACGCTCCCACTCCCTGTCCACAATGAATCCTGTCACTCACGCTCTACGCCAAACTCGTAGCTAATCCTTTACGATCCGTAACTGCCATTTCAGGAGATCTTAGCATCGGTCTCAAACCAGGATTTACGAACCTGTTGCTGTAATTACTTCAGCCTACCAACCACAACGCATATATGACTCCCTAGGAAATCTTTTCACTATATTACTTTAAACGCTAGCTGAGTGCAAACATGTCGTGACATTTGAGCTCGAAACTGTGCACAGTAGGAGAGATTTCAATTGAAAGTGTGCTCGAATGACAAGCCCTCAAACACAAGCCCCCCGGCTACTTGCCAACGTCTAGCTGGGCTTCTGCCAGCACAATCAGCAGAGATGTCCTTGGGAGCCAAACACAACTTGAGGAATGCCTCTGTGACACATCATCACCGAGCTGCCAGGTCATTACTCACCTCTGCTAGTACGGCACTCATCATCTCAACCTGGTAAATTACAACATGCCCACAACACAGCCCTCCACCTGCTCGCCGCGAGACCCTCAGCGATCAGGGGATGTGGTCAACATGTAAACAAATTCACACGGAATTTACACACTCGCGACTTGAGTTACAGCCCTAAGAATCCCAACCCAGCCACAATGATTTCTGGCCGCAGCTTGCTTGCGGTGTCTGTATCTAAGTGATAACGGATGAAATGAGGCACGCCAGGTTGACAATCTGCCTGTTTCAGGAGGCCGTTGTGCCGTTCTCGATGGCGATCGTCTGCATCTGTTTATTTTCGGTGGCTGCGGGTGACATTTGGGTGCTTTTCATTAGCGAGGGATGCGGAGAGATGCGCTCCCTGAGGCACCACAAAGGCCTGGGGGGGGGAGAAAAGCGGAGGAGGGCTGCCTAAACCATCTTCACCTCAGACGACACGGTTTTCTGAGATGCAGCATAGAATGCGATGCATCAAATCAAAGTAGCATGCTTATTTGCCTTACTTTGCAAAGTGGGCAAAGGGTCAAGAAGAATCAATCAAAATAGAAGTTGTAAAGGAAGATTAACCAAACGTCAGAAGATAACCAGTGCTTAGTGGTTAAGCTCCCGCGGTTCACAGGGTTAGGAAGCACTAGGTATTAAGCTAGATTTTGCCTAAAGTGGCCTCTTCCATGCCGTTATCCTCTCTGAACGGGTGCAAAATGACTCCCATAAAAATTCTTTCAGACCATTACTAGAAGAGGCTAAAGGTTAAGCACAGACATCAATTTGGTAAAAATATACTTCTGTCTGCACAAGCAAACTATCTGTGAAGTTAGTGTAAAAACTAGAGGTAGAGGCTGATGGGAAGAGATCAGTGCTGAAAGCTTGTTTATACAGTCCTGTTGAAAAAGCAACGTCACTGATCTGTGTGGTCGACGTGCATGTGACTTCAGAGTTCACACAAAACCATATTAGGAATAAGTACTGGATTGAGTCAAATAGAGACAAAGAGCATTCGTTTCTCAAAGCGACGACTCCAGAGCCTCACGGGAGAAGGTGAAATCCAAGAAGCATTGCGTCAACGGGGATCGAAAACAGACGCAGATGATAAGCGTCGTGTCCTATCGATGCATCTGCTATCTAATCGTGTGCAAAAGCACACGTGCTTTTCCGTACGAGGAGGGGGTACTTTGAACTTCGCAGCTGTCTGATCAAAGGGGACGGTCTTTTGAGTTTCCACAAACAACCAATTCCCTGCTCTGTTGTCCCAATCCGCGCCTTCAAATTCAATCACGCCAGATTACATCCTGCTATAGGAAGCCATAACACATGTAAATATAATCTGCCAGACAAAAGTCGAAGGGCTATGAAACACCTGTTCTTTTTGATGCGTCTGCCTCCCCCCCCACCTCCCTCATTCAGTGACGTCCCTTTTCATCCTGAGCTCGCGTGTGAAAAACAGTGATAATTCGGCCTTGAAAAGAACCTGACCCTGGAGAGGATGGGAAATGTCCGTCTCCCTCTTCTCATAAGCACGAGACCGTGTAAAACTCGGCCATTTTCAAAAGCTTTGCAGTAAATCTCTGACAGGCAGGTTCAAACTGGATCAGGCTTTGCGACGAAAGCTGCAGACGCCCCTAAAGCTCGCAGTAAATAATACAAGATGTCTGCGAGGTGCATCCCTTCCGGCTAACGACTGACTGACCTCACGTTCACGTGATTGGACATCCAGTGGGAGATTTTTCCAAACAAGACTAAATGTTGGTCATGCTGGGGGTAATTAGAGCACAGGCAAGTGTCAGTGTCTGACTGACCCAAGAAAATCGAGTTTTTCAAACTCCCTGTCAATGTTTTATTTTTTCTTGTCTTAAAGCATATTAATCAAAAAGCATGTCTAATAAATTAAAATCATGAAGCTTACACAATTCCACAACTGAAAATTGAATAAAATTTTAACAGTTACATGTTTAAGGCCCTATGAAATACATTTAACATTTTATTTATTTTTTTCACCAAATTTTCCATTTATTTCTGAATTCCATTTTAATGAATTCATTAATTTTATTAATCAAAAAAATCTTTAATTAATTGATTTTACCAAAACATATTTTATTATTAAATTCTTTATTTTTTCAGAAATACCATGTTGTGCATTTACATTTTTCTTCTAAATAATATTTTTTGGTTCATTTTTTTAGTAGTAGTCATATCATCACGTCAATTAATATATCTCTAAGCACAGTGTCTTAACTGATAGCTATTTTGACCGGTTGTTGTGAAAACCTTTGCGTTTCTGTTTGTATATGATCTGACAATAGTCTCAAAAGAAACAGTAAAATATTTATGTGTTCATATATTGAGACACCAGAAAACCCAATATGTGCGTAGTTGACGAGACCGCACGTCTGCGCCATTCATTCACACAGAACATGCAGGACTGAGGGGTTAACATTCACAGACACTATTCTACATCACTTTCAAATTTAAGTGTACTGACCAAATTTGAATTTATTCGTCCAAAATTGTAACACATTCAAATTCCATGTTTATGACTAGATTCCATCGTGGAAATCTCAGGGCCTTGCATATATTTCACTCTGTTTACAACTCACAGCTTGTGTTTGAACATGTAGTAACAATATGGACTCATTCCTGCGTCCATATAAGAGATAAGAGCGTCGTGTTGTGAAAGCCCTTTGGGACTTTGTGCCACGCGAGTAGAAATGGCCTGCGAGTAATTCATCTCCAAGGCCTCTTTACTATATCACCCCACTCATCAGCAGATTACCACACCCAGCCGCAGCTCCCATCGTCACCGAACAGACTAGTCGTCCTCTGCGTGCAAGCGGTGTTCCGGTCAGCCCCAGCCGAGGTGGACCTCTGGGGCGCATCTTCTCTGGCACTAACAGCCAAGCCATTCGACTAATGGCTCCCTTAGGCTCCTTCCACTGATAGCAGTGAACTGTGCGTGTCTATTCTCTTCTCCCTATGTGCTTTTAATGCAAGAAAAGCAGTGTCTGATACCAAACCCCTGTGTAAGGCTTTACATATTAATGCGTAGTGCCACACACTGTAATGAAAGCAAAACAGCCCCTCCAGCCCGCGAAAGGTGCTGCTTAAATCGGGAAAGCTCTGTGTCACCTTTAAGAGCAACTTGATGTATTTGTGGAAGCGAGTGGGAGTTTACATCTTTAGGCTTTCTGTCACTGTGAATTAGTGGGCATCAGGAATCGTAGGATGCACTTATACGAGTCAAGAGCTCTGCAATTGGAAAACAGAGTGGCGTTTTTAGCACTCATTTGCACACAGACGCTTCCTGCCCATGCAATTAGACATACATTTTTATACTTGTGTATTTTTAAACAGACGCTCATTAGAATAATTTTAGCGCCGTCTTTAGGCCCATACAGGCATCCGGTGTTGACAGCTCTGCGAAGGCGAGAACGAAAACTCCTTCAGGTCCCCAACAATCCCGGCTTTTAAAGAAACAAACACTCTAGTGTGCTTCACCCATCCTAATGACCCTTCCGTAAGAGTCGCCCCCAAAAACATTCCAGTCACTCCAAAAGCAAAAGACAATTCTGTTGTGACGCAAGCAAAACAAAGCCGTACAATTCACATGAAAGACCATCACTACAACCCGTCCATGACCCGACTTCTAAGTAGGCAGGATTATATGAGCTACCATCATTTGGCAAGTGTCCCGTGCCATGTGATTGGGCTCTTGTATGCCATCATGCTGGCTGCCAGAGTCTGTGGGCATTTAAAAACTCGGATTTCCTCTTTAAAGCACGGAATTCGACTGGAAAGCATAGTTTTCTATCAAAAGATGAGCTTGTGAGTAGCCTGCAACGCACATTTTTCATCATCGAAGCCTGCCCGAAGATCTAAAGTATATAAGAAAAGAAGGAAAGGCATTTCTAGAGACCTGTCACAAAAAGAGCATCTGAGGGTGAACTGTTTACCTTGGGTGAAATAACCTGAGGGAAATACATTCAAAGAAATCAATAACCCATCACGGGCAGGTTAACTTCCTCCATGTACCTCCAGCAATGTTTGTCTTCCTCGTGAGAGGAAGAACTCAGGACATCTGCTTCATCCGTGATGTGAAAATATGTCATGTGTGATATGCAAACTTCAAATTAACATCTGGTAAACATCTTATAGTTCCGAAATGGCATGGGTTTGACCTCCTCAAGAGGTTAGGTCCTGACAGACGTCTTCTAACCAAATCCTCCACAATGAATCTGGTGCAGTGGTATCATAAAGGCAAAGCAAATATTCAAATGACTGTAATGAAAATGCTAATGTAACCCATTGAGATTACTCCTGCTTTCGTCCAAGGCACAGAGTCTAGAAATAGGGTCACACACAGCTGCGCCGCATCAGGGGAGACTCTGAAAAGCACATAGAGTACTGCGAAAGTACATGAAAGGGCTAATGGAAAAGTGGGAAACGCTTTCTGTATAGCAGTATTTGACATAGAATAAAACTGACTTTTCTCTAGCGATTGCTGATATTTTGCCCTGTGGCAATGAACAACTACTGTATCCAGAGCTTGTCTTAGATAGTTTATCTCACTCTGTCTATTTGAGAAGGGCTGCGTAAGCCACAGATGGACACTACACTGTTGCCTAGACAATCACTGTATAACTGTGCATGTAAATGGGGGGACTGTGAATTTATAATTCATATCAGGGATCCATGCTGCAACTCAAAATTTAAGGAACATTATCTTGTAGGCCTCTAAAAACAGCCATCCATTCACTAATATAAAGCACCACAGTAGTGCAATATTTGTAGACATTGTATTATAGTAATTTTATGTACCCTGGATCTGGTAATTATTTGCCATAACACTGACTTGTGTTTCTGTGAAAATGTCTAAAAAACTAATTATACAAGTTCACTTGAGAATCAACACTGCATCAGATTTTAAGATCTGCACTTGCTTAAAAAAAATCTGTCAGTGCTGTAAGACTGAATACGATTTGCATTCCATATTATAAAGGTTAAATAAGATAAATATATATACATACACACACACATATATATATAGTAAAGTATAAGTGAAAGTTTGTTTACATGTGCGCGTGTGAATTGTTCATATTATGCATATACACTACATCATCCTGACACACTCCTTATTGAGATTTCTGATCGCTGTTTGGGAGTTTCTACAATCCAATCATCTGCAAGTCCTCACTAGTGAAAGGAATGCTAGTGTTTCAAAACAGTCTTTGTACCCACGTTTGACACGCAGAGAACAAAACGAAAAGTGACGGAGGGTTGTGTTCAGGTTGGTTTACTACGGCAAAACAGCAGGGAGGAGTGCTAATAATCACTGCGGCATCAGAACGAGACTTACAACCAGTTGAAGTTCAGGTCACAGAGTGAGAACAGAAAGGTGAATAAAACGGACACCGTATAAAGGTCAACGCAGTTCAACTAACACAGACAGCTGAAATTGCCCAAGACTGACGATCTCCAGAACAGCACACAAAAGTGGCCAAAGCCTGCCAAACCAAAGGTTTGAATTAGGTCACAGTCATACAGTGTGTGTTTGGAGAAGTTTTCTTATAGGTTTTCAAGAGTGTGAGAGAGTCGGGTTCTCACTCAGGACCAGGAGTCGATGAACAGGCTCTTTTGGATTGGTTACTGTCTGAACCCAGAACATTCTGTGAAGGAACACTGTGTATTTTTTGTTGCTGTCCTTGGAGCCAATGACCTCCTCAGACTTTGATTGGTTCTTCCAGCCTTTACAACTGAATTAAAGATCCTTCCAAGGGACAAACATTTTAGTTAGCTGCTGGGAGACTCTTTAACTGCTTGTCAAACGCTAATTAATGCACATCGGAATGCATTTTATTATGAGTCCTGTTGCACAGGATCTTCTAGAATGCTTTAACATTACATAAAACATGCAACTAAAGTATGACACAGCAGAAACATCTACACTCACTCAATCACAGTGACACGAAAAACACCGGATGTGGCTACAATCCTACATAACCAAGAATATATATACGCTTAATTAACAAATGACAAATTCTTATGATTCTTGATACAAATGAATTACTTTATAAACATGGTCCATACTTTGACTTACTGTGTACTGCACTTATGGACCACTTTTATGATACCTTTAAGGAAACTCTGCATGAGTCCAGTATCTACATCATAACATAAACAAAATTAATTAAGGTCTTTGTAAGAGGAGCGCTGGTTTTCTCCTGGGTTCGTATAATCCTGCTGATTCTTTAGTATACCTGCGTCATTCATTAGGTGCCGCTTGGTAACCACTCTTAATTATTACCATATAATAATCCATATGACCACCAATTAGTACTGTATCCACCAAATCAGTAAAAAGTTACTAAATAGACAAGGAATATGAAGAATACTTGCCATATTTAGGGTAGCAGGGCACACCTACAGCAGGTCTGTGTTTCAGTTACCTGCTGTTACGCCATAGACTTGCATTTTTTGATGCCTACATGTTCCCATTTGCCCACTGTGAGTCCCTGCCGGTCTGAGCTTGCCCTTCCCTAATGTCTCGTTGCTATGGTAAGACTGGTACGCTCCCTTCCTATTCAAAACATGCAGAAATTTCCTTACCCTCACTTGCTTTCTCTGCTGCATCTGATCTAAGACAAAGGACTTAAGAATCACAGTTACCTAAATGAAAGAAAATAGCTCAGAAAGATGGCTGATGAGTTGTTAATGACTTTAAAAGAATAGTTCACCCATAAATTTAAATCCAGTCATCATTTACTCACCCTCAGGTAGTGATGAATTATGTGATGAATTTCAATATAAAAGGAAGATATTTTGAAGAAAGGTTGTAACCAGTCTGTTTTGGTCACCATAAACTCCCATAATAGGGAAAAAACCCACTATGGAAGTCAATGGTGAACCAAAACAGCCTTATTACAACCTTTCTTCAAAATATCTTCCCTTGTTTTTGGCAGAACAAAGAAATTCATACAGATTTGGAACTACTTGAGGGTGAGTAGATGACAGAATTCTCATTTTTGGGTGAACTGTTCCTTTAATGAGACTTTTTATATATAGACAAGCACGTTTTCTTAGTCAGTGGACTTGAGTTGGCAGGTTTGATTCAATTATGTGAATCAATTTAGTGGAACAGTCTACAGATTCAAGATTCTGATTCATTTGAGACCCATTTCAGAGACAATATCAAACATCATTGAAAGGCTGAAAAATGTTGAGATATCATTTTAGCCAAATCACTCACTTAGTATGTGTGTGTCATCTCTAAAATCTAAAGACAGGCACCAGATAATAAAGAACATCTAGAGTTTTATAGTCGGGTACATTTGATCTGAAGTACACCGTGTGCGTTATACAATCCCCAAATGCACTCGCAAGAGGAGAAGCTGAATCTAACACAAAAAGCTTTCTGTGCTTTTATTTTCACACAGTGTACAGGTGGGGGCTGATTTGATATTGGAATAACACACCTGCAACTTTGTTTAGCTTGCAAATATATAGGCCAACCTGCAAGCATGCAAATGGTCCCTGCAGTTGCCCTACTAAACTCATGCATACTACATTGATTTATACCACTTCAACTGAGACCAATCAAAACACATATCACGCTAATCTGTGCCGTGTGAGTGCTTCGGAGATTAAGATATAACCATAGGTCCCAGAATACAAAGGTTGCAACTTTGTTTTTCTTCATCCGAGTTCAGATTAGGACACTTGAGCTTTCACAAGAGCGTGAGACTGCAGAGACTTAAGACCGTAATATAAAACAACAGCAAAATGATAATGCAGGCATGTCTTCAGGATACTGCATGAAGATGCAGTGAAAGCTTTAATCGGGCTCTAAAAAATGAGAGCTATTAGGCGAGACATATCCAAGGTGATAATACTGGGCTGAGAAATACTACAGCATAAAACTAAATGGCTGCTTCCATAACAAAAATGATCAGTTCATCCAACCTGCTCATTTATTTACTAAGCTGCGCTCAAACTTGTGTAAATTACTCTGTTCCTGGTTATTCTTTTCAAAATATCACCAAGGACAGTATAAAGTTTCACCCTATGAACAATAAAATAT
This sequence comes from Enteromius trimaculatus, assembly GCA_032361065.1. NCBI lineage: Eukaryota > Metazoa > Chordata > Actinopteri > Cypriniformes > Cyprinidae > Enteromius > Enteromius trimaculatus. The sequence continues at coordinate 15,837,988 of JAUMHP010000065.1, forward strand.
CCATTTTCTTTATAGAAATGGGCAAATGTACTTATTGTAGTAATTAACAAAGTAACCCTGAACCTACCCCATGTAGTTACCTTACATTAACAGTACTTTTTGTGTTAGCACATTATAAGTACGTGTGCTGTAAAATAAAGTGCAACTGCTATCTTTGTGATTATTGAACAGGCCTGTCTTATGACTGAAGAAAAGGGTTTTTGTAGCGAAAACATGGCGATTTGTGAACTGCTGTAAAACGCTGTTATCAAACTCATAGTCATGCAACACTGCAAATCACGATGAGCTTGTCTTACAATCCTGTTGCACAGCATTTTCTTCTAGAACGATGTTAACGTTCCACAAAACACTATGACACTTGCAAAACACCTAAACACAGCTACTCAATCATCACAGCGTTGTGTAAGGAAATCCTTAGGTAGAAATAAACGTGCTTTACGATGCCATAGAAGAACCTTTTTGTCTAAATGGAACCTTTAGGTTCTGAAGAACCTTTCTGTTTCGCAGGAGGTTCTTTGAGGTGAAATAAGGTTCTTCGGATTACAAAGATCTTTGACTAAATGGTTCTTTGTGAAATCAGAAATGGTTCTTCTATGGCATGGAAATGTAGGATCAGCACATTATAGGAAATTTCTCCTTTTGAATTCCACGGATGAAACATGCAGGTTGGGAACATTGTGAACGATTTGTTCTTATTTTTTGGAGAACGACCCTATAATCATTACTGCAGAACTGCGTACATAAATGCTAATGTAATGAACATGGGCGTCAATTACAGACAACACTAAAGTGAATGTATCTATAGATCGTCATCCAGATAATCTATTTAAGAGAGTTTATGTTACAGCAGACTGAGGGATATAGTTACAGAAAACATCCTACCCTTGCTCCCATGACCAGACAACTCAATGAAAGGCTTTTTCAACCTTTGATGCCAGCTGAGCTCTTAGCTGATGATGGATTAGTATGGGTACATTATTGATATCAAGGCCCTGTCTTTCCACAGTCTATCCCTTTCAGTTCCAAATTGACATTGATCTGTTACAGAGCATTCCCAGACTTCCTCACGTCCCCAAAGAGAGATGGAGGAGGCAGATGATGGACCTCTGGGGCTTCAGGAGAGGAAACAGTCCTTCTAATAAATACGAGAACGCCCTGAGCAAGGCAAGAGACAGCGCTGTAAAGTAATTGGAGTGAAAAGAGCAAAACATAAACTGACGATCCAGAGGCAGCAGCCAATTTATGGAGCCACGTTCAGCCTTTCTGTGAAAACCAAATCAAATTATATTCCTGTGATGCTTTATGGTATCTCGTTTTACTCTTGCTCTCAGTAGATTCCAAATGAATAGACTAAAAGCGCGCAATTTCTTCAAATCTGATGTCAAGTCAATTCCAAGCAGCAAACTCCAAGCAGAACATCTAAAACATCATTTCATTGCCGATTTGATTCGATTTCATGCTTCGACTTCACAACGATAAGGCAAATGATGGTGAAAATGCTTCAGTAAACAAACAGACACAGAGTCAATTGTCTGAACTCGCTGTAAAGACCATGTCAACCCTGCATATTTATGGTTTCAAATGAGCATAAAATTATGATGAGGGGAGGCACAGCTGACTGACATGAGCTGGGGGTGGAGGGACTCATTTCATGGTGTAAATACATTTGCCTGACTCTGTCAAGTTAGGTGACTCAGCCCATATCACGAAAGCTGAACACATAGTACTGCAGTGCCGCACATCACGACAACCGCAAGCTCGCCTCAGAACTGGTGCAGTGTGATGGATTTCAAAACCTTAAAATGTTCCCATTTTACGCAGCGAATGTGGAAATGTCGACAGCAGAACATAAGGTTACAGTGAGGGGAGAACAGAAACTGGAATGCCATGAAGGTCTTTTTTCCCCCATTGCACTAGGGATAAACTGACAGGCCGATAAATTGCTGCTATTATGACATTTTTTAGCATCAGCCAACAATCTTGCACACTGCACTTTTTAATAAAAGGGATAATTGAGTGAACTTCATCTACACTTAGCCTTTATTGCACAGCTCTTGATTCTGATTGGTCAACCACAACATTCTGCAGTCACATCTTCTCACTCATTTTAATCACATGAGAAATAATTTCAACCATTTAATATCTGTAACAACCAGACATGATGGCAAACCAATATTTGTCTCTCTGGAATACTCGATTCTGATACAATCATTTGTATTTGAACTCAAAATCAATATCCTTTGTCAATAAAATCAATACACAATATTCTACTTAATCATCTGGCAGCAGCAATAATAACTGAGAGATGCTCTTCTCCGCGTAATGCAAAACATATGGAAGATGAAATCCAGTTGCTTATTCATCGAATACGTTCCGAGACGAACGCCATTTTTTGCATGAATATAAATGCTGTTTATAAATCAAAAGGGTGCGATGCTTGTAGAGTGGATGGAGAATTATTAGTCGTGATCTGAGCTGCTCCACTTTGCGCAGCGGCAGTCAGTCAGTCACATGCGCGCGCGTCAGTGGCCCCACCTCCCGCTAAGTCTACTACGTTCAACGGCGAAGAAAGCACATGACTGCAGTAACTGTGTTCTGTAACTACAGTCACGAGGATGGAGTACTATTACACTGACCAGACAGCGAGTTCAAGCACATTTACAGCGTTCACAATATTCCCGCTGACACAAGGACAAAGGACAAACAGCAGCGAGCGTTATTACCTCCAGCATGTTATAAGAAGTCTGTAAACGAGTCGTCAACCTTTCGATGACACACCTGACACAAAGTAAACGGCGCGCGACTTGTAAACATGCACAATTGAATTTATGATACCAAAATTACACTTTAACTACCGGCATGTGGCAGTTTTCGAATTCCAAATAATAATTTAATGTATACTTATTCACCTCATCTTTCTCCTAAGTGTATCAGTATCCGAGTGTTTCAAAGTAACGTCAGGCTTTTTAAGCGTTTTAATTAAAAACCCCCAATATTGTATCTATAACGTTAAATAAACACTTTGCAGTGCGACAAAAACCTGTTTGACATGGCAAGCACGAAAGTGCAAAATGCACAGCGTTTTTATTTATTAATATCTACTACAGCACATGATGCAAAGATCGTTTGACTAGCTCTAATTAGCATCAAGCTCGTTTTGTAACAGTTACGCAAACGCTTATGAAAACAATACATTTCGTCAATTGAGCAAGAGTTCCGATTTCTACACTATGATGTACATTTTGAAAAGGCCTACAGTGCTGTGTATCAGTTTCTCAACTTTATAAGTGTCAAAATGCATTCGGTTTAACAGCTAAAGCAGTAAATATTAATTATACAAACACTGATACGCATCAGCTGCGTTAATACTAGCATCTGCACCGACGCAAAGCATAGCCTAAAGACCGAGAAAATACACATCTGAAAATCCCATAGTTTACTTGATCTTTATTACTTTTCATTTACCTCGCAATAACCTCGCGCTTTTGTTTTAAGTTATATTAAAACTACAAAAGATCAGCAAGCAACTTAAAGTCAAGTTCACCCGAGCACCCACGTGTCACATACTCTCTCTCACACACACACACCGGGAAATTGGTGTGATTTTTGGCAAAGTGATGAACACGTTTGAACTCATTCTATCCTGTTTGAGAAGTTACTAACCTTCCCCTAATCGCTAGCCCTCGAAAGCAGACTTAAAAAAAATAAAAACAACGATTATCTTTACAATATTCATTACTTTCGCATGTGTGCATAATTTCCTGTGAACTCCACGTGAAGCGCAGACGGCAGGGACTCCAGACGCCGGCTGAGACGCTCTGACAGCATCGATGAAATGATGCAAGTATATCGCGCCACGGAGAGTAACGTGCAAAAATACACCCGGGGAAAAACAGCCACGCTTCTGCTCTATCAGAAATGGTGCACGGCTTACCTGGCTGCCGGAGTTTTCAGTCAAGTAATTGAAGACAAATGAAGAGAGCTCCTCATCTAACAGTGAAGCGCAGTCCGCCATCTTCTAGAGAATGAGATGAGAGGAGCCAGAGAGCGCAGCTATACTGCTCTCCCCGCATGCAGTGAGGAGCTCTAACCGATCGAGGGCAGTGTTCTGAGGCGCCTCAGTGCTTCACAAGCATGGCTGGGTTAGGTAAAACAGCGGAAAAGTGAATTATTGGAAGGTGCAGGTGGGTTAAACACAGGTTGCTGGTGGCTTTAGGAGGATGTCGGGACTAGGTGCAGGTTGTATGTTCCTTACTGTAACTGAACCTGCTTGTGCTGTTTAGATTACAGTGTCTATTACTCATTTATGATGCTAGTTCATGATGTCTAAAGTCCATGCTTTGAGCAGGTATTATATACTTATATTGTGTGTGTCTGCATCCTGCAGTATCTATACTACAGGACTATAGTATCTTCTATAGATACTGCTTACTGTACTATAGTATCTTCTTATATGCACAATATGCAACAAAGCTCTTTTGCTGGGCATACAACTTACGGCAACCAAAAAATATTTTCAGGCCTATTTTGTTATTTAAATATCTTTGTAAAAAGTCAGATGTATTTTGTATTTACATACATTTAAACTTAGCATTTTAGTTCAATTCAAATGTTTTTAAATGCAAAAAGGTAGTATTTTGTATTTCAAATACATTTATGTGAAATACTGCCCATCCCTGAGTACTAGACAGTCTTTTGATCCTTTATGTTGGGGGAAAAAATCCTTATCTTTAACCCTAGAACTGTAATTATTAAATAAAAAAAAATGATAGATAAAAAGCAGACACACTGCTGACTTTAGGCCTGATCCTTACAAATCAAAGCTTATGGTGATAAAGTTTGATATATCAGTAACGCATTAAAATCTATGTAAACAATTAGGGTAATTGCTCTGTAATCACTAGACATATTGATTGGCTGCTCTTGTCAAGTGCAGTTTTCCTACAGTCGCTCACAGACCATGATGTAGAGATTTTGACAGCTCTTAGTACTTGAATCGAGATGAAGTCAGAGTGACATCTCAGAAATCACCAGCTGACTGTTAGTCAAGAGAAGAGGCAAGTCTGCCGAGGAAACCATCCCCTTTATTTGATTCGCAGCAAAGACAAATCTTATAGATAGTAAACTTTTTGAATGGCGTGCCAACCAATCCATATAAAAATATAAACCGACAAGCCCTTGAAGAACCATTACAACTTCTCAGTCAAATCTGAAATCACCCCAAGGTCACATCGGTGTATTGAACTGTGGACTGCCTAGCTAGCTATCGACCAAACACATGCTGTTTCAGTGGTCAGAATGAAAGAATGAAAACACACAGTAGAAATAATCCAATGCATGCTCTTACATGCTTGATCAATGAATAGGTTGAGCTAATTCTTAGAGCATGTTGAGGGAATTTAAGTGCAACGACAGCTGCATCAAAAACTTCCAGGGACATTTAGACATTTTACTTCAAGCCAACAAGCCCACCTTCCATAAGAGTGTAAAAGGTCACTGAGGGGATTTGACAGGGCTGAGCGTCTGGTGGGTGTCTCTGACAGCTGTCAGACCGGAGGAGTTCATTCTGTGTTGGAGTTATCAGTCAAGAGAAGAGTCTGTTTCATCAGTCATATCATTTCATTGATTATGCCCTGATGTATGGAGGTCAACAACATTGTGCCTTCAGCTGCAGTTGTCCAAGGACAGCAATCAATAGAATTCACACATTGTTTTCCGACGCCGAAGCATGCACAATTCTTTTTTTAATGTTTTTTTTTTGCTACCGCCAATGGGAGAGCATGTTGCTGCTGTTTGAGTGCATGCGTGTCTCTCACTGTGCTTTATGGCTGGAAGGTGATTTAATGGGGGCTCATGAGTGAATGGACTGCGCTCTGAGAGAAAACAAATCAAAGAGCACACACTTGTTAATGCACCGAGGACTGTTGTCATGTAGAAACACTGGGTTTAGTTTCAGAACGACAGCTTCAGAGTCATGAAGTTTTGAAAATGGCCTATTTTGGTATTGACTTAAAACACAATCGCCCAGTTTCACAGACAAGGCTTAAGCTAGTCCCAGACTAAACTGCATGTTTGAGCTGTCCCAGATGAAAATATCTTGCTCTGACATATCTTAAAACATGTCAGTGTCATTGTTCTGTGTTAAGATGCACACCTGTAATATTTTCTTACAAGGCATTTAAGCTACTGTAAAAGTAGCTTAAATATCTGAATTTAACTAATGCCTAGTCCTGGCTTAAGCTAAACCCTGTTTGTGAAATCAGGCCAATATCTTAATAGTGAAGTATGTTCAGTCACACTTCAGTTTGAGGACCGGTTCTAACTATTAACTGCCTTAATAAACTCCTAATTTGCTGCTCATCAATAGTTAAGTGTATCGGGTAGGATTAAGGGATTTAAAATGTGTTAATGGAGAGTAAGACATTAATAAATGCTATATACTAAAAAACAGCCAGAATGCTCGTAATATGCGTGCTAAGCAACTAGTTAATATTAAGAAACTAAAGTGTTACTATATATTCTATAATCGCAATTACAACTGCATCTAAGTGTTTAGTGGCCTACTTATGCCTCATTTCATTATTGTTTACTTAAATATACTAAGACCAAATGTAAATGCAACAAAGGAAAACTGCATTGCAGGGGATCAGGGTTTTTTTTATGCAAATAAATGCTTTGAAAACCTTTAATAAGAAAAAGCAGGCAACTAAAGCCAGCGTGTTCCCTGACAGCATGTAACTTCTGAAGACAACATCAAACACTCCTTATTTTGCCCATTTTAGCATCTTAACAGTTGTGTCCATGTAAACAAATGGCCCAGTATTTACACCTTGTGTGTGAAGAATGATCATCAGCTGGCCTAATAAGTCACAGCAGGCATCCTGCTGAACCGATGTAGCTCTTTAAACACCCCTAACAAGAGTGTTAGAGACAAACAATGCAGTGTTTATTCAGCCCTGTCAATAAATTCAGAAATACAAGTGTCCGTTACAGAAGAGCCATCATGTATTATTATTGCATAGCATTATATACTGTATATTTAAAATGTTTGCCAAAACTTAAATGACTCGATCTTATATACATTATAACTTAATGTAATACGCAACATAATATATATAGTTTATTTGATTATAGGTATTTTTGGGGAATGCTCACTCTTAACCTTGAGCATTGCTAAGATTATGCTCTCAGCACCTCAGAAAAGCAAGTTGATCCTACTTCAGAACTACTGGAGCATTTAACTTCAGAAATATGTGACTTCCATTATATCCTGAAGGGTAAAGTCTAACTCGCAGAATGACCGAGTCACAATGTGTATGCAGCAGTTACAAGCAATCTGAACTCAAGGCATACAGTTCAAAAAAAGCCGGGTCGTGATTGGAGAAAATGCCCGGGACACAACAGATATGCAAAGCATGCAAGCAGAACGCGCTGTGATTGGCCAGAGCTTCCCCCTGTCTCTGTGCACAGTAGGAGAAGGAGTGAGTAGAGTAAAGCAGGCTGCATTAGAGACTCGCTTCCTCAAGCAAACACGTGCCTGCTCGTCACATGACTCCCTTTTCCACTGCCGGCGCCTGACCGTGCATAGTGCTTATGCTTGCTGTGTCGGTTAGATGAAAAGACAAGCATGATTGCACAGGTGAAAGTTGAAAGGAAAACTGTCAAATATTACAAAAACACCCATGAGCAAAGGTGACAAACAATATTTGCAGCCAGATGACATTTTCCCCTAAATATTATTATTTTGAAATATTTAAGGAGAGCAATCTTTATTTAAGACAGCGTGTCAATGCAAAGTGTAAGATACTGTGTGTAGGGGCATACATATAGAGACCTATATTGATACAGTACATCTTACCAAATGCTAAAACATTATTTTAGCTATATACTGCAGCTCAATTTTGGAACAGATAAAGAGCAAAAATCATCAGATATCCCTGGACATAAATATGGCCTATATTAGAGTAATTTTTTATAATATCTAAAAAATAATATTGGAGCACTCATTAGCTGTGCATAAGTATAGTACTTGAAAAAGCAACAACAAATACTGTATTTTCTTGTATTTGAGTAGCCTTAGTTGAATAAAATATCCTTGAAATTTTGACAATGCAACATCTCTTTTGAGGTGTATATTGATCTTAAGTACACACACACACACACACAAACCCCTCTACTACAGCATATGTTTATACAAATAAATGATTGATTCTCTTCCTTGAATTCACATTCTGTTTTTTAAGTTAAATGGGGAAAAACAAGATGCTTTAGAAAGCCGTCTTCTGGGAACAGGTGAAAGCCAAAATGGATGTTTTGTTCAAGAATCTCAAATCCTCAGACCACATGCTTCACTTTTATCTTTGACCTGCACTATATGGAATTCTCCATTATTCAAGCCCATATCAAAACAAGGGGTTGCATTGGACAAAGGATAGAGGCCTTTTCTGTCTGGGGTCTGTGGGCGATTGACCTGCGGGGCCATGTGCATTGGTTTGAGAACGTCTGAGCCTTAGTCATCGCACCATGTGTGTACACTGCTGCATGTGTGGCATTCCATCACTAAACCTACAAGAGTCTTCAAAGACACACCCATCAACGCCTTCACTATTCTAATGTAGTGTGTCTGTGAACTAGACTGTGCGCAAAGTGCCGAAATTGAATGTAAATTATGCATTTACCAAACTTGTAGCAACCGGCTTCTCCCCACCTACATGCTATATTTACACTTCTGCCAGCTTGCAGGAAGAAGATGGCTGTTGCTGCGGCTGCGTAATTACCATGCCTTGCATCAATATGGGTAGGAATAGTTGCTGCAAAACTATTAGAAAGCACTGATAAAGATAAAAATGGTAGGCCTGGTGTCCTTTTTGAGAGATGTTTGGACAGCTGCGGGGTACAGACCACAAGGAGATGCCCATCAGGATCTGATAGGTTGAGTCTCCTAACATGCGTAGAGAAGGTAGATACATGCTATCTAGTCAGGCCTCCCTCGAGTCTGTTGTCCACCAAAGCAATTAAAAGTTAATGAGTGTGAAATTTCCCAGACCAGGGTTTCCTTTCTAATGGATACTTGCGGCTGGGTCACACTTCATTTTGGTAGCCCACTTGAGACTTTCTACTAACTGTTTATATGTAACTCAAAATCAACGACATGTCACATAGTTGTCATTAATTTGCAGCCACATGACTACTGCTAACTCCTAGAGTAGACGTTTAAAGAAATTTTTCGCATGTTGAAAAATAAATACAACCTCAGGTTGTGTCAATCGCGTTTACACTCTGCCTCTAAAACTTTCATCCATCATAAAAAAGTTTGTATCGGCTTAGATTTTCTGCATTTTCGCATCAGCAACAAGCATTTAGATGCATAAAAACTGCTTATGAAAATTTCTGACAAAGTTTCTCATAGTCAGTATGTTGTGGATCCATCAAATAAAGTGTTAGAAGTTATTAAGCAGACTAATACTTATATAATGATACTAGAGTATACAGTATCTACTAATACTCTAATGACCTGACATGTAGTTGCAAAGTCACTTACTGTTAGCAGAATGTCTAAACTGGACTATCGTAATAAAGTGTTACCAGTGATTGAAACAAGACCCTTCTGGACTGCATTGCTACTGTAGGTTGTTGTAGCGGCAGTGTTGTAACAATTAGACATTTGGCAGATGCCTTTATCGACAGGCATACATGTTATACATTCACTTGTTAACTGCATGCCATTTTGAAATGGTCACATCGCACAAGGTTGATATGAGTCTCAGCTGGGTCTTTGTTTTGTGGAGGATCCAGTGTTATTAGGCCATGGGAGAGGTTAAGCTATAGTCTGTGCTGATAGCCCACCTGCTGAAACGCTGAGCGCACAGCCAGATGCTGCCCAGCCAAAGTAGACCAGATTAGTATTGGACCCAATGTGCAGTGTAGTGTTCCTCCACTCTCGCTCCGTACGGCCCAGCGCTACGTTACTCGGCCTCCCCTGAGATGTGTTGATTTATGACCATGAGCACCAAGAGGGACAAATGGCTCTAATCCCGACAGCACAGATTCACAAGCTCAGTGACAAACACCTTAAGAAGTATTGGGAAAATGCTTAACAATCAGAGTCATAAACATTGATCCTGTTCAATGATATGGAAGACCTTGAATTGCGAGCTCTTGGATACAAGCGGAGGCACACACATGTATGAGCTCACCTCCATAAAACACGGGGATGCATAATGTGCTTTTTTAAGGACATTATATGAGTTTGACAGACTGTCACCTCAGAAAGAGAAGCAGGCAAGAGATGGGTTTTTTCTTTTTTTACATTTATGCAATTTTGGAAGCCCGGGGGCATATCTGGAGATATCGTAGACACATTGTGACATTTACATGATGGAGAATTATAAACAGAATCGAGCTCGAAGAAAGGCTAAACAGTGCAAAGGGAGTCTCTCTCCACATGTGACATTCACACCAATCTCGCTTTAGCTCACGACTGAGCAGTAGGATCCCATCACTCACAGTCACGCACTTTCATGCGCATTTAGCAAAAATGGACTATGCAAATGAATTCCACACAATAGCCAGTGATTACCCAAATGCTTGGTCGCTTTGAGCCAGTCCCAACAGTATGACTGCAGAGTGATGGAGGGAGCTGACCCCTAGCCATTCCCTTTCTCTTCGCCTCTCTGCACTTCACTGTCACATTGGAGCCAAGAGACGCAGGCCCTGATAACCCCACCACCTTATCACAGAAGCACACTCCCTTGGTGCTCAATCCGTAGGTAATTGAATCACGCACAAGGCTGATGGTATTTAAAAAAGCGGACGGTCAGGTGGTGACTGGGTCTGCAGGCTTCCTTTCTCAGAATGATGCTCTTGGTCCAATCCTTGCTGCAGTTGTTAGTCATACAGGGATTATACAACAGCTACAACTCACTCCATCCCACCTTGTGCTCACCAAGCAGGAAAATGGAGCTAAATATAAATGCAGACGGCAGCGTCTCCGGAAAGGTCGACAATGCGTTCGCAGCGTTGAAGATTATCGTGTGTAAACGTGACTTACTTGCCACGTTTAACTCAGACCAGGGATGGGAATCATGAACTGTTACGTAAGCGGCTTCGCAGATGAGCTTTTCCCTAAAGATGATCTTTCCTACCACTCACATCTAAAGAGCTTGATGTGTAAATTTCTGACTAGCTCCTTCAAAATCCTGTGATGATGAAACAAAATTTTGACACTTGATTGAGGCCATTGGAAGAGCTACAACCCTATGCTGTTTGAAAAATCTTCGAATTTATATTTAGTCTCTGCATTATGATCCCATGTGACTTGGATAATCCTTGACAACCAAAACAAAGCCGTTCATCTTTTATCAAGATGGCACGACTGGAGGCCACGCCGCTTACATGCCCACATGCTGTCAAGTGCCATACCCTCAGCAACTTTATTAAAACAGAACAGGCTACCAGCAGACAGAATTGCTTATCAAACCAACAAACTGATGGGGTTCCCATTGGGCTTCATAGTATATGCTTATCCCTTAACTGGAACATAGTTGTTTTGTTTCATTGAGAATACTACAGCAATTAGGAGTGGGTCACTATTTTAGTTTCTGCATATGGGGGAAAACAAATTATGCAATGACAGTGTCTTTGATTTCCTCAGTCTGTGTCTCTTAACAGCTGTTGTTGGAGGTGGACCAGAACACCAGCTTACAAAGTCTGCTTAATGTAAGCACCGCTCTGAAGGGTAGGGGGATGGATGGTTCATTCTACCCAGGGGGTGTCAGCCATCACAACGTAATTAATGTGTATTTGCTCATCTGTTAAGGTACATCCTCTGACCTCAAAGCCTTGCTGTTCTCCCTTCCAGTCGGCCAGAGAGTTTGAGGGCTTGGCCTGGTGGAAAAGCGAGATGAGCTGTGAGGAAAGAAGAGAGAGGAGAGTTGGGGGGAATACGTATATGCTAAGAAAATAGATAAGGATTAGTCTTAAAGTGGCCATATTATGGATTTTTGAAAAATGCCTTTCATGCAGTGTCTAACGATAGCGTGTCTAACAGACAAGTTATTGTCTCTCAAAAGAAAAATTTGAAACGAGTGATATTCAACATGAAACATAGCATAATAATAATTTTCGGTTGGTCTGAATGAAAATGCAAATTCATTCTTTGCCACTAGGTGCCGCTTTTGCATATTAAAAGCATTAAAAAGCTCACAAACACTGCTTTAAATGAAATTAATTTGGGTTTGGAAAAATCAATCGCTTACGAATAGTTTGGGAGTAGTTAAACATATAAGGTAAAAAATACATAAATGAATATTATACAAAAATGAAAGTGTTTTTTGACCTTGCATGTATGTCAACCTGTTGTTTGGGACTCCAAAACCAAAATATGAACTTTTCATAACCCATAATATGGGCACTTCAAACCGTACCTACGGCGCATTCCATACTCCAATTGAAGCAAAGCCTTCCCTCTTTGTGACCTGCTGCTATGTGATGAGAGCCACTGAAAAATCCCCAACCCAAAAACAAAACTAGCACAAAATTGCAATAGTAAAACCTGGCCATTTTATAAAACCAAAGCTAGGGAAGTAGGATTTTCCCTCCTGAGGGGAGTGTGAGAATCAATCAGGCTGAGACAGGTCTGTATGACAAAACATTCCCACAAGACAAGGAAGTGAATCCTGATTCATCAGCGTAGGAGGAAGAAGTGCAGCAGGTTTAGGCAAGATCAGCCCTGCAACACAGACATGGTCATCTAATACCGTCGTAGATACATTCATCTTCTTGTCTCTCTCTTTTGGACACGTCAAGAATAACACAGTAACTTAATCCTGCAGTCTCCCTTTCAATGAAACATGATGGATATTTGATATTAAACGTCGAATAAAGAACATTCTATCCTCTCAGACGTTATTGTTTTCAATATCTGTTCCCACTGAGGTACTCAAGACTCGTCTTTAAGCAGGTTAGTTGACCTCTGGTCACTGTGATAGAGAAGCAGGCCCATCCTTTTTCAAGAACTGTAAAACTAGAGTTTATCTGCAGTGTAATTGAATACTTATCAAATTTCAAAGCACTACGCATTCTTAGAAATGATAAAATAAGTATAAAATAGCGTTTGAAAGAGAGCAAAGGGTAAAGAGCATGCGTGCCAATAAAGAACTGTGTTTACATCAGCTTTTTACTAGTCAAGCTTTGTGATGTCCCAGACATCTGCAAGAGAACAAGGCAAAGCAAAAATAAGAATCAAAAGGAAGAGAACTGTCTGTGCATTCTTCTTCACTTTTGTGGTTTTCCGTGTAAGATGCTCTACGCATACTTATTCCGAGCACTGAACAACGAATGCAAATGCAGCTAATGTGATTTTGTTTCACTCTCACATGCTACAGGTTTAGATGCAGAAACAGAAAAGCATCCTGATTTATAGTTGCTAAGCTAATGGCAATACTCGAAGCATAAATAATATAGCAAAACAAAATATTTGGTAAGACAAGATCTGGTAACACTTTAGACCACTTATTCATTATTAACTACAACTTTTCCCATAATAATTTCCTAATTTGCTGTTTATTAGGAGTTGTTACATTTAAGTATTAGGTAGGTTTAGGGATGTAGAATAAGGTCATGTAGAATAAGCTATTAATATGTGCTTAATTAGCACTAATAAATGGCTAATATTCTAGCAATATGCATGCTAATAGGCAACTAGAGACCCTTAAATAAAGTGTTACCCAAGATTTTTATCTAAATGGTGTTTTTATTGATACTGTTTATTGCTTTTACTGTATATTCATATAATAATGCTTTTTTCACATTGCATTCAGGGATTGCGCGTTCCACAAAGAATAAGTGCAATGCTTATAATTTACCCATAAGAAAGCATCTGGGTTTGGAACTGCTCTATTGTGTGCATAATTCAAGTCATTTTTATGTATGTATTATATTTGAATTAATACTAGAGTGACTGGCGTGCATCGTCATTTATTTATTATTCCTCTGAGGGGATCCAAGGACAGTGTTCCTTCGGCCAAGTCCTGTGACATCCAAGACTGCCAAGTTCTCCGCTGCCCTCCACACCATGCAACCTCAGTGACTTGAAATGTTTGCATTCGTTATCTTATCTATCCTGACTAAATCAATCTAGAGATAAGTGCTGAGGCATTGAGGAAACGCTGCAAACATCACAGGTAAAGAAAAAAAAAATCCTAAAACCCCATTGGTTATTGTCTACAAAAGAAGTGGAGGGTATGAAATGACTCCAAGATGTTGCTCTAATTCCTTTTATCTGCAGATCATTATTCACTAATGCTTTACTGCTTTCTGGATGAATACCTCAGAGAGTGTCTGATTAAGAAATCATTTCACATGGAAGTATGGAGCTAATGGACACCTGTGAAGGTACTGACAAGAAATGTGCACTGTTTGAAAGGCTATAGAGCTCTGTTCCAGTTCTCACAGTTTTTTTTTTTTTTTACACCGGCTCCAAATCACAGCTGTCAGATTCTCTCAGTCCAAAAAGGATCAAATTGAGATTTAAGAAAGCGCTTGTTGGTTTTTGTTCATTTAGTAATCCGCCTTGGCTGAGGTAGGCCAAAGGTCAGCCGGCTCGGTCCTACGGCACATGAAAAAGCATCTGTCAGCAACCCAAGCTCAAAACACTTTCATTACTCAAGGACAACTGCCACAAGTAGAAGGTTAGTTCCGCACGAATGGCCCAACATTCCTGGGGTGTCGCTCCATGTCTCAGAGTCAGCTGCTCGGAAAGGGTGACCTCCAAACACCATTTACATTAGAGAGCCGCCTGCTTCCTGGGTCACATGCGGGTGTCCCATTTCAACAGCGTCTTGAATCAGGATCTCTGTTCGGAACAACCCTCTCTTTTCCCGAAGTGGCTCCTCTGTTTCTCCCCAGGGAAAGCACTGAGAGAGACTCGTTTAGGTCAATGGAGCAGCAGCCCACAGATCAATGGCTGTGTGCTGTCACATGGGCAGGGGGATACCGGCAGAGATGATAAGCGTCCATCTAATTACACGCCAAGGCCGTTTCAAGGCCGCTCAGACCCTTATTCATTGCACCTCTGAAGCAATCATCATGCATTCCGATGCGCTTGAAGCAGGTGATTTATAAAAGCGCTAGTGTAAACCGTGTAAACACAAGGAGAATCAAAACTAAGAGCACAGAACATGAAAACTAGTGCATACCCATTTCATTTAACAAACACCAATTTATTGTGAAACTATTCTTGGCAGCACTTCATGGTAAGGTTTGTAACATTGTTTATATACTGTATATCATAAACACCAGAAGAACAATAAACAGTACATTCACATCTTTTATTAATCTATGTACATGCAACACATTTTTTATTTATCATATAAATATAAAATAAGTGGTTTTATGTTACATTAGGCCACACTTTATTCTAACGCTCAGTTGATATTATTGAATGACTATTATTTATGACTTTTGCCCCAATAATCAAATAATTAGTTGTTTATTAATAGTAAGGTATTTGGGTAACACTTTAGAATAGTTAACACTTGTTTACTATTAACTATGACTTCTCCCTAAATAAATTCTCAATTTGCGGTAACTTGCTGCTTATTAATAGTTAGTGAGGTAGATGTTAATTTTAGGTATTGGGAAGGATTAGGGATGTAGAATAAGGTAATGCAGAATAAGGCAATGCTATGTGCTTAATTAGCACTAGTAATTGGCTAATATTCTAAGCTAATAATCAATTAATAGGTGTAACCTTAAAAAACACCTTGAGTGAGATGCTAACGGTCTAATCAGATTCAATGATCTATGCTAAGCCACAGCTACAGCTCTGCCAGACCCAGAGATCAGCTGAATAGATTCGGAAAACAGTAAAACTTAGCTGTTTAACTCTAGATGATTTGGATAATTGACCTATTTTCAAAAACATTAACCTAGATTGGTAAATGCTGTTTAAAAATATAAGTGACCCTGGAACATGAAAATAGTCATAAGTAGCACAGATATTTGTAGTAATTACCAAAAATACATTTTATGGATTGTAATTATTTATATTAAATAAAGATCATGTTCAACTAATATATTTAGCAAATTTCCCACTGTAAATATATAAAAACTTAATTTTTTAATAGTAATATGCGTTGTTAACCCTAACCCAACTTCCAATATTTGTACAGTTGTAACAGAGGAATTCAAAACAAGAGCGTAGCATCCTCTCAGTGGCCACGCCCCCAGCCACTCCCCCTTCACTCTCGCTTGTTATCACAACGGCATGCAAAGGTTAAATCCAGTATTGTTTGTTTAAAATGTACACATGGACGATGGAGCGGAAAACAGACCTCACATGATCTTTAACCCTTTGCAGATGTGACAATCCCATGCCGGTGTGCGGGCAAAGCCCGTCTGAAACAGCTGTGCTTGTGTTGGGTTGATAGGGGGACCTCATGGGGGTCCCATCTCAGTGCAAAGATGAAGCAGTGCAAAGATGCCGAGCATGCCAGAGATTTCAGTTTGTTTACTTTTGCCCAGCTCTCTCGCTTGTGAAGAACAAAAAACAAAGAACATGGAAAACACACAGACAAGCACACAGCAGGTGTAACCAACAGATGCAGCTCCGTTAGATCAGCTCATATAAATGCAAGGACAGCTAATGCGACTCATGCATCTCTCTCGATAACATGCATGTGGAGGGTGGATAACACTCTGTGCATTTAAGCGAGTAGCTGGGTGTTTGGTGAGTGTGCACGTCTCAGCTTCTGTTTAAAGTTTAAACACACTCAAGTGCATGCCGTTTGGCTCCGGTCTGGCTGTTAGTACGCAGAGAGTAGAACGGGGGTGGATGTGCATGCGTGCCTATTGTCATGTCATGTGATCTGCTCTGGAAATAGCCGCCTGTCACAAAGGAGGAATGGATCCGTGTGCCCTCTCCGGTATGGCGGAAATACAACTCTCAAAGGTGAACCTCAGTTCCAGAAATAACCCGTGTAATATCAATGTCCCACAAACAGCGCAACAGAGAAAGGGAAAGAAGCGGGTGAGTGACGTGCCGGGAAAAAGAGCAGAAGAGCTGACTGTGTGAGAGCGAGAGCGAGGCCTTGAATCATTCAGTACTGCCGATCAGGGAACGCTCTGCATCTCTACTGCATGTATGTTTGCGCTATAGCCCTGCAAACATGTGTGCAGCCGTGAATGTTTAAAGTGATGAGAGCAAAACACTAGAGACAGCCAGGGCATGCTTCACTCACACCGCAAACCAGCTGGCAATTCTGATTTTATATCTTAGCGGTCAATCACGTGACCTTTAAGGGGTCATATGATGCTATTAAAACGAACACTATTTTGTGTAATGCAATGTATTTACGTGGTTTCAGTTGTTTCACATACTGTACATTTTTGTTTCTCTTGAAACGGGGGAAATTTGTACAAATCTCGTTGTTTTAAAAAAGCGAGGTGTGCTTTGATTGGCTAGCGACCAAGTGCACTGTGATTGGCCGAATACTGCAAGTGTAACGGAGGCCAGCAATTAGGTGCTGTGCAGGTAAACCTCACTCCCCTGATCTCAAAAAGAGGCGCTCTAGAGACTGATGCTAGTGGTCATGTCCTTTAGCCTCCTTGTTAGAGCATCCGCCTCTTTCTTTCATTTATGCTACATTTCCATTTATTCATTTGGCAGACACTTTTATTCTTTCATGTTGTAGACCACGAAATAGCAATTGATTTACAGTTGAGACACAAGAAGTAGTCGATTTTTGCATCTCTGTGCCCACACACTGTATTTTGATGCAGCTTAATTCTCGATAGATCTGTTTTCATTGATATATATTAATATATTCTTGTCATAAAACTGGATGAATATGAAATAGTGACTGAAATGTGACTTATAAAAACAACATAACCAGCTCTACCTTCACTATTTGATAGTTGCTTATTAGCATGCATATTACTACAATATTAGGCATTTATTAGTGTTAAGTAAGCACATATAAATGACCTTATTCTACATCCATAATACTACCCAATACCTAAACTTAATTACCACACTAACTGGTAATAAGTAGTAAATAAAAAAATTATTGAGGGAGAAGGCATAGTTAATTTTTTTTATATAGATTTTTATTTCAGTTTTAGTAATTTATCTTAAAGTTATTTTATTTTAATTAGTTACCAAGGCAACCTTTCTTAGTTGTATTTATTTTATATTTTTTAATCAAATTTTAATATTTAATTTGATCTGTATTACAAATTTTAAAAAAGTCTTTAACAGTTTTATATTGCATAATATATTGCATAGCATAAAAATTTTTTAAAAATAAATAGAAATTTCATGCCATAAACAAACAAGCAAACAAAAATATATGTGTTTGCTTAAGACTGAAAAGATAGATTAAATAAAAAAAAACTGAATTCGCTCAGAAATCATTGCACATTGAAAAAAAAACAGCAAATGTACCCACAGTCTATAGATATTTCTCGAATGTGAAAAAAATCTTTCAGGTATTGCTCACTGCAAGAGTCCGGCTACTGGAAAAACTCAAAGGCAGCATCTTGTTAACACTGCTCCAAGTTTTCAACCTGCTAGATTCAATACTTTGACTCTGCGGAGTGAACAGCAGGAGCGATGATGAGCCAGACAGACGGTGGGTGAAAAGTATATTTTAGAAGACTGACTGACGGAGAGAGAGAGAGAT